>CAWUFW010003684.1:600000-1100096 GCA_963921515.1 Calotriton arnoldi
AGTGTGAGTAGCTCCAGAGCAGGTTGGGTAAACTTCCAAAACATTTACCAGGCCCCCAGCACGGAGACACCCATGCACTCTTGTGCAATAGTGCCTGTGTTGGCGCTAACTTGATGAACTGCACACAGTTGCTGGGGGACACACAGGCCTGCACATGGGCATTGCACATATCATGCAGCACTGTGTCACAGGAGAGGATGAGGGTGGTGCTACACACGGAGGGATAATGGCTCCCTCCTCTAATTGCTTGTACATGTCACCCTCAGTCCGGGTATGTCATGGCACCATCGTTTGACACTGTCAGTCCCATTTGGTTGTGACAGTACATGTACCATGCCATGCACTGTCATGTCAGTCTCCCCAGCATGTAGTCACTGATCCATGCTTCAACCTTTCGTTGTCCAGGTCACACTCTGACTTCACATAGTTACGCTGGAGTGTAGGCTCCCATGTTTAAGTGATCTTGTATTACAGATGTTATTGCAGAACATTGACATAGTCTAAAGGACTCAAAACTTCCATTGTTGATATTTTACATACGACATGACGCCAGCGGTTCAACATGCCTTCCAGGTGAGGAAGGACCGCTTCAAGCACGTAAAGAAGGTTGCAAAGGGTTACCGCAACATGGCCAAGAGGCACCAGGAGGAACGGAAGAAAGGGACATGGAAGGCGGTGCCCGAGATTTTGACAACTGGCACACAGCCCATCCCAGGCCCCTCTGGCGTCAGTGGTGGGTCCCAGCCAGGACAGGTGTCACATCCCCCTATGGCCACACCCCCCCAAGGGACAGTCCCACCTGCACCTGGCGATCAGGTGAGGGACAGGAGGGTGATTCATGATAACAATGTGTTCCTGGCAGAGATGAGGCGGGAAATGGCTGATATGAACAGACATTTAACGGACCTTAAAAAACATTTTGGACTGCCATGATGCCTGGAGATCTTGGACCCCATCCCCCTCTTCTCCCTTCCCCCAATGTTTTAAGATCTGTTATTAGGTAGTGTTAGGTTAGTTCTTTTAATTGTTAGGTAGTGTAGTTTTAGCGTAGGTTATAGTTAGTGTTAGCTTTTAAGGTAGATTTTAGATATTTATTATGATGCCGTATTTGGGGATAAGTTTCCTTTTCCTTTGGGTGGGGGGGTTGATGTTTTTCTGGGAAAATAAAATACAAAAAAATATATCTTTGTGTAGGTTACATGTGTAGTTAGTTTATGTATAGCTTAGATGTCTTTGTCTTGTCTCGTGGTGTGCCTGAAGGGTGGGAGGGAGGTTGATGTCTAAGATATGTTGTTGTGTGTTTAGGATTAGTTAGGGTAAGTAGTTTAGGTAAGTAAGATTTGTCTAGTTAGTTTAGATTTTAGTAGTAGTTCTAGTGTTCAGTGTTAGTTTAGGGTTGTTAATTATTTTTAGTGTTCAAATAAAATTGTAAAGATTTGTATTTCTGCTTGCACTTCCGTCAGGGATGATGTTGGGGAGTGTGGTTTATTGGCTTGTATGCAACTCATACCATCACTGGACAATCCATGGAATGTGTAAGTCTGGTCATGACATGTTACTTAGCATGATGTATTGTGTCAGGATACCTTAAATGTGAGCACAGTGAACTTGCATGGATGGCAGGGTGGCAAGTAGTATTTATGGCCTAGTCTAGGGACTGTTGTTTGTCACGTTCTACATCTTAAGTGTGACTCACATAGTTGTACGGCACATTGTTGCACATTTAATACACAACCTAGGGACATGGCATTGAGAGTATATATATTTTGCTAATGTTATCCATCATTGAGATGGATGTATGCGCAGGGTAACACAGATTCCGTCACACACCTGCATATCAGATGCTCCTGGCGCTGAGTCCATCTACATTGCACAGACCTTTGCACACTTTCTGCGTATTGCCAGTGTGTCAGCTTCCTCTGAATTATATGTTCCTGTACATGGACGCTCAAACTCAGGCACATGCATGAGTTAGTAAATTTGTGTGTCCATTGTGTACGGCACATGGCACAACTGTCATCCTGATTCAGATAAGTAATCTGAGAGTAAGTAATGACTTTACATTTTACGTTATTCACAAATGGCATTTATGAGTAGTTCAGTTAGGTATACTGACTTCCCTTCTCATCAATGCCTTTCGTGACTCACTTAATTTTTCAAAATGTGATTGTGTCTCAGGTAACGTTTTGTTGCGTGCACACTGTTCTGCTGCACACAAGGGGGTACATGTTGCATTGCTCCCTGTGGTGACAGTGTCATAGCCACTTGTCCCAGCTGTTCCTCTGGCATTGTCTCATAGTGATGCCCCCCTTGAAATGTTGGCCTTGCATCTGACTATATGCTAAGTGCAGTGCACCACACATCCCTAGACACATTGCCCAATACGCTCACAGTGATCACAGCATGAGAGGGGTGAAAATGTGTTGTGCATTGTTTGTCCACAGGAAGGGGCTGACTGACGCCTTGCACTTTGGTGTGAGTCCCTATTAGCAACTCAACTTCACTGAGGCAGACATTGTGGTTCCATATGTGTATGGTAGACATGTGCCCTTACGTGTCTTCATCAATGTGAATATGGTGTGCACCATCTTGGGATGTGACATGCAAGACGCACCATCACAACAGGCTTTGTCTACCACAAAGAGTGTGAGTAGATATGCCAAGAGAAAATTGTTTGCAATTGTTAAGGGGGACACTACTTGTGGCCTGCTACAAACTTTGACATTTTAGCACACATGCCAAAGTCCGTATTGGACGTGGGTATAGGTTGTGATATAGCTAGATTGTATTTCTTTTGCAATGAGGGCACAGATAGTTGACACATACACGGGCATCTCACTGCCTATCTGTGTCAGGTAAAACATGTACATTGCTCGTATTTCCCTTGGGGTACCCTCTGGTGGATTCATTGTCCATACACTTTTTGCAGACTTCTATACTTGATTGTTCATAGACAACACACAACAGTGTGAGTTCAAGATTTTAATCTACATTAACAGAATGAAGACTGGACCAGTGCTTGGCCATACAACCACACATTGCATGGATGCCCATTAGAGGGCCAGACAGAGTCCTTTGTTGGTAACAGGTCCAAGGGAAGAGGCACAGTTCAGTCCGCAGGCTGATTGCAGTGTCATTGGTAAGAAAAATATGATTTGGCAGTCCATGTGGAGGTCCAAGGTGAGTTTCGGGGGACAGTGGTAGACAGTGGAAGATGATCTTCCGTGGCATGATACTAAGCCCAGAACCAAGGAGAAACAGGCCTTTTGGCGTCGATGTATGCTACAGCTTTCTCTTTTGCAATAATGCACTATCATCCTCATCTTCGTCCTCCGATGTGTCATGTGCCTCACATGTGGGTGGTGGTATAGTGGGTGCAGCACTGTGAGGCACTGACACATCAGGGGCGGAGCTGAGGATGTAGAAGCAGCAGCAGCATTCATTGACACCAGACCTTGGGGCAGCAATGCAGTGATGAGCAGCTGCAGGGCATGATAGATTCCAGCAACATCGCGCTGGTGTTCAGTCCTGGCAGCCAATTGTTGTGCCTGCATCCGCTCCATGCTCTCCATTATCTTACTGATGTTGGACAAATCCTGGCTGAGATTGCTGGAGCAACTCTGACCAGACAGTTGGTGTTGTCTCAGAATCATGACTCCAGCAATGTCAGCCATGGACCGCTGGAGAGCATCGAGCAGGCTGTGGGTGTCCGTGAGCTTCTGTATGTGGTCCCGGATGGAACTCAGACACCCACGTATGGCATCAAGTTTGGCCGCCAGCATCTCAAACCCCATCCGCACCTGATCAGCCATCTCCCGCTGGACCTCTAGCACACGGCGTTGGAAGGCCAGATGTGGGTCCTCGAGGTCCTGGGAGCCGGATGTGTTGGGAGGTGCTTGCTGCTGGTTGGTTTGTGCAGGGGGTGGGGTTGCCGCGATGCTGCTGGGTTGCCCTGATCCTGGAGGTGGGCTGCTGAGTAAATTGAGCAGAATTTGCAGTTCATCCTGATTAATGGTGGTGTAATCGTCCTCGTCATCAGTGAAGGTTGGGCCAGTCTGCTGTCCAGGAGCTGGTGTCTCTCCCTCTGCAATGTGATAGGGGAGATAAATATTAACAGTGTGTTTCATGTATGATCATGCATTGTATGAGTTTACAAGCAGACTGCAGGACAGTGTACATTCTGACTGTTTATTGGGAGATGCCTATTTGTTGCGGGATGGTGATTATTTTGAGGAAATAACCGATGTGATGTTGTTGTTGTACATTGTCATCTCACAGTTTACAGCTATGACAAAGGATGCTTGTCGTATTTGTACCCACAAACGGCACATGTTGTGTCCTATGTTCATTTGTGTGAGTGATGCAGTTTGTTCCACATATTAGTCAATGTGTGTGCACTGCATTGTGTGATGGTGGCACCTGCAGCTTTGGTTTTACTGCCCGTTATACCTTTCAGGCAGTGAGCCTTTCACTTCTGTGCATTTACAATGCTGAGATGTCGCAAGCTGGGTGGAATATGGCTCTTGGTCAGAGTTGGGAGACTTGTGCATTGTTTGTCATCAAATGTCTTGTTTACGTCAGGGGTTGTATGTACACAAGGATGTGTCAGAGTGTGACCTGCTCTTTAAGGATGTGGTCCACACTCAGCCACCTCAGTGAGGTGGCCGGCACCATGTTAAGATGTTGTGCCTGCAGGCATGCTATTCATCATGCACTGTCACTTGCCTTGTCAGTGTGGCTCATGGACACGCAGCTTTGCAGGGTAATGCACATGTGCATGTGTTTTGTGCAAGATGAGTTATGTGTGAGGAGGGCCCCCTTTGTGCACATTAGCAATGAGAGCCTACTTGGTGTTTCAACGGGTGCTGCACTATGTAGTACACATGTGCATCCAGGTAGCTTTGTCTATTGTCATTGTTCTTGTGTGCATGTCGTCCATCATTTTTTATCTTGCATGCATTGATTACTTCCCTTCTGTTGGCTTACCCGTTGTGAGTATGGTGCATAGTGAGTTTCTATTGTTGTTGCTGCTGTCTGAACTGACAGTGTCAACATCCATTAGCCTCAAGGTCGACCCCACGTGTGGTGGGTAAGTGGTCTGTGATTTGATGTATGTGCATTTCATGCTGCCTATTTATGGTGCTCAGGCCTTGTCACCGCCACCCTCAGAAGAGATGCAAATGGCAGGGTGATGTGTGTTTGTGTATGTGCCACGCAGCTGCTGACATGGATGATACATGCTGTCCTGGTTCTGGTTATCAATGGCTGACTCAATGGAGTGGGTTATAACTACCTGACTGCAAAAGGGTTCACTGACACAGTTGACTTACCAAACAGTTAAGTTTAATTACACATGATGGTGTGATGGGCAACTCACATCAGGACTGATGTGGAATGCTGTTTTCTGTATGGCAGATGTGTAGACTTGGGGGTGGAGGAGTGCAATTTGACCTAAGGGTTGAGGGTGACATTTCTGACTTTCTCTTTAATTGTTGCAACTTTGCTATCCTTGCTTGTTGTCATACTTTGGTTGTCATACTGCTTTACAGGCACATTTAGGTTCTGTGAGTATGTCACACATACAAGGCATACAGTACATAATTGTGTGACACATTCCTAATCTGCATTGTCCACGTACTGTGGTGTTGTAGGCATACCCCCCCTGCAAATTGTATTCCATCGCACTTTGAGTCAAGTCTGCTGTTTGTGTGCATTTCTGGATGTGCATCTTTTATCCAGCAGCCCACATGGTCACTTTGTTGTGACATTGCATGTGTGTCTGGTATGCAGACTCACTAGATGCTTCCCCACTTGGTGTACACAGGACTGCATCTCATGAACAGGCAAGTGTGCACATTGCCTGGAGATGCGTGAGGATGTCATGATTTCCCCCTTGCCTCATCAGCACACATATACCAATCGTCTGCACAAGGACACATCTCTCTCCGACGTCAAAATGATGATGCACTGTGCAGGTGACTGATCATGTGCACGAGTAGGCATGCCACCACCAATGTCAGCACACCTGCAACATTGTGCACGTGTGTCTGAGTTGTGTGCAAGGTTGTGGATGTGCAGTAAAGTCCACCTATTTGCACATGCACATTCCTGCACACAACTCAGACACACATGCACATTGTTGAAGGTGTGCTGACATTGGTGGTGGCATGCCTACTCGTGCACATGATCAGTCAAATTCACAGTGCATCATCAATTTTGCGTCAGAGAGAGATGCGTACTTGTGCAGGCAATTTGTATATGCGTGGTGATGAGGTTAGGGGGCCATTTTGCCACCCTGCCACATCTCAAGTTAATGTGCCACTTTGCCATTTCCTGTGGCATTTATTTTGTGGTCTGAGGGTGATCTTGGACTATATTGTGCTTAGTTTTCTGTGCACATTTCAAAGTCTGTGTGCCCGCCAATATGTGTCTTGCAATGTATTGTTTGAGTAGGGTGATATGTGTCTGTGCCACCATGTACAAGGGTATCCAGGAAATGATCCACAGTAATTATGTGTATGCACTGCAAGATATTTAATTGTGCACGAGTGCCATTGGGCCCATCCGCCCCGTTCCCTCAAGTCCCTGGCTCTTACTCACCCTGTTGTTGTTCTGTCTGGTCACAGTCAGCAGTGTCCTGGCCCGCAACTCCAACCACTGTCTCCTCCCTGATGACTCGGGAAACCTGCTCCTCCAACTCATCCAGCTCCTCCTGTGGCGCTGGACTTTCACCTCCAGTCTGCATTGCTGCTTTCAGGTTGGCTGCTAGTTTCTCCTTGGTCTTGCGCTTAGTATCATGCCAGCGCTTCTTGCAGTCGTCCACTGTCCTCCTCCTCTCTCTGACGGCATTCACCTTGGCCACAATGTCCTGCCAAATTTCTTTTTTTCTTGCCAATGTCTCTGTGGAGGTGACAAACAGTTCTTGTTGGTGTTCAGTCACCTCCGCAATCAGGACCTGGTTTTCCTGCGGGCTGAACATGGGGTTCCTCTTCCTCTTGGCCTTCACATGGGGCTCTGGCTGGTCCTCCTGGGTATTTGTGGGGTTGTTGGTGGCCTCTGCACTTGCCCCAGCTTCATCCCTGGCTCCTCTGCTATTTTCCATTTTTTTTCCTGCTTGGAGGGTCTTTTGTAGTGCATTTTCCCGCCGAACGTGAGAAATGCAGGCCTGGTGCCAATTAGCGATCAGATTCCGTCGCTAATTGGCAGACCAGCACTTTCTTTACGTTAGCGTCAGGCTTTTTATCGCCGTCACGCTAAATCTATCGCCGTCCATTTCCGCCGGAAAGGGAAGCTATCGCCTGTTAGCGGCGTGTTGCTAATACGCCGCTATTGATTCCGGTGGTCGACGGCGATAAAAAATATCGCACTAAACGCGGTTAGCGATAAATATCGCCATTTGTTGCTAATATCCCCCTATGTTGAATAATAAAGAATCGAGAATTGCGAAATTGTAGGCACTAAGGCGTAATTTGGAGATACAGAATTAGTGTCAACAGTTTCTACAATTATATGTTTAGCAGTTTTTAAGTATAGTATAACTTATCTGTTTATTGTGCATTAAGGGGAAGATGTCTTGTGTTTATATTTAAGCCACGCACTGACACCGATCTTACGATGCGCCGCGTGTCATTGTTGTTTTCATTGGAACAAGGGATTGTTGGGGAGAGTTCTGTGTTTGGTAGTTGCAGTGGAACTTCATGATGGAAAGACGTGTCATACTTTCTCCTTGCAATACTTAATTAAGAAGTTCACATTATCTCATCTATCTGTGCTGTTCATTACTCAACAACTATAACATCTAACCCTCAAGATGAATGAAGGTAATGTCCTGCCATACTAATTCCTGCATACCAATACATAACATAACAAAACATAAAAGATTATAACATGACAGTACATGACACAATGCAGGACAATGCAATACAATATAACAACATTGCAAAGCATAGCATAAAATAAGGAAATATAAGTTACAACATCGGAACATATCACAGAACGAAATACAGCACAACATAACACAAAGTAGCATAACATAATAGAACAGTAAATATGGCAATATTTGGGGTCAACGCTTCTATTGAACTCTTTTTTATTGAAACCTTTTTGCACATGATCAACCTTTTCCTGCATTTAAATTTTCAATGTCATTCTTGGCATGGATTGTGTTATATCCATTGTCATCTTCGAGAGTTGTCTAAGAAAATTTCCGTACACAAATTTTACAGCATCGCCATTTAGTCCTGCAGAAAGGTAAGATGTTTTGAAAATGCTGGGCTCATTATTAACTTTATTTTGAAGATGCTTTAGGTGACACCACATTTCAGTTATAAAAATACACCAACTTTCTCCTGGAAACTCTTCTTCAAGAATTATATTATGTTGTCTGCAGACTTTAGAAGAAATAAAATGCTTTTTTCACTGACTCCTAGAACCTTTTTTCTTATTATTATACAAAATAATGGATCATTTAGTTAGGTAGAAAGGTTGTCTTAAAAAAGTACTCATCAGTGGCTCCCATTTATAGTAAGAACTGGTTTCAAATGCTTTCGTTCAGGATGTCTTTTCCTCTTGTAAATAATTTTCAAGACTGATCGGGACATCAAACCTATACGTGAAAGATTGTGCCAGGTGTAAGTGCTGTATAAAGTATGTGAAAGGGCATCCATATCCTTATTTTCATAGGGTGGTTCCAGGGAGAAAAGATATTTTGTGAAAATAAAATTCAGAGACTGCACAGTGGTAGATTTAGGGAAACTGAGTGTAGGCTACCAGTGTATTTGAATACAAGTGCTGTAAGCTACAATGAACTGATATGTATACCTTACACCTTTGTAGCTCATGAAACCACATCTAAAACATGGGATGTATAGACTTCACCTCTTCACATCTTTGTAGGCAATACCTCTGTGAGCAATCAATCAATTCTTGTTCCAGCCTTACTTCATGTCAAAGGGTCTCCCTGCTTCCACCAGATCCCTTGTCAATTTCTCACCAATTTATATGTACTCTTCTTGCATCAATCTGTATCCCATGCCCTTCCATGGAACAACAGTCATGCAATGCTACCTGAGAGCTCCATCCACTGATGAGACCAGTGTCTGTCTGGTAGAGCAAGGTCATTAGCAAATCCTCAAACGTCTACAGGTGATTCAATTATAATCAAAGGAATTAAAATGGTGTTGAAAATTCTATTCACTGGCAAATCTGTGCCTAAACAAGGCAGAAACGTAATGGAGCAGGGTTTTCGTGAAATAAAACCTGCTCGAATTGAACCCTCAGTAACATTTATTAACAGTGTGAGGTGAAAAACTAATGTGGAAAAATGCTTAACACAAGGGAAAAAGGCTACTGCGCAAGCGCGTACTAAAAGCACTGAAGTAGGCCACAAATGCTTTTTGACTAACGAAAAATAAAAGACTAATGCTGCTTTTGTGCACATTAATAACGTTTGCTAGAAAATAATGATTAACGTGGGTTGCGCATGGATAGATGCAGCATTTCGAGGGTGAGTAAATGAAAAAGCATTACAAGTGAATAATAATGCTTGTGTTTGTTTTCCATAGAGAGTATGGGTTCCTATTCCGCATAAGAATTAGGGGTTAAATGACATGAGAAGAAAACTTGAAATTGAAGGGGAACATTCACAGTGATTGTCCTTCAAGAAATCCTGAGTGCCTGCTAAGAGTTTGTACAAAAATAATACAATCAGCAAGCGGAGGGATGCTTCCTTTCGAAAGGCACGGATGAGAAAAATTATACAAAGTTTGCTACATAACCGGAGAGAAGGAAGTGGAAGGATAGCCGAGGCGTAAATTGTATTTCCTGGGGTGGAAGCTGCTGGCGTGATGGATAAACAGAACAAAAAGACATTTAGTGAGATGAGCACATTGAGTGTGGTATGACAGAACACCCCCTTCCTTAACCAATCAAATGTAGAATAAACCTTCGTTTAGATACAAATGTGGGTTGGACATCTGGGTTTAGGGTATAATTGAGGTGCCTGGTGGGAGGGGTTGTAGGCAGACTTGCAGATTGTTGGAGATCGTCGCTGTCATCGGTTTGCTGTCTTTACCTGGCAGTTCCTGTCTGCTGATTCTTGACTTAGTCTTTGCCTCATCAATTCTTCTTGAGCGGCCTTACTGCTCTCATGGCCAGAGAGTAGTTTTTCTATTTCAATTGGGTTAGTATAGACAGAAAACTGAATTTGGATAATCAATTGCAAATGTATTTTGTCTCTGAACCTTTATCTCTTCGCCTTTCCACTCCTTCATTGCATTTTCAATTTGCGATGTATTCTTTGTCATTATTTCACTGATATTGTTTCTCTGTGAATGATCTATGATTTGTTTTGTATTTGGGTACTGAATGAGCATTTATTCACATTATTTAGATAAACTTTATAAATATACAAATGAGTCTCTCTTTATTAGAGGTGTTTATCTAATTTTATGAGTATTTTGAACCAAGTATTAGTTTGCCAAACCCTGTCAACTATATAAAGATCGTAACTAGTATATCAGAGATGAGGATACAATTTGGTCATTGGTAAGTTTGGTAATTTGTTTGGTAATTCACTAACCCAGCGTGAAGGGACTTGTTGGGTAATGAAATTGGGTCTGGTTTGTAGAAAACTATTAGTCCCTGATCGCTGGATCACATGTGTAGTGTTTCTTGTGTTCCCATGCAGAGGGGATGGCAGCGAGCAGTTTGGATTGGACTGTTCTTCTGGGGAGGGGCCAAAACTAAGGGGCTGATTATGACTTTGGCGGTGCAGGAGCAGGGTGGAACGCAACTGCCAAGCTTCCGCACAGCCAAAGTCGACTGCCACCCGCCCGCCAGATTAGGAGTTTTCTCCTGGTCTGGCGAGCGGACCTTTGGCGTTCCCACAGCGGTGCCTTTGAAAAAGGGAAAAATGGGAACGCCAAAGCAAGTTCCTGCACGGCATGGACGGTTTAGTCTATGCCATGCAGGAACTGGGTGTGCATGCACACAGGGGGGCACACCATGAGAAAACTCAGAATATGCTTGGTGGTAACGCAGAAGCACTGGTGAGGGCACTGGCGCAGCAGTGGCTGGACCGCTACCGCCGTGACCCCACGAGTCTGGCAGTACTCGTACCACCAAACTCGTAATCAGCCCCTAAGCTGCATATGGTTGATTTCTGTCAATAAAGGTGCAATGCGCTAAAAACAATAGACTGCAATGCGGCCTAGAGTAATCACCATAGACTGATATTAATGCAAGCGTTCCATCCATTGCATCTGTTGTTTTTCTGAACCTGTCATAACCAGTTTTTACTGTGACAACAACATGTGCAGCCTTTGCAGTCATGCTTAGAAGTAATTAAATGTTTGCAGGCCCTAGCTCTCATCTTAAAGATGTTTCTGTTTACACCAAAGACAGCCCATAGCATAGCATCTGTATCTCTTCAAGAGTGCTCCTACATCTACCCCCCTCTCGGCCCCACACTAAGATATATCCACTAAAAGAAAAGAATGGAACTAAACATGGCACTCACTCCAATAAACCGCTGTTTCCCTTTTTGTAGTCTTGTTGCAGTCCTTCAGTCTCATCTTAAGATCCTAAATAAAGTAATAACAACAGAGTCTGCAGCAGGCCTCACTCCCAGCCATTGCTGGCGTTTTGTGTGCAGTAGGTGATCGAGACCAGCCGGTGTCACAGCCCTGTAAGAGCATTCACTGCTCTGAGCGGTAAAGTATGTTTCATTTATATCAGAGAAGCAATCTTTAAACCTATTTGTGATCAAATTGCTGTCAGAGACACTTTGCTCTGTCTCATTACACCTGATAGGTCTTGACTTCCGTGTCCTTGAGTCGATTAAAGTCTAATGTTTAAATTCAAGAATGAGATGAGATGGAATCTTTACTGTCTCCCTGTGTCGCCTTGGTGGGTATAGCACATCTGAGCCGGTGAGAATTGTTTGTGAGCTGTGCGGTGCCTGACTGCCTTTCTAGGCTGTGCATGACGGTGAGCTTGCCATGATCATCCAGTGTCAGACTGGATACACATTGACACCAATTCAAGAATTATATGTCTATAAGTAGCTGTAAGTTGCTCCTGGAAATGTATGAGTAAGTAAGGAGTGCTTAATTTGAGTCAGTGGTTGCAGGTGGGGCCCAACGGCTCTTATTTTGGGGGGCCAACACTTATTTTCCCTGAACATACTTCGATCCAAAGCAAGAGAGAGAAAAACATAAAAGAGAGGAAGAGAAAGACAGAAAAAGAGTGCAGAGGGGAGAAAGTAGAGATGAGATATGCCAGTCACGGAGTGTCTGGCACTGAGAGCTCTGAGGTGAAATTAAGACTACGCAGCTTGGTATTCGGAACCCGAGCTTCGATAGCGCCGGCCGTGGACTTTTGTGCACAATTTTGGGCCCAGCTCTTATTTCTTGACAGATGAAGCATTGGGAAGAGGTTTCAAGTATTCACAAAAAATATTAGTAAATATGGCTGTCTGCGTCCAATAATCACTGCTAGACTGCACTTTAAGGTCAAATTAGGTCACTAGGCCTGACCCGCTGAATATTTTTAATGAATACAGATCATTTCATTCACCTTGTGCATTTTAATATATAAGGCACATATTTATTGAAAAATCACGCAGCGCAACTAGTCACGTTGCTGGATTGTTTTTGTGCAGGAAGGGACATGTTCCTGCACAAAAACAATCCTGAGAGGCATTTTCCTCTCTGTATGTGTGCTGCAGAATCCAGCACGCATAGAGAGAGGAAAAAACGAAGAGAAATAAAGATAGTTCTGCTCGTTATGCCTCAGCTGGAGAGGCGTAGCATTTTGATGCATTCCCAGGACTGCCAGTAGTGGTAAATCTGGGAATGCGCCAAAATCCATGGTTGGATGCATGGGAACACCCTACCTCCACCCATGGTATGCTTCCCTGGTGCAGACTAATGCAACGCAGCGAATTACGCTGTGTTGTGTTACTCTAGATTTATCAAGTCACGCCAGGCCACGCAAGGTGGCCTTGCAAGGCTTGATAAATCTAACTCAAAATCTGAGTCACTCTAACACCCCATTATGTGGCGCAAGGGCGACCCAACTCTTCAATAAATATGCCCCTAAATTTGATCACAATAGGGAATAAATCATGTTTCCAAATCTCACATGAGATTAGTTATGTGAGAAAAGGTAGAACTTTTTACCACATCTCCAAGACACTTGAGACACTACAGCCTTGGTTTACTATGATTTTGCATCAGTGTTGTATCACTTTTGTGGTACAGCCCAGACACAAAATCATTTTAGGCATTTACTAAGCCACGTAAAGAGTTGTTTAGTAAATACACATAAACCAATGCAGCGCATAGCGCTGCCTTGTGTTACTTTGCATCGGGTAGGCGTTACATAGGTAGAGCATGGGCCTTTCCATGCTTCCACCCATGTATTTTGAAGCAAACCCAGATAATCGAAGACTTATAAATCTGGATTTGTGTAAAAATGATGCACTTACCCGACAGAGGAGTAACTAGGACAAATATCTTTATTTTTCCTCGTTTCTTCCTTTCTCCATGGGTGCTGCATTCTGCTAGCACATAAATACGGGAATATGCCTCAAAGGATTGTTCCTGCACAAAAACAATCCTCTCCATAATGCAGGCACCCTTGCACTATTCTACAAGGGTGCCTGTGTTGGCAGCACACAGTGCGCCAGTGCAGGAAGCGAGCAGAAATGCTCCATGTCTTTGTAAATATGGAGCATTTTTCTCTCTCTTTCACGCAATGCAGCACAGCAAGTTCCCTTGCTGTGCTGCATTTCGTGAAATAGTAGTAAATATGCCCCTACATTTACTGCCCCTGGAAGCCAGACTCCAATCAATGGCTACATGCCCATACTTCAAAAAAGCCTAATACAAATTATAATTTTCACTTGCCCCAAATACTTACAATTTCAGGGTTTAACCACTTTGCACTTCATCCTGTGAACATCAAGACATCAAGGCCCCTCAATAACCCTTGACAGAGATCACCACGCACCGTTGATCATTTCTGACTTGGACTAATAGGTGTATCATGTTTGCAACTTGTTTGAAAGTATTCTGTCGCTCTCACTAAATAGGGTGATAAGGTAATGAACAATCTAATTCATGCTGATGAAGCGATGGTCAAATCTGATATAATATATTCTTTAAAAACTACCTTTGACCATCAGGCCACCTGTGATCATCAAATTTGTCAATCAGAGCCTTCTGCTTACCAGAAATGGACACTGCTTCCCTGCCTTTAAAATATACTGTACCATTTACCATTTACTAACAGAGATAACTCTAATGAACTTGCAAATCGCGATGGTTATGACGATGAGGATAATAATAATAATGTTTACAATATTCATCATCACTTGTTTTTTTATATATATACACATCATTTTATATGGCACATCATTCCACACTGCTTTACCTTGAAATCCTTTAATTAATAGTTGTAACTCTTAGCAGATTTAAGGTTTCCCAGTTTACTGACCTCTGAGGAGTGAAAGGCTGAATTAGTTTAACAGTCTCAAAATTGTGGCCTAAAGTCACAGCAAAAGTCAGCAGTTCGCCTCTATCTCATTGAGTGATCATGTCAGCATTCCTAAATATTCAAGCAGAATAATACTTTGGGAAGGATATTGTTTAAGTCTAATCTACGCTGGGAGGCAGGGGTACCTATTTATACACCTTTTGTTTTCATTGTTTCTCGTTGATCTTCCTTCAGTTAGATGAACTGTTTGGTGTTTGCATCTTAAGTAAGCAAAAACGAATGATATACTGTTTTATTCTGACAATCTTGTTAGAATGGATTAGAAGCCAATTGGTCTTCAACTTCTAATAGACAATTTACACAATTATTGTAGAAAAAATAATGACTTTAAACAGTAGGAATACCAAAGTCTTAAATTTGGCAAAAAGTTGCTAAATAACTTTGAACCCTGACAAACCCTGACGAACCACTTAATGCAGTGTGTCAATATGAATACCTTATTATCATGTTCAGTAATAACTTGTCATGGACAGCTCACCGCACTCCACACAATTCAAATATAAAATACAGGAGGCCTCTTCCTACATCTCCTACTAAGGACAAACATTGGACAAAATAGAATCAGTTGTGCTATTTGGATGCCCTTTGACAAGCCTGTATAAATTACATGACTATACAAGGCTAAAAACTGAGGGCCTGATTCCCAAAGGTAAACTGAGATGAAAGTCTAGCTTTACAACTTTCAATATTCACAAAGGGCATTTACTGAGTAGGGAAGTTAGACTTTTGTCTCAATTTTGGTCTCAGTTAAACTTAAGACTTAAGTTTAACTGAGAGAAAAGTCTAACTTTAGTACTCCTCAATGCCCTTTGTGACTACTGAAAGTCATAAAGTTAGACTTTCATCTCAGTTTACCTTTGTGAATTGGGCTCTGAGTGTTGGAAATTTTCCTTATTTCTCCCTCGAGACCTGAGGGTATTCAACTTGAGGTAGGAGTGGACTCTGCTTTCTCAATCTAGAGTCCGAGCGTCTCATTTTAAATTATTTTGTAAACCTATAAAGAGTGTTGGTGTTATTCAACAATATCATGGTTCAAAAATTGACCTACCAAAGTATGTCTACAACAATATCGACTACCACTATTTCATAAAGATAACAAGTAGTGGTGGTGTTACAAATAGTAAATTCACAAATACTGCTTTATACATCTTATTTACCTTTAAGAAATAAAGGTAGTTGATACTGAGAATAAGATGTTTTGAGAGGTCAATATTTTGTTAATATATTGTGACATCAAACCAGAAAGCTGAGGACTCTGTTGCTCCTCAGTATATAACACATGGTGTCCTGCCTTATCTTTATAAAAAAAAATCCTTCCCTAATTTCCTTGTTACAGGCAACTTGTGATACAACTAGTCGCCTGTAAGACAGAAAGGACATAGCTGCTCACAGAGGCGTAGTAAGGAAGCCATGGGCATTGTTCAAGCAAGGCAAATGGCCCCATTGACTGCTACTGGTGCAGTAAAATACAGTAATTATCAGAGTTCAATGGCCCCTTGGGGTTCTGGGCCCTGGTGCCACTGCACCTGCTGCACCAATTGTAGCTATGCCCTTGGATGTTCAACTCTAATAATTACAGTTACATTTTGATGTCACAATGTCTGCTGGAAGAGCCAACAGCCAAGTAGAAAGGCAGGACACAGAGCATAATCTGACTTGTATTAAACTGATTCTAATATTCGTTTGCAACAATTATCTAACTGCTTTTGTGTGTGGTTAACTAGAGATTTACACGTTTTATTCATGTTTGCAAACAGTTATCACTTTCATATGAAAGAGCAACACACTGAGGATGTAAGTGGTTTGTTAGAAAGGTGATGGTTTGACCATGTATTATACGGAATAAAGAACCCCCTGCCATACACTATAAGGATATTATAAGTCACCTTTGAGTTACATTACCTAACAAAGGAACTCGGCCTTCATTCTCTTTCCTCTATATGGCCACAGAGCACCTCATTGACTTCCAATATCCTTATAATGTACAGAATGGGGTACTTTATCACATATATAAAATAAATCCTAGACTGCCATTTTGATTGGATGTAATTAATGACTCCTTTTGCATGATCACCCACCAAAGGTTTTGAACCAATTCTGCTGGTTTTTCAACTTTGTTATTTGTTTTCTGTTATTGCAGTGGAAGTGCTAGTTGCCCCATTGGTGAGTACAGGGATACACGCTGACAACTTAGCTGTGCTAACGCCTGAATGGGACTACTAAAATTGGTACTTCAAGGTATCAAAAGACATCATTACATTAAATCCAACTTGATGCCCAAGTTATATATAATGTAACTTTTAGGTATAAGGCAACTTTAGAAAGTTGCCACTCTGTTGCCCAGTTTTTCCATTGGCCATTCACAGATGGTGATCACAAGACAGCCTTCTGCCCTCCTGGGTAAAGGTGGGAATGACTCCCAGGAAAGAAAATAATAGAGGCCCACCATTCCCTGGCAGGAGGTCAGACAGAGTGTGGGCCCAAAAGGGGAATTTCATACGGGAAGCCAACTTTGAAGGGCAAATGATGGACACACATGAGAGGGGCTGCTCTTGTTTTGGTAGTTAGGTTGGTGATGGGGAAAATAGTTGCCAAACCAGTTTTTCCATTGGCGTGTAGCCCCCAGGTAGCCACACCTTTAAGGTGGGCTACCAAGTTCTATACACCAAGGGAGAGGTCCTGCCAGATTGGAAGTGGACAGAATGTTGCACTCTGGGATGTCTAGTTGCCACACATCATGGGAAGTCGTCATCAGGTGGGAAGGGATCTAGTAGCCCATTGGCTAGTAACCTTCACATCCAACAAGGGCACTTTCTGGACATAAATATGGCACCCCTGTCACACAGACCTCAGATCACATCCGCACTGGAGAAATGACCAAAGAAGGACTACCCTACTGTTCCCTAGACCTGACGGACTGCACCTGCTGATCCTTGTGCTTGCAGAGAGATGACTGTGCCTGTGGTGCCAGGAAAAGTCATCCACAATCCTTAGACAGAAAAGGTGCATTTCAAGGCTCAGTTGGCTGACTTCCTGGTACAGCTACAGGGTCACAAAAGCTGAAATAGCACACCTTGCCAAGTCAGTAACCACAACCGCTTGACCGCCACTGACTGCCAATGTGCAGCCTGGGAGAATGAGTCCCGACACTCAAAAGTTGCACCTGAGTCCACTGGACCCGGGAGAGTTGTCAGAGTGCAGATTGGTCATCCAAGAAGGACACAAGCCTCCACCAATGGGCACTGCTGGTTTTGCTGTGATCGGAAACCAGTAGACCAGTTTCAACTGGACTTTTGCTGGATCTCCCAGGACTTTGAGGTATAGCGATCCCTGTTGCCAAAGTCGCTCCAACAAGACCTTAGTCCCAGAAAGGCTTCCATCGACTGCACAGAGTCCTCAGCATCCTACAGCATCCTGTATCCCTTGCATCAGGACCACTCCATTGATAATCTATGGCAGGTCTCCCAATAAAGCCATGAACTGGACTGGACACTGCTTTGGTGACAATGTAACTGTCCTACAACTCCTTACTGGCCACCTTGACCTGCCTCCTCCCTGAGTTGGTTGCTTAAAGAGGGCCAGAGTACCCAAACAACACTCTTCAAAAGTTTTCAAAGTTTCCTCTAACCGCTGTAGTTGCCAATGCTTGTTTACATTTTCAGTGAAAAATTGTGATTTAAGTTTTATTTAAAATCTATATCTCCAAAACCCTGCGGCTGATTTTGTTCATTTGATGTCTAAATATTAATAAAATTAAGATGTTTTTATAAATGGGTGTTGAATTTCTTTTACGTTGTGTGGCTTTCTTATTTTGTTGATTTGGTAAACGCTTTTCACTTTTTCCATTGATTAAGCCTGACTGTTCAAAGCCACAGCTATCCAGTGTTGAGCTCAGATTTATCAAGTGAGCCTGACTGGATCCAAGTCGGTATCGCAAGTGTAATACACAGTGAGGTCATACAACCCCACTATATAGTACACCACTTTCCTCACATTACGCATGTAGAATGAATCTGATTTTTGAGAATTTTTTTTGAGTTTTGCAAAATGATTTAGTATGCGATGGTCAGGTATGGACAAACGGAGGTAGATTAAATGAGCTATCAGCTTAAATTAGCTTTGACACAAAGCATTAGTATGTATCAAATAAGAAATCAACTATAATATTAAGTCAATGCAAGTGTGGTTTTGGTCTTCCTAGGGTATCTGTGCTTTACTTCTGACCTCACCCTACAATGGCTTTTGATGGAAATTAGTCTGTGTCTTGCACTTAAAAAGGGTTACACCCATTGGGCGGATATTCAGAATCTTTATTTATGCATGTTCCACAAATAAGGTATGACAATCTGAACTAGTTTGCTTATGTGTCCTTTGTATTATGAACTAAGAAAATTACATTTGCCACCAGTACTAATCAAAAGAAGTTTAAGAACTATTGAGTAGGCTTGTGCATTTCTGTTTGTTTTCAAAAATCTGTTTATGCATTTATCTGTGGAGATATTTTCAATTGATACGGCTAAAATAAGATGTTGCCTTTAAAACAAATCCTGCACTTGCAAACTCAGGTTTAAGGATCAATGATCTAATAAAACCTAAATTGACATCCAAACCACAGTAATGGTGCTGCAGCTGAGCATGCCCTGTGAAGGATAAAAAGATTGCAAACTGATGGCACACTGTAACTACATTCTTTTTACACTCTGCTCAGTCTGTAAGAGCATTTATACACCCAATAAAGCACAAGTGTGTTTCAGTTCAGAGAGGACCTGGCTGGGCAGTTTGGGCAGAATTGTTCTATTGCAGCAAGATAGAGGCTGATTTGCATATGGCTGGGTCTAATCTGAGGTGGCATTGTAGGCAAAAAAACGATAGATAGGAAAGCTACCCTGAGTGATTACCTGTGGTTAGACCATTTGCAAGCATTTCTTCATCACCTTTTGTGAGTTTGATGTAACACACTAAGGGCCTGATTACGAGTTTGGTGGATGGGATACTCCATCACAAACGTGACGGATATCCTGTCCGCCGTATTATGAGTTCTATTATATCCAATGGAACATAATGGAACTCATAATATGGCGGACGGGATATCTGTCACGTTTGTGACGGAGTATCCCATCCGCCAAACTCATAATCCGGCCCTAAGTGGCAAAGGGTATGCCAAAACATGGGTCCCGTGCTCACGGTGGCACTTGAATCAAACTGCACCCGACTGAAGAGGTCTAACTAGGCTAAAACCAGTCTTGGGTTGCTTGTGTTCCGGTTCAGTGAGGGATTGGCTTGTTTCAGCTGGGCTGTTCCTACTGGAACAGGATCAAGGCTGGTTTGCTTGGGGCTGGGTCTAATGTGAAGCAGTGTGGTGAGCAAATAAATCCACTGCCTGCTCTTAGAAAATGAAACAAACGTTTCATTTTTCTTTTTCAAATGCCTCACATTTTCCTTTATGGAAAACCGGCTGCATAAAAAAAAAGTTGTTTTTTATTTAAAAGCAAACACAGACATGGTGGTCTGCTGTTCCCAGCTGGCCATCATCCCTGTGTTATTGCTCATTCCCAATGGGTCGCAAATTGCGACCTGCCTCATGAATATTGATGATTCAGGTCCATTGCGACCTCATTTGGAATCACTAATGTGCCTGAGACACATTAATACATTTCATTTTACGAATCTCTAATTGCGAACCGCAAAAAATCGCAATTCGAGACTCACAAAATGAAATGGCGGTACATCAGGCCCTTAATCTCCCTGTGCCTAACAAATTGTAGCAATTTCTAATCCTCATGTAAAGTGCTGTAAAGCCCTCTGGCCAGGTTCGAGATAATTAAACTCCAAAAAAGTTAAAGAAATAAGGAAATTTAAGCTGTGCTTGCTTTAGTGTGGCAAAATACGTGCCTTTCCGCCAAGAGATGTCTCATCTGAAAGAATGTTTATCACAATTGCAGACTTATAACAAACAACTCATCTATGTTCAGTGGCGGCTGGCATGGCTCATGGGTAGGGGCGAGCAAGGGGTAGCGGGGGGGTCGCGGTTGCAGGAGGGAGTGAGATTTTTTTTTAAAAATCACTTACCTTGCCGCCATCAGGTCCCTCGTCTGTGCTCCTGCTCTCATGCCTCCGACTTCAGGAACAGGAAGCAGGCAGCCAGGTTCCCTCCTCTAAGCCAATCACAACGCTGCAGTGTAGCGTTGTGATTGGTCTGAGCATCGTGACACGGTGCTCAGCTAGGGGCTGGAGGGGCGAGCATGTTCTCCATGCAGGCTGTAATGCAGCCTGCATGGAGAAGTGGAAAAGTGACTGGTTTGGGCGGCCCGAGAGGGCCGACCAAACAGTCAATGCACACTTAGGAGTGGGCAAACAACTCCTCCACTGCCCTGCTTGCAGAGCAACCCGGCCCACCCGCCAAGCAGCACAAATATAAGATGAATAACTGAAAGTTTTTTATCATTTTATGTTTTTGCTTCTGCACTGCTTGAAAGCAGTGGGGTGACGCTCCTCCGCCATAGCGAGGAGCCGCCACTGTCTATGTTGTGTAACCTATTGTTCCTGCAGTTTATGGTCACAGACTGGCCATTTTAAAATCCAATGTTATTGATCTTTTATTCAGTATTGGATTTTGTGAACGACCCTTTTCAAAAGAGCCCTGCTCTAAAAAACATAAAGGTGTCTTTAAACTCTTAGAAACTGAGGGCCTCATCTACAAGTTTTGGGCGCAGGTCAGCGCAGCAAGTCACTTTGGTGCGCTGCTCTGCGTCAAAAGGAAAGGGCAGGAATGAGTCGTATTTATGATATATGGCACATTCCTGTCTTTTCAGCCAGTGCACAATTTTGTGCCTAGCACCAACACAGGCACCCTTGCACCATGGCGGAATGGTGTCTGCGTTGCTGGCAGGATTGTTTTTGTGCATGAAGGTGCACCTTCCTGCACAAAAGCAATCCATGGAAGTTTTTTCCTCTTTTTATATGTGTTGAAAAATGTAGCACACATTGAAAGAGAAATAAATTTGGAGAAATAAAGTTATTTCTCCACGTTACACCTTTCCTGTGGAGGCTTACGGTTTTCACGCATTCCCAGGTTTAGACGTCCTTATAAATCTGGGAATGTGTCAAAACACATGGGTGTTGCGTGGGAAATCCCACTGCAACACCCATGGAACGCTACCCCTGACACAGTGTAAGGCAACGCAGGTACTGGTGCTGAGTTGCCTCACATCATATCTACGTCCAGCCCCCCCATACCACACTCTTTTCACTTTCCGCTTGTTGGGTGCCAGTGTCTTTAGTGTTGCCTATCCTAACTAGTGAATGGACACTTGCACATCATACAGTTTGGATATTTGCTATCCATTTCCGCATAACTGTTGATATTACTACACCAAATATTGCTTTTATCCCTTAAGCTGTGCAGTGTTTTAGCCCAATGTTTTTGGATATCCTGCTGAGATATTCCACATCATGATATAGATTAGTTTTCTGTTTAAACTTCCCTGACGCCATTGAAACTGTGCTAATTGGATCATAATCTATAATGGGGAATTGAATTATTGTCCGTAGGGCCCTCATGTGGAATGACTTGTGGTCTGTGTTTGTTGGACAGTGTATGAGTACAGTCACAGGACTCTATGTGTATATATATCTGTCTATTCATATACATAATTTCTTGTGCCAACTCTCACATGATACATCGTACATGATTTTAATTGTGTCTGTACTTTGGTCTGTCGTTTCTGGTGACTGAACCATTTTTATTATACCTCTAAACCAGAGGAATCTACGTGGTGAGAGACTCCGTAGATGGTAGAGTTGTCCCTTACACATTGATCTTAGGTAAGATCTCAAACTTTTATTGGGAACAGGCATTCACCAGAGAGTAAGGTGATGGTGCACTTTGGTGTTTTGTTACAATTTGTTGATTTGTTTTTTGTAATGTTTTCTCGGAGGGCCCTTTGACCCATCGCATTGATTGTCACTACAACAGATTGGTGGTCAAGAACTAAGGCCTGAGTATCTTTTCATTATTATTATTTTTGAACGGTTTTTCAACAGAGTGACAAAAGATCTTGGTTCTGAAGAATGCCTCGAACAGATTTGTCACCAAAGGCAGAAACATGTTGACCATACTACAGGGTATACATCCATAACCCTGGTTCACCCTACTTTTAGTCTCTATCCCGTAGGACGTTAGAATAAAGTCTTACGGAGATAGTTTTAAAACACTTAATTTTTGTTGCACTCTGCCCCCCACTGTCACCCTTGAGGTATTGAAACTATACGTGCTTCAGACAAAACACTCCCGCTCCTTCCCCTCAGGGTAAGTTGTAGCCCACACTGGGTACCTTGCGGTCCCAGTGTGCTGGAGGAACCTAATGATGAAGCATGTCACCCTCGGGTGAGTGAGGGTTTCCGTCCCAAACACACTTTGTGCCCCCTCCTGTTATAGCCTTTTTTTGTTGCACTTTGCAACCCTATATCCTGTGTGAGTAACCCATCATATCTACGAGGCCATGAAAAGCCATGCAAAGTAGCTTTGCGTGGCCTCGTAGATATGGGTCTGCACTTTGCACCAACGGAGCATCAAAAAAAGTGACGCATCGGCGGCGCAAGAGTTTTGTAAACGAGCAACTGAGTTTTTTATGTTCTAAAGAAATATATTCCTATTTGATATGTTGTGAGTAGTGCTTGGAAATTTGGGTTGATTTTCGTTCTTTTTATTAGGCCCCTCTTTGCGTGCAATTTTTTCCTTCGAAAAGCAAAGCTGCGGCGGTGCTTCTCGCAAAATAAAGCATTATATTTTTAAATTTGCTGATTTCTGGTTGAGTTGAACTCATTTTATAACGCACAATCATAATATATTATTTTAAATAACACAATGTATTTCTGATTCATTGGGCATATCAACAACATAAGCCTTTCTGCAAATACCGCTCACATTCCTTTTCCCTCTTTCCAATGAAAGTATGTTTTCCTTCTCTTTATTCCCCCTCTGTGTTTCTTTCCTTTATTATATCTTGATTTTTGTAACATGCGCTGGCATGTCACTCTTTACTTACTTCGAATAGTATCCAAGGTGCTAGTCAAATAACCTGGTATGATATAAGTTTATTGTTTGATTAATTAAAATCATAACAATCATTTAAAACAACATGGTAAAATTCCATGGCCTACACTACTGTACGTTTCTGCTACAACATACATCTAGCATAGCTTATAGTCATGCAACAATGCTTTTCAAAATAACCCCAAGCAATACCTCAGTAATAAAATAAGAATCAGTTAAAAGTTATAAACATTACCTTAACAACGAAAATATTATGCATATAAAATTGTGTGCAAATATGTAAATTAATAAATTCAATGGATTCAATTTTGTATTGGATGGCAGAGAATTAGTTCCTTCTTAATTAATAACAGCCTACTATGTAGTAGCATGAACAAGTAATCATTTACCATAGTTCAATTTTCACTGTATTATGCCAAGATACATTTTTGAAATACATTATACATATATGTAGGCAGCCATTCTCATTATTGTCTAACCACTGGGTCACTGCAGATCACTTTTTTACAAAGCTAGGTTATCTCACAAGGTCAGAAGGCCCTCCATTTTTTAACTTCTACCCGGCCACAGCATGAAAGTGGTACACAGGGCCGGACTGGCCGTAGCGGGCACCTGGAGTTTTCCTGGTGGGCCGGAAGGGTGGGGGCCGGTTTGTTACAGGTGTGCGGTTTTGCAGCAGTGCTGCAATATCGGCCGCCTATAACAAAAGCAGCAGCAGGAGTGGTGCTTCCCCTCCCCCACCCCCAGGGGTCGGTCGAGATGAATGCCACGACTGGTTTCATTTCCCAGTCCGACCGTGGTGGGGCATGTGCAAATCATTCATAAAACCTGTGAAAGAAACTGCTCAAGTGCTTACCATTAATCCTATCTCTTGGCACATTACACCTATGCTATATGGCATGTGCAAAACATTCACAGATCATGTGCAACACAATGAAGTGCCAGGAGCGGCTCGTATTGGGGAAAAGAGGCAGACTGGGGGAGGGGGCAGGGGAAGGCGGGGGAACAGGGGACGATGGAGGCAAGCAAAAAAATGAAAAATAAAACTTACCTGCTGCCCTCCAGCAAAGCGTCACGCTCTTCTGCTCCTCTCCACTACTGCAGGCAGGCACAGGCTCCCAGCCTGCTCTGCGGTAAATCCTGAAGCTGCTCTCATCCATGAGAGCAGCTTCAAGATTGGCCTGAGCACCGATGATTTGCGCTCCAAGACAGACTGGGATTCTGTGCCTGCTCTCTCCAACCCCAGCAATGCAGCTGGAGTTGGAGAGAACTTAACTGCGCATGTGGGTTTGGCTGGCCTGAGACGACTGGCCAAAAACCACATGGGCAGTGTAGGTAGAGCCTACCACTCCCCCTCCAGCCTATTATTACCCTGGCTCCGCCCCCAAGCCTCAGCACAAGCTAAATAAAACAATAACAAAATGGGTTTTAAACCCGTTTTATTATCGTTTTATTTTTACATTTTTTAAAGTGCTGGCGGCGGGGGCAACGCCCCTCCGCCATGTCGGAGGAGCCGCCGCAGTTAATTGCTTAACATAGGCTCATTCGTATTACACTTGCACATACTGAGATCAAATAGTTGGTTAGGTTTTCCTAAGAGTAAAAGAAACAACTGAAGATAAGATGGAGAATTTATTTTCCACCTTGATCAGAAAGTGAAATAGTTTATGGTGTAATTTCCCACAAAGTCTCTTATTTGTAAAAGAGTTGTCTGTTTAAGGGAGCGTGACACGTGTAATAGGGATGGAATTAGTATGACTTGGATAGTGGATAGATTGATTAGCTTGGCCTGGGTCACGTGTGAAAGGGATGAAGTTACTATGGGTTGCATAGGGGGTAGATTGAGTGGTTTGGCTTTTGTCTGTCTCTGCGAGCTGAATTCCTACTGAGTTATAAGTACCATGTGTGTGGCTTCGGTTTTTATAGGTTGCCATTCTTTTATGTTGGGCAGTACGTAGTTTTTAAGGAGAGACTAACCTCTTTACGAACCAGTAGCGGTCGGTGGTGGGAGTGCCGCCGGGCGCTGGCGTGGGGCGGGGGAGGGGCAGGGTGGGGGGTAGTAAACTACGGATTACGGGCGATTACAGGTAAGTACACATATAAATAAATAAAACGAATTTCGTTTCTCGCGCTGCATCACATTTGGCGATGCAGCGCGAGAAACGAAATTCGCTTTATTTATTTATATGTGTACTTACCTGTAATCGCCCGTAATCCGTAGTTTACTACCCCCACCCTGCCCCTCCCCGCACCACGTCAGCGCCCGGCGGCGCTCCCACCACCGACCGCTACTGTTACGAACTAACTGTTGCTTTCAAAGAAGAACTGATACAAGAATGATGAAAAATTCCACAATGTTGCCAGTGGCGGGCGCTATTTACAGGGGGTGGTGAGCAGGGGAAGGAGGAGGGGGGTGGGGGGTGTAAATAAAAATAATAAACAATAAAAAGAAAAACACTTACCTTGAGGCCGGCCACCCGGCCGGCCGCAGTCTCTCAGTCCACTTGCCGCCGCCTTTCGCTTGAAGCAGGAACCAGGAAGCACCCAGGCTCCTGACTCCCCTAGCCAATCACAACGCTGCAAAGCAGCATTGTGATTGGTCTGAGCACCGTGGTTCGGCGCTCAGATGGGGAATAGGTCCTGGGCATGTTCTGCACCCAGGCTTTAATGCAGCCTGGGTGCAGAACATGCACATTGCGCATGACTGTTATGGTCGGCCCGAGAGGGCAGGCCAAACAGTTATGCGTACTTTAGAGTGGAGCAACCACTCCTCCTCCTGCCCCCTGCTCTGGCAGTCTAGCCCCGCCCACACCAGGAAACAGAAAACTAAAATGATAATAACGCTGGTTATTATAATTTTAGTTTTATTTTAACTACTGCTCGCAGAGCAGTGGGGTGACGCTCCTCCGCCTTAGCGGAGAAGCCGCACCTAATTGTTGCATTCTCTCTCTTCTTTCTATTTTTATCATTCTCTCATGTTCACTTTCACTCTCTTTTCTCTCTATCTCAGTTTCTATATGTATTATTTTTTCCCTGGCTATCCTTCGCTCTCCTTGTCTCTGATCCTCTCTCCTACTCGGTTTCGTTTTGTCTCTATCCATCGCCTTCGCGTCTGTTCTGCCTCCTCACTTGCAGGTTTCTTCCAATAACTAAATAGTTTTGTAGTAATTGAAGAGAGCTGCAAAGGAATCTCTTTTGATTGCATCTTATCTAGAGTTGAGCGTCTGTTAACAGTAAAATGCACCAAAGCAGAAATATGATTCCATCTCTGCCAGGGCGGCTGCCTGCTGAAGTCTTAGTGAGTCATAAACCGAGGCGTTCAGATAGAATTGATTGGAGTTAAGATGAATGGAGCAGAAGATATTGGGGCTGAGATTGAAAGATCCATCTCTATTTCAATGTGCAGAGGTATCACAAGAGGCGAGCGAGGCTCAGCTGTCTATTGTGGATGAAGGGAAGGAGGTAGTGATGGAGAGGACAGAGACAGCAGGACTGCATTTAAGGAGACACTGATAATGATTTCGCTGACAGGGAAACACTGACATTGGTACCACCGGGAGGGAGACACTGCTGGGAAGGCATTCTGAGGAAGCCACAGGAGGTGGTACCACTGAGAGGGAGGCACTGTGAATGATAATGCATGTGTAGCAACGCCAGCACTTGTACTTTCTCGTACAGAAACATTGAGAATGGAACCTCTGCTAGGGAGATGCTGACTGTGGACAACTGGTAGGGAGACAATCAGGGCCGGCGCTAGGCATGGGCAGTATGGGCAGCTGGCCAGGGCCTCGCTCTCAGCTCACCAGCATGGAGCCCCGCACCAGTGCAACACACCACGAAACCTCTTGTGCCCCTGCCGATCCCCTAGAAGAAAGGTGTCTTTTTGCAATTGGGCTTATAGGGGGGGCCCCGGGGAGGCCTAGGGGAGGGGTACACTTCATCTTGTGCCAGTGTAAGGAGGCCTAATTGCAGGTGTGTCCTGAAATCAGGCCTCCTGCTTGGCTGCCCATTGAGAGACACTGCGGGACACCCATTGTCAGCACATTACAGTCTGCACTGTTTTAACTCTCAGCCCCCAAGCTATTCTCACACCTTCAGCCCGATATGAGCTGTGAAAGAGGTGCTTGTAGGTGGCAGAGAGGGGAGCTGCGGCCCAGGAGGAGTCTGCACAAAGCAGCTTCCGGAGCCCTGAAGGTGTCACTTATGTAAATTAGAGGGGCCTCGCACATTCCACTTCTACCGGAGCCCCAAAAATCCTAGAACCGGCCCTGGAGACAATGATAGATGTACTACTGATGGGAAGGAAACTGATACCAGAAAACTGACAGTGGTACCACAGATAGGGAATATACCAACAGTGGCACCGCTGATAGGGACGATGCAGACGGTGGTACCACTGATAGGTAATACCCTAGAGCATTATCACAGATATTAGAATATACTGACGGTGGTACCACTGACAGGGAGTACACTGAGAACCTTACCACGGATGTAGAATATTCTGAAAGTGGTACCACTGATAGGGAATACACTGGGAACTTAACCACTGATTTAGAATATAGTGAAAATGGTACCACTGGTAGGGAATACTCTGAGAGATTTACCACTGCTATAGAATATACAGACAGTGGCACCACTGATAGGGAATACACAGAGAGCTGTGCCACAGATGGTGGGACGGAGTCTCAAAGGTAAACTGAGACGATAGTCTAACTTTACAACTTTTGGTATTCACAAAGGGCATTTACAAGTAGTAAAGTTAGACTTTTGTCTCAGTTGAAATTAAGTTTTGGTCTTAAGACTAACTGCGACCAAAAGTCTAGTCTAGGGAATACACTGAGAGCTGTACCACTAAAATAGACTGTACTAATGGTGGTACCAATGAAAGGGAATACACTGAGCGCTTTACCATTGATGTAGAATATACTGACAGTGGTACCACTGATAGGGAATACACGGAGAGCTTTACATCTGATATAGAATATACTGATGGTGGTACCACTGATAGGGTATACACAGAGCGCTTCACCACTGATATAGAATATACTGATGTTGGTACCACTGATAGAAAATACACTGAGAGCTTTACCACCGATATAGAATATACTGACAGTGGTACCACTGTTAGGGAATACACTGAGAGCTGTACCCCAATATAGAATGTACTAAAGGTGTCACCACTGATACGGAATACACTGAGAGCCTTAACACATATATAGAATATACGGACAGTGGTACCACTGATAGGAAATACACGGAGAGCTTTACATCTGATATAGAATATACAGACAGTGGTACCACTGATAGGGAATACACGAAGAGCTTCACCACTGATATAGAATATACTGATGGTGGTACCCCTGATAGGGAATACACTGAGCTTTTTACCACTGATACGGAATATGTTGAGAGTTTTACCACTGATATGGAATATACTGACAGTGGGACGCTGACAAGGAGACAATGAGAGTAGAGCCATGATAAAACAGTCATAGGAGTACCGCTCATAAAGACACACTTACTAGGGTAGTGCCCAGAAACTAAGTCTGAAAGAGACAGTAGTCAAATACATTGACCCCTAAATGTGTATTATGACAACATTGTCGGGCTATCCTTAGCACAGAGAAAGCCCTGATTGAGAGTTCCCAGAGAGATAACTCTGTAACTGGGAGTCTTTGTGTACTGGGTATTCTTAAGCGTTCTCATACTGGGAGTCCACTCGTGCTGGGCCTTTGATGTTAAGGAGAGTCCTGTCTTGGAGTGTTACACTACTGAGACACGTCATTACGAGCTGGCCATTAAATTCCAGTGCTTGTGGTAACTGATATTACCACATATATCAGAATTACAAGTATTGCATTAAAAAGTTTGCATCCCCGATAAACTTCTTCAGGTCAAAACCTGCTTGTATTTATCAAGGGGACAAATGCCTGATAAATACTGAGACATGGAGATTTTGGATGGCATTCTGCAGCACACATAGAAGACACAAAACACCATTTATGATTGTTTTTGTGCAGGAAGGTGTACCTTCCAGCACAAACACAATCATCCCTGCAACGCAGGCACCCTTGCATCATGGAGCAAGGGTGCCTGCATTGCTGCACTGCTGCCGTTTTAACAGCAGCAAATGGGAAGGCACAGGGGTGCCCTGAATTCCTGTAAATACAGCGCATCCCTTTTTTTTTAAAATGAGAAGCAGCTCGGCGCAGCTGTGTGTGGCGCCATGCTGAGCCATTTCATTGTAAATATCCCCCCAAATCTTTGAAGAAATGTCTGGGGAAACCGACCTGTAAGGCTGAGAAGCGATAGACTAGTGTAGGCAGTGCCAGCATCTTGGTTTTTGCCACCCTACCCATCGGGGACAACCTCAGGGAGTTCCAGAATGCCAGTGAACTACATATGCCGGAGATGACCGCCTCTAGATTCCCTTGGATATGGTCTGTCTTGGAGTGGTAAATGTTCACTCCCAAGTATCAGAAGGTGTTGGGGTACCTTGCCATTGCCATGTAGCGCAACACCTCCCGCTCTTCCCACGTGATTTTATGCATGGGGAACAGGCCAGACTTTGTCCATTCAGCTTCATCCGATAAGTCCATCCAAAGTCGTCTAACACTTCTAATATGCTCATAAGGTCTTTGCTCGCATCTCTCTGTTAGACCAGTGCATCATCCACTAAGTGAGATGACTTCCCAACAGTTACCACTTGGGATTCCCCACTGCGGGCCTCCAAGTGGAATAGGCATGCGAGGGACTCTCTGGCCAGGGCAAAAATGATCGGCGACAATGGGAATCCCTACCTGGTGTCTCTATGTATCTTGAGCACTGTTGATATCCCCCTACCGGTGTGCATGCATACTATTGGTAGGGTGTAGAGCAATGTTATCTACTGGCCTAGTCCCATTCCCTTCAGCACTTCTATTAGGTACGGCCATCCCAGTGTATCAAAAGCTTTCTCAATGTCGAAAAAGAACACCAAGTGGTGCAGTGCAGCCTGAGGGTTTTCTTCCATCAGGTGGAAGAGATACCTCAAAATTGGAAAGTTGTTTTGCCTCAGAATTAATCCACTCTGGTCATGGTGCAATAGTGTGGGGAGGCAGGGCAGTAATCTATATGTGATGGCCTTCCAAAGGATCTTGTAGTCCTTGTTTAAAAGGCATAGTTGCCTGTAAGAGCCCACTTCCAGTGGGTCCTTGCCTGGCCCGAGTAGGACTAAGATCAGTGCTTTCCACAGGGTCAATGGAAGGACGCCCTCGTCCCATGCCCATTGGTACATCTTGTGCAATTTAGTCTGGTGGAGTAGAATTCCCCTGGGAAGCCAGTCTCTTTTTTAATTTTTTTATTTATTGAACATTTTATTAAACAACAAAAAAAGGGACATTAAATCATAATTGATATATTGATGCATACATGTTATAGTCGCAACGCAAAATGTGTAACCACATCCCATTATCCTATGAAGGAGGAAAGGAAAAGCAGGAAGAAAAAAGGAAAAAGAGAAAATAAAAAAAAACCTATGAAATGAGAGATAATAAAGGAAGGGAGGTTATAAAAGTAATAATAAAGGGAAAAAGAAGGGGCAACAGCCCCCACAACTGTAGAAAAAAGAAAACAGTACAGCAGCTAAGACATTTGTAACTTCAAATTAAACATTACGTCTACCACAATTTTGACAACAGTTTTGGATTTTTAAAAGGACCAATCGAGCTGACAACATGGTGCATTGTGATCCAGTAGGGGCCTCCATATTGCCTAAAGGTTACGGCGGGCCATTCCGTGCCACCGGACCCGACCTGCAATGGTACCTAGTGCATACCTAAGGCTCAATTGTGTTAACATCTACTGATTCTTGAGATCGAATCCAATCTTGAAATGGACCCCAAATGTCCCGGGGTCTAGAGGCCGCTGGCATAAACTCCCAGAATGTATTAAGCTGTTCCTGACAATGTGTAATATCTGTAACCCACGATTGGGTCTTCGGCACCCTCGCTCTACCCCAGGTCATGGCCACCAGTCTCTTTGCAAGCAATAATAGCATTGCAAGAAGATGCCTAGATTTCACATCTATATCTTTTGCGTAACCTAAAATGACCAGTAGTGGTGATGGCTCTAATCTCGACTAGTATTTCGTTGATTGAAGCAAAAACTTCTACCCAGTATTGCGCTATTTTAGGGCAATACCAAGCCATGTGTAGGAAGGGGGCTTGCGGTGAGCTACATCTTCTCGCAGCCCCATCCGACATAGCTGTGCAGGTGTCCTGTAATACTTGTCCAAAAATATAAAAATGAATTAAGCGGAGTTTGCAGTTCGGGGAGAGCAACTCCAGCTGTCCACAGCAAAGCTTCCCCTGCTCCTCAGTGAGTGGCGTGGGTAGCTCCTCGTTCCAGTTCTCAAAAGATTTGGGGCAAACGATCGGGGACGTGCGTTGCATAGAGTTATATAGTCTAGTGATTAACTTACACTGGGATGCATTATTTAATACTGGCTCTAGGGCTGTCAATGTGGGCGAGGGGTAGGGAAAGAGCTATGCAATTTGCGACAGTTAGCTCTGATGCGGTAGTATAAGAGTAGGTCCGAGAAGTGCGCTGCTCCTTCTCCCGACGCCTCCGGAGGGGTGATAAATGTGTCCTCTGGATACAAATCAGCAAAGGTCTTCCAGCCTAGTCTGCTTGTTCTCCAAACCTCGCCACGCTCTGTCACTGCCCTTAACTGGGGATTAAACGCAATAGAAGCAGAGGGGGCATAAAGCAGCTCGAGTCTTGCCCTCCGCCGTAGACCATCCCAAGCCCACCGAAGCGTTTCGGTGGTAGCAATTTCATTTCTGGGTCTTTTATATGTAGAGAAAATAGCGACGTTTAATGGAATGGGCGCAGATCTGGCCAGTTCAATAGCCAGATGTGGCTGGAATGGGGTAGGATGTATCCAGTGATTTAGGAACTGCGCTTGTGCGCAGTAGGAATATAATTGGAGATCTGGAGCGCCCAGTCCCCCCTGACTTAAAGGTAGAGTGAGAAGCTCCCAAGCAATTTGCGCCTGTTGCCCAGCCCACATCAGTTGTATCAGCAGGGATCTCAGTGTTTTTAAAAACGCTTGTGTAAGGGGTATTGGGAGGTTAACAAACAAATATAGGAATTTGGGCGGCACGATCATCTTGGCTATAACAATTCTTCCCGCTAGGGAGAGGGGTAGTCGCGACCAAGTTTTAATTTTCCCCTCTAGCCAGCTGATTAATTTCCCAGAGCGCCTGCAGTTCGCAGCTTAACCAGATTCCCAGGTATTTAACCGGCCCGTCAGCCCATTTGAGAGGATAGTCCAATGGAAATGGAGTTGTGCAGTCTGTTAAGGGAAATTGAGTGAATTTGGACCAGTTTATTTGAATCCCAGATAGCCCACCGAATCTAGTCATTTCGCGGAGCATGAGGAGTGCATTTTCTACGGGATCATTTATATAACGTGTAATGTCATCCGCGTATAGCGAAATTAACAGGCCTCTGGTAGAAAAACCCACCCCTCTATTGGCATGATGTTGTTGGCGTCTAGCAACCAAGGGTTCCATGGCAATAGCGAAGAGGAGTGGGGATAGAGGGCACCCTTGCCTTGTGCCTCTAGTTATGGAGAAGCTCTCTGATAGGAGACCATTTAAGCGTAGCCGGGCAGTAGGGTCTGAATATAGGAGCCTAATCTGCTTTATGAATGCCGGACTAAAGCCTAGTCTTTCAAGTATAGGGAATAAATAGGACCATTCGAGTGAATCGAATGCTTTGGTCACATCCAGCAATACAGCCGCAGCAGGAGTCTGAGGATTTAAATAATGAAGTACAGCAAAAAAATTCTCAGATTGTGAGCGGTCGACCTGCCAGGGATAAAGCCGGATTGATCCGGCCTCGCTATCATGGGGAGCAGGGGCTGTATTCTTTGGGCAATTAATTTGGCATAGGTTTTGTTATCAACATTAATAAGGGATAACGGGCGATAAGAGTCTTGACTAGTGGGGTCTTTATCAGGCTTTAATAATGTTAGTATCACTGCTTCGCGCATCGTAGGCAGTAGAAGACCCGTGTCAATAGTCTCCTGATATACTTCCAAAAGTTGTGGGGCTAGTAGTGCGCTGTAGGTTTTATAAAAGGAGGTGGTCAGACCATCCAGGCCCAGAGCCTTGTCATTCGGGAGGCTATTTATGGCCTGAATAATATCTTCTACTGTGTAGGGTTCGTGTAGGTATGCTCTATGTGCTCTACCGAGCCAAAGCAGTTCTATTCATTTTAAGTATGAGTGTAGCTCCTCCTTGTTGTCTGGGATAGTAGAGGAATATAAATTAGCATAGAATTCAGCTAAGTGATTAAGTATCTGTTGCGATCCTCTAATTGGGTGCCCATTCTCACCTCTGTGATGATGGCGGAGTTTCTCTGAGGTCTAAGCATGGACACCAGAGTTTTACCAGGTCAATCACCCTCCCCATATCTCCTAGCAGTTCCATATATCCCCATGAATTTTACTTCTCGGTCTGCCTCCTCAGTATATTCGGAGAGCAGAGCCCTAAGTGAGGCTAGGTGTTCCCCCTCTCCAGTATCGTAGAAATTTGTTTCCCTAGCCTTGATTTGTGCCTCAAGTGTCTGAAGTCTCTGTCTGATAGACTTCAATACTCCTGGTTGCCTGGCAATACAGCAACCCCTTATGACCACTTTAAAAGCCTCCCACAAAGTTCCTGCCAATGTAACTGAACCCTTGTTCTCAGTAAAGTAGTCAACAATGTCCTTTCTTATTTCCTCACGGAAGACAGGGTCTAGCAGGGCTAAAGGGGGAAGTCTCCACGCAAAGGGGCCTCTAGCTGGAGCCGGGAAGTCTATTTGCAGCAGACAGGGGGCATGGTCAGAGAGAGTTCACGGCAGTAGACATACCTCCGAAGTCCACGTGGCAATATCCAGAGAGACTACCCAGTAGTCCAGTCTGGACCAGGCATTATGATGTGAGGTGATGCAGGATCCCACTACGCTATCTGGGTGATGGCTTCTCCATATCTCAACCAGGTAATTTTCTTGAATGAGAGCGTTAAGAGCTTCGCTTGCACAGGGATGTAGTTTACGCGCCGCCCCCTTCCATCGAGGGAGTCAATTAGTATGGCACTGAAGTCTCCACCCCAAATGATCGTTTCACAGCCCAACCTAGCAATTTGAGCCCAAATACTGTAGAAAAATTCAGGTTCGTCAGTGTTGGGGCCGTATATAGCCGCAAACACAATCTCCCGTCCACATAATGTGCCCTTAAGGATGACAAATCTCCCTTCAGTGTTGAAATGTGTATATGTGTATTTCCATTCCAGACCTCTTCGCGTGAGTATAGCAACCCCCCTTGCATAATTAGAGTAGCCAGTGGCGTGCACCTCCCCCCATTGTCTATGGTGTAGCTTGACACCGGAAGCGTCAGGTAGATGCGTCTCTTGCAGAAAACAGCAGTCAATCTTGTGTCTTATCAAGTATGCTTGAGTGAGCCTAACCTTTCTGTGGTCATTCAGACCTCTAATATTCCACGTTAAGAGCCTCAGAGTGGACATGTTTGCACGATGCGGTGTGTCCGAATGACACAGGGTGGCCCTCTCTTAAAGCCCCAATCTGCACCTTTGGAATAAGCCAACTCATTCTGGGAACAAGTTTGGGATGTCCTTCTTCCAGTGTCTGGAACATATATATCAGACTTGACTAGTAGCAGACATATACTTCTTGACCATTTGGCAACATACTGCTGTACTGTAAAACTACCCCCAGTCCCCCCGCCCACACCAACCCCCCAATTAGGTTGAGCTATAGTGTCCCACCCCAACTTCAACCAGCCTCCCAACATAGGCATGTGAAAACAAATACGGGAGATCTCCCTAGGGGCGAGGTGTCTCCGGCATACACCGTGGCCAAAAACCAGGTGGCTGAGTGTTTGTATGAGATTTCTACGTAGATTGCCCAGTACTTGTTTGAAAACGTCAGGTTTGTTGAGTATTGGAGGGTTCAGAACAACAACCAAATTTTAGTAAATATAGTACCAGCCCCCCAGCATTCACCTTACCACCAGTCCAATTAGTCTGAACATTGCAAAGGCTTATGAATATCAATCATTGTCACTAAGTGTCGCTTCTGATCGTCCTGATGTCTTCGACGGGCGTTTGTTACCAACGGCATGTTTGGAAAATTTCATCGCTGATTTAGCGTCAGTGAATAGGTGATGGCTGCCTTCATGTATGACTTTAAGCTTGGCTGGGTTCAGGAGGGCATAAGTTATTTCCGCCTGGCGAAGGATGCGCTTTACCGGGGCAAACTCTCTCCTCGCTGACTGTACCGCTGGGGTGAAATCAGGAAAGAAGGAAATCTGGTTACCCTGGTGTGTTATCTGTCCCATTTCTCTTGCTACATGGAGAATTCCAACTCTGTCTCGGTAATTAAGTAGTCTAGCCAAGATCAGCCGCGGGGTACCGCCCACAGGAGGTCTCGGGGCAAGGGATCTATGAGCTCTCTCCACGATGAACATCTCAGAGAGAGACGACCCAAATATGTCGCGCAGTAGGGTTTCAACAAATTCCTCAACCTTACCCATGTCTGTAGTCTCTGGTATGACAGTTATGCGGATATTACTTCGGCGGGACCTGGCCTCCAAATCCTCATTTTTAGCTTTAATAATCTCCATAACCTTTTCCATGTTGAGGAGTTGTTCTCTGGATTCGGCATGGAACTCGTGTGCGTCAGAAACTCTATTTTCCAGTTTATCAAGTCGCACTTCATGAGTGTCCACCTGTTTTTTACCTGGTCCAGCCTATCAGTAAGTTTGTCTATTTTATTATCTATAGTTTTGAGGCTGGATTGAACGTCCAATAAGATAGTGCGCAGGTCGTCTTGTCCCACAGCGGCCCCATCCCTGTGCTCAGTTTCAGGGTCCTGCTCAGAGTCTGTGTGCCTGGTTAGCCTTTTATTCTCAAACAGCAGTTTAGTGTCTGTTTTTCCAATTTTGTTGCTGTTCCTTGTTGCGAACTTCTGGACGGTGGAGTGTTATGATAGAGATGATTGGCACGTGCTGCCCATGCACTCTGGGCTAGTAGAGGGGAATGCGTCTGTCTCACTTGATTAAACTCAGCTTTCAACTTTTTACCAGGCCAGCTCGCGTGTGTACAGAGCCACACGCCCCTTAGTATGTGATCAGTAGACGGTGCCCCGGGAGCCAGTGCCCCCAGTCAAATAGAACACTGGGTATATGCCAATCCTGAACGGGATCAGCATGCTGATCCCGTTCAGTATTGACTGCCCCACTAAACAACCCAGGAAAAACTCCAGTCAACCCGACCTTAAAACAGGACGAAAATGGAGTAAAATGCTAACTAACCCTAACTTATATGTAACAGCAGAATCAGATAAACCTATTCTAACAGGGGACCCATAGACAGACACTGACATGTTTAATGACTGGATGACCTCAGTAGCCAATACCCTGGCGCCTCACGCCCAACACAGTAAAAGACTCCCTAAGAAAAACTCTGCCCCATGGTTCACTCCTATGCTTAAAGAGCTACAAGGCCAGTGCAAAAAAAACGAACGCACATGGAGAAAAAATTATAAAGAAGAAGAGCTCACCACCTTTAAAGCTGCTCTTAAACAATACCATCAACAAATCAAAATAGGAAAGAGAGAATACTACTCCAACCTTATCAACCAGGCAGAGTCCGACCAGAAAATGATCTTTAACATCGTAAAATATTTTACCGACCCAAAAGTGTTAGAACGCGAAATCCCGCCATCACAAATTCTATGTGACCAGTTAGCGGAATATTTTGACAATAAAATAAAAGATCTAAAAAAAGATTTTAAGACAATCAATGCCCCGCCCACAGAAGCAAGGGCCCTAGAAAACAGAACGGGGCTTAACTGTTTCAAGGAGATTAGCCTGGAACAATCTCGACAAGCTATTCTAGCATGTAAATCAGGATCCCCTCTTGATCCTTGTCCTCCAAAATTCTACATGCCCTCATTGACATCATAAACCCCATAATTAACAGTATAATTAACTCCTCTCTCAAACAAGCAAAAGTACCGGACAACTGTAAAATAGCATCGGTCAAACCCCTCCAAAAAAAAAAATTACCAGACCCGACGACTCTCTCCAACCTCAGACCTATCTCGCTGCTACCAAGTCTGAGCAAAATAACTGAGAAGCTAGTCAATACACAATTAAATGCATATTTACAAGAAGCGAACATTCTGCACCCCAAACAATCGGGTTTTAGGCCCGGACATTCAACAGAATCGGTGCTGCTCCATACATCAGAAACCTTAAAATTTGCCTTAGATCAAGGTAAAAATGCAGTACTGATTCTGTTGGACCTATCGGCTGCGTTCGACATGGTCTCTCACGACATCCTGGCAGACAGACTCGGGGACTGTGGCATCTCTCACAAAGCCCTGGCCTGGCTAATCTCTTTCCTGGACAACAGGAGACAAATAGTAACCCTAGGCAACTTCAAATCAACAGAAAAACAACTGCTCTTTGGAGTCCCTCAGGGCTCTGCCCTAAGCCCTACACTTTTTAACCTTTATATGATACCGCTGCTCTACCTGATTGCATCCTTTGACGTCGAGTCCATCTCATATGCGGATGACACTCAGCTAATTCTCACTCTTGACAAAAATTCCACAGCAGCTGAAGAAAAATTCCAGAACTGTCTCTCAGCAGTCATGGACTGGATGAAATCAAACCACCTCAAATGCAACAGTCAAAAAACAGAGATTATGCTGCTTGGTAAATCCAACATCTTCATGCCCAAACAATGGTGGCCGACCGATACAGCACCACCCCTAACACAATAGACATTGTGAGAAATCTAGGGATCCGATTCGATCGTACACTATCCTTCCATCAGCAAGCGCTCTCGGTAGCGGGCATGTGCTTCCACATGATAAAAACCCTAAAAAAGTTCTTTGACCTGCTTCCTTTGACAGTCAGAAAATCAGTGGCAGTAGCCCTAATTCTGTCTTGCTTGGATTACTGCAACAGCCTGTATGCAGGAGCAAATAAGGTAGTGCTGAAGAGACTACAGACAGTCCAGAACGCGGCAGCCCGGCTGGTATTAAGATTACCCAGGAGGTCCTCGGCCACAACAGCACTCAAAACCCTCCACTGGCTGCCCATACATAGAAGGATTCTCTTCAAAATCCTAGTAATAATTTCAGAACCCTCAATAACACAGGACACACATACCTAAGAACCAGAATCAAACCATATATTACCCAAAGGCTTTTGAGATCATCCTCAAAAAATCTCCTGGCACCCCCCCCGCCTTCCACCTCTCATCTAGAGGAGGAAAGTCAATGGCAGTCATGGGAACAAAAGCATGGAATGCCTTGTCCACCCATTTGAGACTGGCGCAGTCTGAACCCCTGTTCAAGAAACACCTAAAAACCTGGATCTTTGCGGCCCCAGACCAGTTAGTGCTATCACTTATATGACCTTTCTACCGGTTGGTCCTTACTAATTCCTCACCACTTGATGGAGCAAGAACTCACAATGAGACTTGCTTGTAAGCAATCCTCTCACAGTATTAACTATTAATATTTGTAATGTCTATACTAACAAATGCACCCATGAACATTATACGAGTGAAGCTTGCCTATGTGTTTAAACTAACAAATAACGCTTGTCTAATCTAAAATGGCCGCTAAAGCGCGGGAACCTTATTGCGCATGTGTCAACCATATCACATGGTGTGACGTTTTTCTTTGCTTGGAGGGAAAATCCTTGCTTCTGCGCAGTGTGTATTAAAATGGCTGCTTAATGTTTTCACGCGCTACAGCTTGCTCATATGTTGCAATTAAACTGTGGTATTCTAACGCTATTAATGCGGGATAGAATTTTAATTAAACGGGAATAGAGTAGACATAGTGGGTATACAGTGAAACCATTTATTTTGTAATTTTAATATTTTCTTCTTTGACTTTTATTAGTTCATAAATGGGCCTGGGTTGGTTGTACTGCAGCTCAAGAGACATTGGTTCTGCACATGCGCCCTGAGAAGCTGACCAGAGAATGCGATGAAGTCAACTTGGAAGCCCTCCAAGGTCGCAAAGCCTGGTTCACAAGTTCATCCGAAATGTACCTGCACTCGATACAAATGTATATAAAATGTGTTGCTGAATCAATGGGAAACAGGTGGGAAATAAAGCAAATGTATTAATTATGATGGGCGGTATTTTAAAGACAATGGGCTTAAAGAAATTGAACTAAATTGATATGGTGTGAGGATCAACCCCTGTCCCCATCAAATCAGAAGTAGTGGGCCCATATTTTTGCAACATTAAGGGGAGGTACATGGGCGTAGAAGGGTATAATAGATATAGAATTAGCTAATTAGTTGAGATGCTAGCACAGACACATGGAGATCAGGCTTTGGCGCTCGATGAGCTGATCGATTGCAGACTGAACCGCTGTCCAGAGAGGTCCTGAGGTGGGGGCGGCGGATTCCATTAGAAGGAAGATTTAAGAGAAATCGAGGAGAAGCGAAGTATCAGAGAGGGGAACGACGCAGGCGTCGTTGATAGAGAGGTCACCTGTCCTGTCCTGAACCTGGAGGAGGTCTTTGCTCTTCATCCTTCCTGGGTCCTATCTTTCCAACTCCTTGGCCAAGGGGTTTGGTTCTCGCACCTTTAGGTAAATATAAACGCAACTTTAGCTGTGCTGCTGTCTCTATCTTCTCCTTTCTGAGGGACCGTCATTGACCAATAATTGATTGTTATGCTTCATCCTTGATATACGATTAAGTATCATGTGGTTCTGTATTTTACTCTGCTAAATCTTTAGATAAACATTTTAAAACTTCCTGACTCAGTGATTATTTCAGGATTATGAATTGTAATGAATGTCACTCATTTTAAACTTCCCAATTAGCAAAGGGTCCATTGGTAAGTCATTACTCTTCAATCAGAAAGGTAATTGGTAGCAGGGATTTGATAAAGAGTATAACTGACCCACCAGCGGAAATCGCTAGCGTAGTATGAATGTATGGGCCCAAGTGAGTATTTGGTGTATGAATGCTTGTTGCTAGTAACCCGCTGGATCAGTTTTCTGGTTATCAGAGGATGGTTGTACTTTGTTAATTGGGTAATGAGAATTTTATTTTCATAAACTAACATCCGTTTGTTCAAAGTTTGTTTTATGTTGTCCAGAATTCTCGGGGAAAATTGAATAGCGGATGGTAAGTGGAAGCCATACTGCAGTGAGGTTATCTGTCAGGCAGAAATAGTACTGAAAAGTTAGGCAGGGCTATCAGTACTTTTTTTAATGTTATATCACCTAGAAAGGGTAACATTGAAGAAGTAACAGGTATTTCTAAAGCTTACGTGAAGAGTAAACGGAAGGGTTTTACTCGTAGTGTATGTTTAGTAAACGGAAAGGTTTTACTAAGGGGCCAAATGCGATTCGGGCCGGAAAAAAAAACGACCGACTCGGTACGGGATCATAGTCCGACCGACACGTACCGGCGTTGCCCGACCTGGGAAGTACGATGAAATGCATGTGAATCACGACCGACTCGTACGGAACTCAAGGCGAACGACCGACCCGGACGGAAACAAGTTATCCGGCCGGGAAACCACGAGAATCGAACCGACCGACACGCACCAGGAATCAACCCGAATGAAACGTACCCGCGAACTCCGACCCGCGCAGTACGATGCAAAGGGTGCAAAAGCAGACCGATTCGCACGGAGCCCAAGCCGTACGACCGACACGCATACAAAACCCAGCCGAACAAACACAATACTCCGCGACCGAAGCGTACGCCGCATATGAAACTGAGCTGAAACACAGCGGGAACGACTCGGAGAGGCGTGCACGAGATAACTGCAACGTCCTACTCGGTCAGAAGAACGACTCCTACATGCACAATAATCACAAATGAAAAAATATAAAAAAAGAGGGCCAAACAAGCAATGACAAAGCCAATAAATACAGGGGGTGAAAAAATGGAACAAGGACACACCCCCAACTCCACCTACATAAAGGCCACAAATCCCTACCATGATCCTTTGCAAATTCCACTGACCTGCCAGCACAGAACACCAGCAGACAGCAGACACACACACAGCTCATCCAATACAAAAGCCACACACCATTAGCACCTCAACAAATAGCACCCTCACACACACACAGCAAAACCTACACACACACACCCTCACCTGCACACACACACACATCAATCACCACCACCACCCATCACCATGCCCCTAAAGAAGAATCCAAAGTTCCTAGATAGTGAATTGGAAGTCATGGTAGACGAGATCCTGAGGGTAAAGCCACAGTTGTTTGGCACACTGGTCCAACAGACCCCCATGGCACAGAAAACCAAGATGTGGGCGAGGATCGTCGACAGGGTGAACGCACAATCACCATGTTTGCGCACAAAGGAAGACATCCAGAACAGGTGGTATGATGTGCGCAGGAGGGTCAGGGACCTACTGAAGAAGGATTACCTCCTGAGCCAGCACACCGGCAGTGGCCCTCCTGCCAAACCAGTATACCTCAGGCCCTGGGAGGAGAAGGTGCGGGCCATCCTACCACCAGTGAGCGTATATGGACTAACAAACATCCCAGAGCCTGGTGAGTACACAACTAATATACACAATATTGTGTGCCAATACACACACATCACTGTCAAGGGGATAGTCAAACCATGCACCCCTAGCAAATCAACAGCAACCAAAAGATAATCATCCCAAGAAGTGAATGTTAGTTAGATAAACACAATACATGCCATGTCATAGTGATATGTAACTGTGTCATGACATGTACAAACCCAATACCAAATAGAGCTAGGCAGTGGCACAAATCTAACTAACAAACACTGTCAGATATTGAGCCACCACTAGAACACCATCTCACAGGGAAGCTCACAGAAAGGAAGGAATCCTGTGTATGCTGGTGAAGTCAGTGTAGCCAAGAGCATGATGGGACTCGTAGTAACAGATAATGGGCAGCCTCACATTTGGACCATCAACACCACTCTGAACCATGCTCACAACACAGGGAATGGAAAAGGACTGACAATATGGCTGACACTGGGTACTGCTGTGGGGAGCACAAGGCCCTGCTGGGAACTGGGCACCAACAAACAACAGGTCCACACTGTCAGCCATCTTGCCATTGCTGTCACACTCACACACAGTGAAGTCCACTCAAAAGGAAGGAAGTATGGGCATGCTGGGAAGGGGGGTGTAGGCAATAGCATGATGGAAGTTGTAGTCACAGATAATGCTCACCCACACAATTGGCCCATCAACACCACTCTGAACCATGCTCACATCACAGGGAGTGGATAAGGACTGACAAGATGGCTGACACTGGGTACTGCTGTGGGGAGCACAAGGCCCTGCTGGGAACTGTGCACCAACAAACAGCAGAACACCACTGCCTGACATCCTGAAAGCCAACTTGCACTCCCTGCAATGCAAGCACGTTGCATGGTGGGATATCTGGCTGGGTGGGAAGGAGGACTGACAGCACTGACCTTAGTTACAAGCAGCTCTCCTCACACACACCCTCAACACAAACTCCACATAACCCACCTGGGAGAATGCAATGCCTCACACACCAAATGAAGTTCCCACAAAGAACCACCACCCTGGGTAATGCTGTGTGAAGCACAGGGACACTCTTGGGACTTGTAGCCAAACAAACGCAAGGACAACACTGTCAGCCTTCCTGTCAGCACAGGCACACTACCCCACAGGGAAGCAGAGTCAAAAGGAAGGAAGTCTGGGCATGCTGGGAAGGGGGGTGTAGGCAATATCATGATGGGAGTTGTAGTCACAGATATTTCTCACCCTCACAATTGGCCCATCAACACCACTCTGAACCATGCTCACATCACAGGGAGTGGATACGGACTGACAAGATGGCTGACACTGGGTACTGCTGTGGGGAGCACAAGGCCCTGCTGGGAACTGTGCACCAACAAACAACAGGACCACACTGTCAGCCATCTTGCCATTGCTGTCACACTCACACACAGTGAAGTCCACTCAAAAGGAAGGAAGTATAGGCATGCTGGGAAGGGGGTGTAGGCAATAGCATGATGGGAGTTGTAGTCACAGATATTGCTCACCCACACAATTGGCCCATCAACACCACTCTGAACCATGCTCACATCACAGGGAGTGGATAAGGACTGACAAGATGGCTGACACTGGGTACTGCTGTGGGGAGCACAAGGCCCTGCTGGGAACTGTGCACCAACAAACAGCAGAACACCACTGCCTGACATCCTGAAAGCCAACTCGCACTCCCTGTAATGCAAGCACGTTGCATGGTGGGATATCTGGCTGGGTGGGAAGGAGGACTGACAGCACTGACCTTAGTTACAAGCAGCTCTCCTCACACACCCCCTCAACACAAACTCCACATAACCCACCTGGGAGAATGCAATGCCTCACACACCAAATGAAGATCCCACAAAGACCTACCACCCTGGGTAATGCTGTGTGAAGCACAGGGACACTCTTGGGACTTGTAGCCAAACAAACGCAAGGACAACACTGTCAGCCTTCCTGTCAGCATAGGCACACTACCCCACAGGGAAGCAGAGTCAAAAGGAAGGAAGTACGGGCATGCTGGGAAGGGGGGTGTAGGCAATAGCATGATGGGAGTTGTAGTCACAGATATTGCTCACCCTCACAATTGGCCCATCAACACCACTCTGAACCATGCTCACATCACAGGGAGTGGATAAGGACTGACAAGATGGCTGACACTGGGTACTGTTGTGGGGAGCACAAGGCTCTGCTGGGAACTGTGCACCAACAAACAACAGGACCACACTGTCAGCCATCTTGCCATTGCTGTCACACTCACACACAGTGAAGTCCACTCAAAAGGAAGGAAGTATGGGCATGCTGGGAAGGGGGTGTAGGCAATAGCATGATGGGAGTTGTAGTCACAGATATTGCTCACCCACACAATTGGCCCATCAACACCACTCTGAACCATGCTCACATCACAGGGAGTGGATAAGGACTGACAAGATGGCTGACACTGGGTACTGCTGTGGGGAGCACAAGGCCCTGCTGGGAACTGTGCACCAACAAACAGCAGAACACCACTGCCTGACATCCTGAAAGCCAACTTGCACTCTCTGCAATGCAAGCACGTTGCATGGTGGGATATCTGGCTGGGTGGGAAGGAGGACTGACAGCACTGACCATAGTTACAAGCAGCTCTCCTCACACACACCCTCAACACAAACTCCACATAACCCACCTGGGAGAATGCAATGCCTCACACACCAAATGAAGATCCCACAAAGAACCACCACCCTGGGTAATGCTGTGTGAAGCACAGGGACACTCTTGGGACTTGTAGCCAAACAAACGCAAGGACAACACTGTCAGCCTTCCTGTCAGCACAGGCACACTACCCCACAGGGAAGCAGAGTCAAAAGGAAGGAAGTACGGGAATGCTGGGAAGGGGGGTATAGGCAATAGCATGATGGGAGTTGTAGTCACAGATATTGCTCACCCTCACAATTGGCCCATCAACACCACTCTGAACCATGTTCACATCACAGGGAGTGGATAAGGACTGACAAGATGGCTGACACTGGGTACTGATGTGGGGAGCACAAGGCCCTGCTGGGAACTGTGCACCAACAAACAGCAGAACACCACTGAATGACATCCTGAGAGTCAACCTGAACCCACTACAAGGGTGGCATGCTTCATGGTGGGATAACTGGGCTAGGTGGAGAAGGATGGCCAAATGTCCACCAAATACAACCAATGCTGGCCATGCACACACCTCAACATTCACATTGAAATGCCCCAGGTATGCAGGACAATGTGCTACACCAATATCAACCTCTTACTGTGACAACTTAGGACAATGCAATGTACATGCCCGCATCCAGAGGTACAGTCACAACTGTCAGGTGTGTGAACCATTGATGCCTGTAGAAACATAACATACAATGTGTGTCTCATCCAAATACAGGTGATGATGATGGGGATACAGCAGCAGGCGAGGAGGAGTCCCTGTCCCAGGCTCCGGGGGACACTGAGCTCACTGGTGTGGAACAGCCTCTGTCCTCCTCGGATGGCGAAGACCTACCTGGCACCTCCGGTGTGAGTCATCATGCAGCAACAGCAGGACCAACATCTGCACCCCCTGCACCCACCCCTCTAACAACTGCCAACACACAGACCACCCCCGCCGACACGGACAGACCAAGGACCACCGATGATAACAGCACAGGGCCCCAGGCCCACCGTGGAGCAACGGACAACAACACCACTAACAACCCCCAAGGGGGCCTTGGGTCACCTGTGCGTGCCACCGCAGGTCCTGCACGTGTCGCCAGGGATGGTGGGAGGGGTGGTAGACATAGGTCGCTGCTTGCAGAGGGGTCTGGACTGCATGATGACCCACAACTGGCACGCATCGCTGATGCGTACCAGGATAGCACCGGAGAGGTCAGACAGGTAGTGGGGATCCTCAAGGACATACAACAGCAGCAGGCTGCCCATCATGCCCGCTTGGACTCCCACATTTCCCGTGTGGAGACACACATGTCTCGCATGGAGTCCAAGTGGGGCACATTGCAAGAACTCACAGCGGTGCATAGAGACATATTGACATGCCTCCGCCAGATTAGCACCAACATGGCCACACCTCCCTGTGTGCCCACAACATCTGGTGCTGCAACAACTGACACCGCCACAGGGAGGGAGGAGGACTCTGGCGGAGACTCCCCTGCACCACAGCAGCCTGCACGTGAGGGTCCCCCCCAAAGAAGAGGGGTCATCCGAGGAAGGAAAACTGAGAGGTTGATGGCCACGTACATCCCCCAGGAAGCCAACACCTGTTCCGGAAATTCTCCTTTGTGTGCAAAATTTTCACCCTGTCGAATGCAACACAACTCTCCCACATGACATGGGGAGTTCAAGTTGGACTAATGTATCATATGACTGTGGACTACACTCAGGACATTTCTGCTACCAAGACTTCCAACTCATCTGGGAACTTTGGATCACAATCCCAATGTACAGCACCCACCATCCTGTGCACTCTACACACATATATTTCTGTAAATAAAATCACTAGTACACCATACTTGCCTCTGTTGTTATTCAAATGTGGATACTGTTATGGTGATGATGATCTGCTAAATTACACTGTGTATGCTAACTGCTACAGCAAGTACAACACCGTCATGTGAGTCATGGTGACGTGACACATATGAGGGAGACACACCACTAGGGCTACACAACACAGAGACACCAGGGCCATCGGACTCATCGCCTACAGTGATGTTGCCAGGAAATACTGTGGAATGCACAGACACCACACCTATTCAGAGTCTGTGTCAACTAGCCCACAGGTGCAGTAAGCAAATGTCAGTCAGATGTGTGACCACAGACAACGCACATCCCAAAGTGAAGCACAGGTTTATTACACATTTGCAACATGTTGTTTCCACTACAAATGCAAGGTAATCCCACGTGGCAGTGGCCACACAGTCAACAAGTGCAGAAGATATGAAGTCCAGGGGTGTGTGGCACATCACCTGTAGGGAAACTACTGCTGCCACCCTGAAAGCTGAATCATGGTGTCGGGGGATCCAAGTTGACCAAAGTACTCAGTAAGCACCCTGTGAAGGACAGACATGACACACAGTTAAAACCACTGAAGAACAGGACAGAACTGCAATACTCATGCCTAATACATGTCACAAGACAACTACACAAAACCAAGTTAGCATGTCAAAACTGTTGGGGAGTACATACTACCTGTAAGGACACATTGCTGCACGCATCCAGTCAAGTAGCACATGGCCACACTCAAACAGCACCAGAGCACCACCCACAGATATCATGCAAACTCACATCATTCACATTACATCTCCCTGGATACTCACATGTGCCCCAGTGATTGAGACATGTATATCCAACTGTGTGATGCACGGATATGTTGCATGTGTAGTAATGGCATTTTCACTTTGTCATCCTCACAGGTTGATGCCCACCAGAAGCAGAAAATCTGGCTGACCATCGCCCGGGCAGTAAGATCCGTGGGGGACTACAAGCGCCGGATCCGCAACTGCCAGAAGAGGTGGCAGGACCTTCGAGGCTGGACCCGGAGGATCGCAAGGGTCCAGCTGAAGCTGTCGCCTCCTCGCAGGAGGGGCGGACACCGGACCCTGACCCCCACATGCTCAGGATCCTGGCGGTGGTCTTCCCTGACCTGGATGGGCAGCTGAAGGCCAGACATCAGCAAGGAGGGGGTGAGTCCATGACAGCACTGTGCACTTTGTCTGACATGCTATGTGCCCTCCTCTAGCCTGGTTAAACTTCCACAGTACATCAGTCTTGTGGTCCAGGACCCATGTCCCTCTATTGTGACATGCCCACTCCTCATCTGATACGCATATGTGTGGCCCTTACAGTCAGGAAATTGTGTCACTTGGGGACTGTGTCATTGCATTTTGCTTTGCTCAAGGTGGGGGACAGCATTTGTTCCGGTGACTATGTTGTGGGATTCATGGGTGGGTCAATTGCTCACACAATGCCCAAGTCCTGACATGTAATCTGGGTGTAACTTTGATATGTGGTCCACTTGCTGATCTGATTCACCACATGTCCCTGGGGTATTTGGCACACCCCCATGCTGTGGGTGGGAACAATGTTTGGGCCTCAGGAGTATGTATATCAAGTGTGTCACACATGCTTAGACACCTGCCTACTGTCCAGGACTCATCCCTCTTACAGGTGGAGCTGCACAGTCATGCCTACTCCAGGGCATACAATAGACTCTGTACTCCCACTCCCGTGGATCATATGACATGTTGTGATCAGTGACATGTTCCCTCAGGTGTCTGCCTCTGTGTCAGTGTGCTGTGGCTTCGTTGTCAGGACTACTGGTATGTTTGTCAGTTAGGGTTCAGCATGCCATCTGAGATGTGACCATGTGAGACGATACTTCTGTGACTTATAGATGTTTGATCACTTGACTGTGCACACAGGTGTATGCGACTGTGACTTTCAGGCAGCTGTTATTCATTCACAGCACACTGTGAGGTGCTCAGGTTCTGGGAGTTGTGTTTCATGTCCCCCATATGTCCAATTGGCATGACGTGGACAAATACTAGTTCAGATGATGTGGTGTGTGGGGGATGGACATGTGCACTTGTCAGTTACATAACTTGCATTCCCCATGTCCTAGGATTGTGACACAGTGCAGACTGTTGTTGGCAGGCTGCCATGGCCATGTGACTGGAGACAGTGATGTATGACTTTGCAGGCATGCCTGTGTCATGGCATTAAACTTCCTAAGAGTGATCCTGCAGGGGAGTGACATGTGCAACATGCACCCCATTGTGGCATGGACTATCCGGACATGGGTGCATCATGGTGTCTGGTGCTGGTATGCATCACATGCATTTCTATTTAGACTCTGGCCATCCCTTTCTCCGGACACCTGCACTGACTCAGTGGCAAGAGATGTGATGTGTGCATGTTCACATACTTCACTGTGTTCCCTGCAATGTCCAACAACTGTGTAGGTGGTGCATGTGTCCACACTGGGGTCTTACCATCAGACAGGCACCAGACAGATGGGTGTGCAAGGGCAGGAGGGGTGTGAGTACCATGATTGACCATCAGACTGACAATTGGCTTCTCCAAATCTGTGTGAGGAGTTTTGGCAATGTTCTACTAAGGATGCCAGGGCTGGCTCTGTAAGTGCTGTACTTACTGTGGTGTGTGCGGTCAGTGCAGGTGACTGATGTTTGTCTGTTTCCCTAATTGTTTGCAGATACATCCACGGCCACAGGAGGGGACAGCTCCACGGACCAGGAGGAGCAGCGGAGCCAGACTGGGTCAGCATCCGACGAGTGGTCAGAGGGACCCAGTGGCATGAAGGGCAAGGGGAGCCACACCGAGGAGTCCTCAGGACCATCCACCTCAGCTGAGGACCACAGCAGCTCGGAAGATGACTCCCTTGTGGAGGCGGGTGTCAGCAGCCACCACACCCCCGCTAGTCTGTCTGGCCCCGCCACCAGCACCGCCCTCCCATTTGCTCCAATTCCAGACGTCCGTGGAGGCTCCCGTGTTCGGGAGCGTGTCTCCTTCGTGCCAGGCACCGCACCCCCTGCCCCTGTGTCCCCTGCTGCCCTGAGTGAGGAGTCTGTGTACCTACTTCGGCAGCTCCATGTAGGGCAGACAGCAATGCTGAGTGTCCTCCATGCACACACCACTCTGTTGACACAGCTGGTGTCGTTCATGGAGGGCATCTCGACGGGTATGTCTGCCCTACAGAGGAGCAATAAGTCCATGGACTCCTCCCTGACGGCAGCAGTGTCCCTCCTCCAGCAGTCCCTCCCACCTCCTACCTCTGCCCCATCCACACTTCCTGGCACCCTACCTGTCCAAAGCAGATGCACACCTGCACATTCACCCAAGCACACAGACACGAGCAGCACAGACACACCCAAAAGAAAGGCAAGACGTGCACACAAGCATCCTCAGGGGACAGATACCACACACACAGGGGATGGGGAACAGACACACACACAGGCATCCACAGTCACTCCGCAGTCCCCCAAATCCTCTCCCTCCAAGACCCCTTCCCTTGCCTCACCTGCAACCCCACCTACACAGGAAGTCCACCCACACAAAGGGGAGTGCCCCTCGCCTCCGGACACCCTCCCCCAGGCGCAGACAGACTGAGGACCCCATTCAGAAGTCCCCCCGGACCAGGAAGGGCAAGACCCCACCACCACCACCACGCAGCTCCACCACCCAGTCTCTCTCCTCCATCCCCCAGGCCACCACTCCACAGGTTCCACCGCCACACCCTGCCCCAGGTTCCCCCACACACCGATACCGCATCCCCAAACTGCTTAGGCCCTCCCCCCGCCACTTGCTCTTCCACCCCCAACCCAGACGCTCAGCCTGTTTGTGCCACTGGTGTGGAGACCGGGTCCCCCCCCTCTGTCCTGCCCACCTCATCTGCCCCCCCTTCCACTCCCTTGGAGGCATGCACTGCAGTGGAGTCCATAACCACCCCGTCTGACTCGGGCACTGCAGTGGTGCCGGCCCCCCCTGATTCAGACACCTCCACTGCAGTTGCTGGTGACACTCCTGCACCCACCACCCCTTCACTGCCTCACTCTGGCATCCCCTGATCCTGTCCCTGCGGTGCCTGGCCTGCCACTTGTATGCCCCTCCAAGGGGGATGTCCCCTGTCCCTACCAGTGCAGGCAAGCAATGGGTGACAAGTTGTCACATATCACCCTGTTGGGACTGTGTATTTGGACTGGCCATTGGCCTTAGTTTAATTTGGACTTCTGATTTTTTGTTGACATTTGCTGAATAAAGCCTATTTTTGTTTACTTGTGGTTTTTCTTTTGATGTACATGGTTATCATCATGCATTTGCAGTTGTAATAGTGTTCAGATCAGGGAAATGAAGTGTTGCAGTGATGGACTCCATGTGGTCCATGGGATGTGAGTCCTGTTGTAGTCTGGATCTATGGCATCCTCTGCTGCAGTCTGAGGGTGTGATGTTCAGCATATGACACAGGGATGTACGTTTTGCATTTGTAAATTAACATCTTTGTCTTACAGTGATGCACATCTGGTGGGCTTACCACTGTTCAATGTTCCTATTTCCCTGACTGTGTGCCCATCTCCACTGGACATCCAATGTTGAAGGACTCATCAGTGTATACAGTGCACCTTGCTTGACACGTGTTTTGGGTGTATGCAGATGACTGACGTGACACTCCCGTACCCAGGCTGATGTGAGCAGAGCCTTCAGTGTGTTGTAGTTGTTGACTCACTGACCGAGTGTTCTGCTGACATGTTTGAGTCGTGGACAGACAAGGCTTGGCACAGCGGACCTTCCACAGCAGTGGAGTGCCCTCATGGCAGTGTGTAATCCCGTGACATTGCCTGGGCCCGTGTTTTGTGTTGTGTAAGCATGTCTGTGCGTGTACCCTTCCCTTTTCCTACACAGGCTGTGTCCCTACGGATGTTCCTGTTTCTGATGCTTGCTGAGTTGTTCTGTGTTCATCAAGCATCTTGGGCCTGGTTACTCCGGGATGTGGGTGCATGGCTAACTAAGGTTCATCAGGTTGTCATCCCAGGTTGTCTTTGTTGTCAGGGCTGGGGATGCGGGCAAACGCAGATGGGACACATTCAGGATTCCCCTTGGCACTTGTTGGTTACACATGTCATGTAATTTACAGTCTATGGTAGCTTTCTTTGATTGTGACATGTTGTGTGTGTGTGACTGCTGCCACTCCTCAGGGTCAGAGCTACAATGTTGGAAGTTGTGTACCTGTGTTCTTTATGTGTCACCTTGTCTTCTTCATTGGTGTGTGACTATGGCCAGGATCCCATTGATTGTGGTGGATTTCACGTCATGCCCATGTACCGCGTAGTGTGCAGTGTGTCAGACATTCACGAGTCTTGTTGACTGGCCATGTGTGATGGGTTTCTGCACCTTAGTTCCCCCCACCACCCCTGGGATTGTCATGGGTGCATGTGCAATGTCACCAGTCCATGTGAGCTTCACTGCTGCACATTGGTGGAGATCAAGGTGTGTGGTGTTGAGTGTGTGCAAATGTGAGTTGTTGCACGGCTAGACCCCTACCTCCATATTGGCCATGGCTGGCAGGCCGTGCTGTTTGATTTGTGCTTGTGTAGGTGTGATGGTAGTTTGTTGCTCAGGACACATGGCTGTGGTTCACAGTGTGAATGACATCTACCTTTGTCATCACAGTGGGATTATCATGCAGGGTAGTGTCACCACAATGTGGGGTCCCTGGGGGTTGTGCTGTGGTGGGTCTGTCTATTGCTGTGTTAGTTGCTGTTCCTACAAGCTTGTGTGACATGTGTAATTTGGGCTCCCTCTCATCTAACAATGCCTCATTGCCCACATAGCGGAATCCGATCCATGAGTTACTTTTGTATGGCACTGTATACACATCTGTGTAATTGGAATTCAGGCCTCCTCATGTGTTGTGTGGTTGCCTGGGGACACTGGCACACACCCCCATCACCTGTTGTGTTTGATATGCAGTGTGGGTCTGCCTGTTTGTGCATTTGCACCACTGCATTGGCATATCTTGAGTGTGCCATTGGCTGTATCTTGTTTGGTGGCTTTCCCCTGCTGTCCCTGGGACTCCTAGGTCATCAGTCAGCACAATAATCATGGTTTGTATGTCCCATTGCTGCCATGGTATGGTATTTGTTCACCTGACATCTACAGTCTCCCTAGGATATCAACATTTGTGTGTCCATTGGTGCAGATATGTGGGTCTGCATTATGATGGTCACTTCTGTCATTGTGTTATTTGTGAATGTTGACAATGTGAGCCCCCATGGGTGATGTTTGTATGCACATGGCCAAAGGTATGTTTTATTTGCACTGCACTGTTTGCCTCACCCAATCTATGTTGCTATGGGACACAAGCACTACTATGCCACTGATGTGTTTGTTGTTGTGTGACCAGGAATCATCCATGCAGTTTGGCTTTGGCAGCTTTTACCCAGACTACACTTCCCTTTTGATCACTGTGGTGATGGGGCTTTGGGCCCCATTGCCACACTGTTCAAAAGGTGCATCAGCTATGGACCCCACACTTCCCTTCTGGTCACTGTGGTGATGGGGCTTTGGGCCCCATTGCCACACTGTTCAAAAGGTGCATCAGCTATGGACCCCACACTTCCCTTTTGCTCACTGTGGTGATGGGGCTTTGGGCCCCATTGCCACACTGTTCAAAAGGTGCATCAGCTATGGACCCCATACTTCCCTTTTGATCACTGTGGTGATAGGGCTTTGGGCCCCATTGCCACACTGTTCAAAAGGTGCATCAGCTATGGACCCCACACCTACCTTTTGGTCGCTGTGGTGATGGAGTGTTCAACCCCATTGCCACAGTGGCCATGGTCGGCTTGCATTGTGGAGGCCACACACATTTATGTGTGACACATGTGCTAGGGGGTCACATTGTATGTTCAATGTCATGTTCAGTGTTGTAGGCATTTGTCACAGACTACACACGCTTGTCATGGTGTTGGGGGGGATGTAATTTTCAGACATTCCTTATGTGGGAGTATGCTGGTTGTGTCATGCATTACCCATCCTATGAGTAGGGGTGGAGGTAGTGGCAGGCATCCAGCCCCCCCTGAGTAGGGGTGGTGGTAGTGGTAGGCATCCAGCACCCTGAGGGTGGGGATGGTAGTGGTGACAGGCATCCAGCCCCCTGAGGGTGGGGATGGTAGTAGTGACAGGCATCCAGGCACCCCTGAGTAGGGGTGGTGGTAGTGGCAGGCATCCAACCCCCTATGAGTGGGGATGGTAGTAGTGATGGGCATCCATCCCCCTAAGGGTGGGGATGGTAGTAGTGACAGGCATCCAGCCCCCCTGAGTGGGGTGGTGGTAGTGGCAGGCATCCAGCCCCCTAAGGGTGGGGATGGTAGTAGTGATGGGCATCCAGCCCCCCTGAGTAGGGGTGGTGGTAGTGGCAGGCATCCAGCCCCCTGAGTAGGGGTGGTGGTAGTGGTAGGCATCCAGCCCCCTGAGTAGGGGTGGTGGTAGTGGTGGCCATCCATCCCCTAAGGATGGGGATGGTAGTAGTGACAGGCATCCAGCCACCCCTGAGTGGGGTGGTGGTAGTGGCAGGCATCCAGCCCCCTAAGGGTGGGGATGGTAGTAGTGATGGGCATCCAGCCCCCTGAGTAGGGGTGGTGGTAGTGGTGGCCATCCATCCCCCTAAGGGTGGGGATGGTAGTAGTGACAGGCATCCAGCACCCCCTGAGTGGGGTGGTGGTAGTGGCAGGCATCCAGCCCCCTAAGGGTGGGGATGGTAGTAGTGACAGGCATCCAGCCCCCCCTGAGTGGGGTGGTGGTAGTGGCAGGCATCCAGCCCCCTATGAGTGGGGATGGTAGTAGTGATGGGCATCCATCCCCCTAAGGGTGGGGATGTAGTAGTGACAGGCATCCAGCCCCCCTGAGTGGGGTGGTGGTAGTGGCAGGTATCCAGCCCCCTAAGGGTGGGGATGGTAGTAGTGATGGGCATCCAGCCCCCCCTGAGTAGGGGTGGTGGTAGTGGCAGGCATCCAGCCCCCCCTGAGTAGGGGTGGTGGTAGTGGCCCCCCCTGAGTAGGGGTGGTGGTAGTGGTAGGCATCCAGGCCCCCCTGAGTAGGGGTGGTGGTAGTGGTAGGCATCCAGCCCCCCTGAGTAGGGGTGGTGGTAGTGGTAGGCATCCAGCCCCCCTGAGTAGGGGTGGTGGTAGTGGTGGCCATCCATCCCCTAAGGGTGGGGATGGTAGTAGTGACAGGCATCCAGCCACCCCTGAGTGGGGTGGTGGTAGTGGCAGGCATCCAGCCCCCTAAGGGTGGGGATGGTAGTAGTGATGGGCATCCAGCCCCCCCTGAGTAGGGGTGGTGGTAGTGGTGGCCATCCATCCCCCTAAGGGTGGGGATGGTAGTAGTGACAGGCATCCAGGCACCCCTGAGTAGGGGTGGTGGTAGTGGTAGGCATCCAGCCCCCCCTGAGTAGGGGTGGTGGTAGTGGTGGCCATCCATCCCCCTAAGGGTGGGGATGGTAGTAGTGACAGGCATCCAGCCACCCCTACCTGAGTGGGGTGGTGGTAGTGGCAGGCATCCAGCCCCCTAAGGGTAGGGACGGTAGTAGTGATGGGCATCCAGCCCCCCCTGAGTAGGGGTGGTGGTAGTGGTGGCCATCCATCCCCCTAAGGGTGGGGATGGTAGTAGTGACAGGCATCCCGCACCCCCTGAGTGGGGTGGTGGTAGTTGCAGGCATCCAGTCCCCTAAGGGTGGGGATGGTGGTAGTGACAGGCATCCAGCCCCCCCTGAGTGGGGTGGTGGTAGTGGCAGGCATCCAGCCCCCTATGAGTGGGGATGGTGGTAGTGATGGGCATCCATCCCCCTAAGGGTGGGGATGGTAGTAGTGACAGGCATCCGGCCCCCCTGAGTGGGGTGGTGGTAGTGGCAGGCATCCAGCCCCCTAAGGGTGGGGATAGTAGTAGTTACGGGCATCCAGCCCCCCCCTGAGTAGGGGTGGTGGTAGTGGCAGGCATCCAGCCCCCTAAGGGTGGGGATGGTAGTAGTGACAGGCATCCAGCCCCCCCTGAGTGGGGTGGTGGTAGTGGCAGGCATCCATCCCCCTATGGGTGTGTATGGCATTGGTGATGGCCATCCCACCCCTATGGTTCTGCTGTTGCTAGTGTACGTCATTTGTGCATCCCTATGTGTGTGTGACATATTTTGGGTACGTGTCGTTTGTTTGTATTGTTGGTGTTTGACTTACCATCTGCGCCGTACGTGCCCGTGCCGGTCCCGGTAATAGATGTAGAGTATAGGTAGGACCTGCGCAATGGGATTCATGCTTGGATCGTCTCGTTCGGGTTTCTCGTGTCTTCGAGTCGTACTCGTAGCAGGCTTGTTCGTCTCTTAGCCGTGGATCGTCTTGTGGCGCGAAACGGAGCTTATGTACGGCTCGCCCGGATGCTCAAACGTCCTGGACGTAGCGACGGGTTCGGCGCGTACGGAGTGCGCATCGTACTCGTCCGGCCGGAAGGTGCTGTGTATTTGCTTCCGTATGACTCGATTCGGCGTTTACGGATCCGGCTCGGGCGGGGAACAGGAGCTGAATTGGGTAAGTACGGCTCGCTCAGAAACTGGGTTGTTATACGCATCGTACTTGTTCGTCCGGACGAATGTTCGAATCGGTCGGGAAACACGCAATCGGCTGTTTTTTTTCCCGGACGAATACTGTTAGGTGCGCTTCCGGCCGGGATCGGAATCGACCCCTAAGTGTGAGAGAGACTATCTTTTCAAATTAGCAAAACTGACACGATAGCGAATGTTTTATGTTGTTACTGATCTTTAATAAGAATTGTAGAGAAATTAAGGTTTTGCGTACGATTTTGTAAAGGGAGGGTCAGCTGCCGGAGAGGAAGCTGACGTCACAAAACGCCGCGCTGGGATTGGTTGAAACAGTGGGTGTGGAACGACTCTTGTAAAGGAGGGGTCAGTAGTCAGGAGTAGTACTGACATCACAGGTGCCGCGCTGGGATTGGTCGAAACAGCGAGGGACAGAGAAGCGCAGATTGTAAAGGAGGGGTCATCAGAATAGACGTCACAGAAGAGCCGCGCTAGGATAGGTTCAGAGACAAATGTTAGCTGGAATTTAATTGGTTGATACTGTAGAAGTCAATATTCTAGTGGATAGTGCAAATTATATGTTGAAACGCGATCCGACTTTAATAGGAACTCGTCCGGATAGGAGATTCCTAGGTTTTGCAGATTATAATTTTATACACCGAGATTTACCCAAAATGTACGGGGAGAAGAGAAAAATGTCATTTCTACAAAAGATTAAGAATTATTTTAAGAAGGATAAACCCATTAAAACTAGAGAAGGAATTATCATTCCACCAGCTAAAACGCCTGCTTCATTCATGATGATGGAGAGAGGTTATCATCCTTGTGTATGGTTAGAAAATTGGATAGAATATACCAAACATGATGGGATATTAGCGTTTCCAGAAAATGGCACTTTCAATGGGAGAATTCTTCAAAATTTGAGATTGAGGATGAATGACTTAGAACCCAGACCAAGATTAACTCAATACAAAGCCTTAGAAGAGTGGGAAACCGAGGCATTCGAACGTGACCGATCCCGGAGTAGTAGGGGTTATCGGGGATTTTTCCCTAGATACCAAAATGAGTCAAGGGACGGTCAGATGAAACAGTGGAGAAGAGCGATGCTTACAGAGGGTTTGTATCCAATATTAATGGCAGAAGAATCGTTAGGGAGCAAATTCACATAGAAGACAAAACATTTGACAGGATTTGGAGATTCTGAAAATGAGTTTATGGAAGAAATATTAAAGAACCCGCCAACATATCAGGAAGGGACAAGTGGATGCACCCCAAGCGCACCACTGCTAAAGACACCATTGGTACCGCAAGTATTGCATAATCCCCCAGTTAATAGGGTACTTCAGGATAAGGAAAAGGAAGCAATAGACAGAAACAGAGCAGAATTGATACAGAAAATAACACAGTTGAATGTACATCCTGATTCCTTGACCATACCCGTAACAATTGGTCCAGTGGTTCCTTTATATGGTGATAAGGTGAATTATCCGAAACCATTAGCAATGCCTACACCGGTAGAAATTCCTAAACCTGAACCCGTAATAATTGATGATCAAATCAGTGATTGTGAAAGCATGATATCCTTAATGGATTTACCGATTCGAGGTTCTATAAATAGTACTCCTAGAAGAATAACACCTGGTTGCTCTAAAGATGTAAACATAGTAACCTCATCAGGAACTAAGAGTGCCACAGTAGTAACACCAGAAGACTTAGAAAGGTGGGCACAAGGATCAGACAGACAGAGTTCACCCCCAAAGATCATGGACATTTACAAATTAAAGGTTGAGTTAGAAGAAATGATAGCAGGCAATATGGGAGTAGGTCGTCTAAATACTTACGATGAAGAAGAACTATTGTTCGTATGCAGAAGTATCACTAGAAATGTAAAATTATTTCATGAAAAATTATCAGATTTGGCCTTACAGATGGGAATTGAAATAGGAAAGTCAAAAGTACTACAGAAACCCTATAGAGCAGATTTTTCTGACAAAGATTTAGAAAACATGAATGCCTCTGGTCGAAAATTACAAGTAAAGGAATTAATGACAGTCTTACAGAAATGGGGAGACCTAGATAAATGGAAAGTTAGATGGACAAAGAAAAAGGAAGAGGCACGGTACAGTAGAACCACTTCTGAATATTTAATGAAGGAAACAGGGAAAGTAGATCAAATGTACCCGATGCGAGAAGTTCCTGGAGGAGGTTATGTTCATGTTCCTTGGAGTAGACAGGATATTTTGTCATTTACGAATGATTTTCCAAAGTTGATAGAAAAAACAATTGAATGGTACAAGCAGGTTGAGAGGTTTGTGAAAGTGTCAAAGGTATTGTTGAAGGACTTGGATGGTTTGTTCGACATAGTGGTACCTGACGATTTGTGGACAGATTGTAAAATTACAGTTGATTGGCCGAGCGAAGAGTATCCTAGAGATCCAAAGACAGGTGCTCCATCGAGTGATGTAATGAAAAAGCATCAGCAGGTAATAACTTACTTGAAAGGGAAAATACCACCAAAAAAAACGGATTGAGTGAAAATAGACAGAACTACCCAAGAAGCCAGTGAATCGGTACATGCCTATTATGAACGTTTATTGCAGGTATTCAAAAAGTATAGTGGATTTGAGGATATTGGAGATAAAAACATGAGTCAGTTTGTCTATCGATTTGTTTATGGTTAAAGCCAGAAATTTGTCAGATGATTAAGCAGCACATGTTGTGTTGGCAAGGGAAACCGATTGACGAAATTTTGAAATATGCGAAATATTGTGGAGATGATATTGAGGATAGGCACAAGAAACTACAAGAGAAAGTGATGTGGGCTCAGGTGAAAATGGCTGAGAGACAGGGAATTAATTTGGATAATCCAAATGATAATCAGGGAAAAGATCCTGGAATGAATGGTGACACTGGGAATGGTGGTAAAATGAGAGGATGAATGAGCAGAGAAGAGGCTAAAAAGAAATTTCCTTGTCATGGATGCGGAAAATTGGGGCATTGGAAGGATGAATGTAAAAAGATTCGGAATAATAATGGCCCAAATCAAAATTTAAATCCACAGACGCAGAATGACTCACAGCAGGGTATAAATCCTCAGAGTCAGTTGCCACCTGCACCTATACAGGTTAATGTAAGCAGAGCAAAGCACGGTACAGACTTCGGATATCAAGGAGGAAGTGGTAAGAATGATTATGTAACTTCACAATTTCTTTTACAGGATGACTTTTGTTCATATAGTCAATGACGATGCCTAGGAGAGGGGGAGAAGGAATGCGTACTTGGCGCATCCTTACCGGTAGACCAGTCAGGTCCATATGTTGAAGGAAAGGTGAGAGGTAATGATATTACTTTCCTTTTGGACACTGGTGCTACCAGGTCTACTGTGAGAACAGCAGACATCCCAGACCTTCCTCTCTCTGGAGAAGCTATCCAAGTTGTGGGTGTAGCTAATCGAAAAATTAGAACACCTCTTACCGAACCAATGGAAGTAAAAATTGGAAATTTTAGAGAAATGCATCAGTTTGTAGTATGTGATTCCAGTCCCGTCAACTTACTAGGCCGAGATTTGTTGTGTAAAATGAATTGCACAATTTTCTGCACACCGGATGGTGTGGCAGTTCAGACCCCGGATGAAGACCATGTATATAAAATTATGATTGCAAAGCAAGGTACAGAAGTAGATGAGATGTTCTCTCTGATAACAAAAGACGAATTGCCAGAAGAATTAAAAACTGCAGTAAATTCCATGATATGGGATTTTACGGGGAAAGAAGTAGGACTTATGGCCAAAATAGACCCAGTTAAAATCACTGTAAAAGAAGGTGCAATTTTTCCAAATACCAGACAGTACAAAATGAGTGCAGAAGTAAAGGCAGGAGTTATTGAAGAAATTAACAGAATGGTACAACAAGACATACTAAAAGAAGTAATGAGTAGCCCTTGTAATTCACCAATCATGGGTTTGAAGAAACCTAGTGGAAAGTATAGGATTGTTCAAGATTTACGCAAAATAAATAAGATTGTTGAACCTTGTTGTCCTATAGTGCCAAATCCTGCAGTAATCCTATACCAGATTCCTTGGAGTGCAGGATGGTTTACTGTGATTGACTTATGCCAAGCATTCTTTTCAATACCATTGCACCCGGATAGCCAGTATCTTTTTTCATTTAAATTTGAAAACAAAGTCTATGTATGGAATCGTGTTCCTCAGGGGTACACGGAAAGTCCTTCCATCTTTAATCAGATATTGAAAAAGTGCTTAGTGAAACTAGTGATGCCAGGAAGTTCAGTCTTAGTACAATATATAGATGATTTACTAGTGGCATCTAACACCAGAGAGGACTGTGTTGTTGACTCCATTGCACTATTAAATCACTTGGCTGAAGAAGGGCATAAAGTTTCACCTGAAAAGTTGCAGTTTTGTACAACAGCAGTTAAGTATCTAGGACACCAAATTGAGAGGGGAAAAAGAAGGATAACCTCTGAAAGAGTAAAATTAATCAAGAAAATGCAAATGCCTGTATCCCAACGAGAAGTGAGAATGTTCCTTGGAATAGTGGGTTATTGTCGACAATGGATACTAGGGTTTTTCTGCTAGCAAAGCCATTGATTCAAATGACGAAAAAGAAGGCAAAGGATCCAGTTGAGTGGGATGATGAAAGCGTAGGAGCTTTTGTAAAATTGAGAAGTGCTTTATGCGAAGCACCTGCCTTAGGCATGCCTGACTATACAAGAGGATTCACATTATTCTGTCATGAAAGAGAAAATTGTGCACTTTCAGTCTTAACTCAGAGACATGGTTTAGACAGACGTCCTATAGCATATTTGTCTGCTACGTTGGACCCAGTGGCAGCCGCGTTGCCAGGCTGCTTAAAAGCAGTGGCTGCTACCTGTTTGAGCATTGAACAAAGTGAATCAATTGTAATGGGACATCCTGTAAAGGTGTTTGTCCCACACTCAGTTGTGATTCTGTTGACAAGAACCCGAACTCAGCATCTTACTCCTAGTCGGCTGACTAAATATGAGAGAATAATCTTAGGTGCTGAAAATGTGACTATTGTAAGGTGCACAATAGTAAACCCTGCTACCTTACTACCAGATCCATACCATGAGGAGGTCAAGGATGATGAAGAGGAACATGATTGTTTACAAGACACTGAATTGTGCACAAAACCACGTCCTGACATACAGGAACTACCCCTCAGAGAACCAGACAGGGAGCTGTTCGTGGCTGGTTCATGCCAAAGGCATGAAGATGGTAAACTAAGTGCAGCATATGCGGTATGTGAATTAACTGAAATAGTCGAAGAATCCTATTTACCAGGCGTCAAATCTGCACAAGTAGCTGAATTAATCGCTTTAATTAAAGCATGCAAAATTGGGAGGAATCAGAAAGTAACTATATTTACAGATAGTCAATATGGTTACGGGGTTGTGCATGATTTTGGCCAACTATGGATGCAGAGGGATTTCATGACTTCTTCAGGATCCCCTATTAAAAATGGACAGTTTGTAAAGGAACTGCTGGAAGCAATACAATCACCAAAGGAATTGGCTGTGGTGAAATGTGCCGCACACCAGTCAGGAGATGACTGGGTGGTAGTCGGTAACAGATATGCAGATCTGGTGGCTCAACATTGTGCCAAAAATAGATTATCAGTAAATAAAAGGGTTGAAAGAATGGGAATCAGATGCCAACTTATGCTATATGCACCTCCTGAAACATGGAATGATGTGAAACGACTGCAAGATGATGCTGATGAGAGTGAAAGGAATGCATGGGTTAAAATGGGATGTTCTCAAAGGGCAGACGACGATGTATGGATTTATGCTGATGGCAGACCAGTCATGCCCGACTGTCTGATTTCACAAATGGCCAGAATGTATCATGGAGACACACATGTAGGGAGAGATGCAATGATTAGGCTCTTCAGACAAAATTGGTACAATCCAAGGTTTAGGGCTGCAGCAGAGAGTCTTTGCCAGAGATGTCTAACTTGCCAAATGCATAATCCAGGAAGAAAAACAATAATTGGTTTTGGAAAAATCGTAAAGGCAGAGGGTCCATTTGTGAGATTGCAGCTTGATTTTATTCAGTTACCACCATGTAGAGGACTGAAATATGTCCTTGTCATAGTGTGTCTGTTTTCAAGGTGGGTGGAGGCTTACCCTACCAGAAGGAATGACAGCATTACAGGTGCAAAGCTGTTGCTACGAGAGCTCATTCCTAGGTTCGGTTTCCCAGTAACTTTGGAATCAGATAGAGGAAGTCACTTCAACAACGATGTAATCCAAATAATCTGTGAAGCATTCCAAATTGAACAGAAATTGCACTGTGCGTACCGCCCAGAGGCTTCTGGAGTGGTTGAACAAATGAATGGCACAATAAAATCAAGACTGGCAAAAATGTGTGCATCAACATCGTTATATTGGCCAGATGCATTGCCACTTGTTTTAATGGGACTCAGAAGCATTCCTGATAGAAATACTGGATTGAGTCCGCACGAAATAATGATGGGAAGAGCAATGAGACAAGCACATGTTCCTACAAATAAACTGCTGAATATAACTGATGATATGGTTCTGGATTATTGCAAAGGATTGGCTGACCTAGTGCGTTCTGTCTCTCACCAGGTTGGGGAAGACGCAGTTTCCAGGCAGCCTGAGCAAGAGCATGATCTGAATCCCGGAGACTGGGTGGTTGTGAAGCATCACACGAGAGAAACATGTCTATCACCCAGGTGGGGCGAACCTTGTCAGGTCATACTAGTTACGAACACAGCAGTGAAATGTGCAGGATTGCCTAATTGGATTCATGTAAGCCACACCAAAAGAGTACCAGACCCTGAAGAAGAAAATCCTCAGACAGCATCGATAACTGAGGAAGCTGAAGGTTGCCCAGCTGAAGAATCTCAGGTGCGAGATTCGAGGGAAGCTGAAGAAGAACAACCGAGCACAAGTCAGGACTGGATACCAGTGGTGGAAATACCTGAAGTTTACAACAGAACAAGAAGCCAAACAAATTTAGAAGAAATTAAAGAAGATCAGATAGGTGAAGAAGAAGCAGCTCAGGAGGAGGAAGAAGAAACAATAAAAGAACCTGAGCAGGATCAGATAGGGAGAGGAAATTGGGCTCAAATCAACAATGAAACAACAAATTATGAGAAGGGACAGACAGGTCTAGAAGAACCTGGTCAGGCTGCAGAAGTACAAAGTGCAATAAGCCCTGATCAGAACCAGCTAGGTCTAAGAAAATACATTCAAGAAGAAGATCACAAGAATCTTGAGCATGAAGACGTAAATCCTGAACAAGGTCAGTTATTGGAAACTCACAGTGGAACAGCTGAAGAGAAACCAATAAGACCGGAAAAAGAACAAATAGAAGAAGAAACTGAAATCGAAGAAAAACAAATTGTGCCACAACTTGAAAATAAAAGAATTTCTGAAGAAGAAATAAAAAGTGAAGAGACAGTGCAAACAAAGAAGGTCAGAAAAGGTGATCGGTGGCCTAGTGTCATTAAAAGAATAAAATACCACATAACAACCAGAAGTGAAGATCCAGAACAAGTAAATGAAGTGACAAGCCTAACTGGACAAACAAGTGGAACTGAAAAACGAAAAAGTAAAAGACTGAAACTTGTGAACAACAAATTCAAAGGTCCTGATTGGACTTATATCATCCTTGAAGACTACGAGAGCTCAGAGTCAAGTGAAAGTGGTGACGAAGGAACAAGTGCGGAACTGACTTATGAGAAAGAAATAAAACCACCCTGATAACGTAAAGACTTGGAACGAAGATAAGAAGAGAAATCTTCCTTGTCAAAAATGCCTGACGATAGAGTTTCTGGGAGACCGAAACAGAAATGTTGTAAAAGATGCTGTGCTATATGCATATGTAGTCTGGTAGTGGTACTTATAGTGTGGTTAGTTGTGATCGTAGCCATTCCTTACCTTCTGATAATGGATAAAAAGATTAACAACGAAACGAAGGCAAGGACAGATAACTTGAAAAGTAATAGAGTAGAACTAAAAGCAGAAGATGAACCAGAGTTTCATCATGAAGTAACAGATAACGACACTAGTTTGAATGTTTTCACAAAATTATTGTTTCAATATGTAGATACCATGGAAGTTAGTAATTGTTATGTCTGTATGAAGTTACCAGAATCAGTAGCAGAAGGGTTAACATATCATCATTTTCCATTAACTTATGGTATATCATGTAGTGTATTGGCTAGTTTATTTTATAAAACAGGGAGACTTCAGTATTACTATTCAAATATAGATGTGATATTTTCTGAGGTTCCGATTCGAAAGAATATGAACCCAGTGCTTAGTAGTCAAGACGCACAGTTTATGGAAGAATTTTTCCTAACAATGAAATCGATAGATATAACATATGCACATAGAAGCAATCTAACATGTTTATTACATGAAGAAGAAAAGATATTTTTGAATTTAGTAGAAGATAGAAGACAAGATTTCCAAAAGAAAGCTTCTGAGCATAAAGCTCATCTGCCACCTTGGGCTGAGAAAGAGGGTAGTTACACACCTGGCAAAGCTCAAGCTGCTGTGGCTCTGCATTTTGTAAAGACGGGGAAAATTTGTCTACATAGGTTAAAGACTGATTATAACAATGTTTTCATCGGTACCAGTGAATGTGAACACAATTTCTTAATTCTTGGAGGTTGGGGACTAAAAGGAGGAACAGATTCAGTTTTTCCTGGAATCTATTATGTGTGTGGGAATAAGGCTTACTTTAGGCTTCCTGCACGGTGGTATGGAAGTTGTTATTTTGGAATAGTATTTCCAAAGATATACCACGTAAAAAGAAACACAGGGAGCAATGAAAATAATAGTGAATTAACATGTAGTAAAAGAGCTAGTTTTTCTGAAATTGTAGGTGATATATTCGGTGCATTGATACCTTCAGTGGGAATAATTCTGAACTCAAGGAAAATATGTAAATTATCTACAGTGGTTGATCGTTTATCAACAGACACTGCTGGAGGATTTATAATGATTAATGCGGAGATGGTTGCGATTAGATCTATGGTTATGCAAATTCGGCTTGCTCTTGATATAATATTAGCAAAAGAGGGCGGAGTCTGTAAATTATTGAAGACGAAACACTGTTGCACTTACATACCTGACAAAAGTGCAGAAATTGGAACATATATACAGAATATAACCAAACTTGAGAATGAACTAAAACCACTGGAAGTTGATAGTGTATGGGAAAGATTGACAAATAGTATTACGTCAATTGGTACCTGGTTTGCTAATGTAGGGAAAGGACTTATAGGTCAAATATTAGTACCCTTAGCAGGGATAGCAATAATAGTACTGTCAATAATAATATGGTGCAAATGTTGTAGAAAGAATGAGATGTATAGAGTGACAGGAAAAGGGAAGAAGCGAAAGTTTGATGAAATTGAACTAGAAGATCTGAAAAGTGAATTATACAAGAAACTGAAAGGAGATGTAAAAAATAGAAAGTGTAAAAATTAAGCTGAGACAATTTTATGCTAAAGGTTGGCATCTGGTTGTGGGTAGTATTTGATGGCTCAGAAACGCCATCAGAGAGGGTATTGATGGAGCAAGAACTCACAATGAGACTTGCTTGTAAGCAATCCTCTCACAGAATTAACAATTAATATTTGTAATGTCTATACTAACAAATGCACCCATGAACATTATACGAGTGAAGGTTGCCTATGTGTTTAAACTAACAAATAACGCTTGTCTAATCTAAAATGGCCACTAAAGCGCGGGAACCTTATTGTGCATGTGTCAACCATATCACATGGTGTGACGTTTTTCTTTGCTTGGAGGGAAAATCCTTGCTTCTGCGCAGTGTGTATTAAAATGGCTGCTTAATGTTTTCACGCGCTACAGCTTGCTCATATGTTGCAATTAAACTGTGGTATTCTAACGCTATTAATGCGGGATAGAATTTGAATTAAACGGGAATAGAGTAGACATAGTGGGTATACAGTGAAACCATTTATTTTGTAATTTTAATATTTTCTTCTTTGACTTTTATTAGTTCATAAATGGGCCTGGGTTGGTTGTACTGCAGCTCGAGAGACATTGGTTCTGCACATGCGCCCTGAGAAGCTGACCAGAGAATGCAATGAAGTCAACTTGGAAGCCCTCCAAGGTCGCGAAGCCTGGTTCACAAGTTCATCCGAAATGTACCTGCACTCGATACAAATGTATATAAAATGTGTTGCTGAATCAATGGGAAACGGGTGGGAAATAAAGCAAATGTATTAATTATGATGGGCGGTATTTTAAAGACAATGGGCTTAAAGAAATTGAACTAAATTGATATGGTGTGAGGATCAACCCCCTGTCCCCGTCCAATCAGAAGTAGTGGGCCCATATTTTTGCAACATTAAGGGGAGGTACATGGGCGTAGAAGGGTATAATAGATATAGAATTAGCTAATTAGTTGAGATGCTAGCACAGACACATGGAGATCAGGCTTTGGCGCTCGACAAGCTGATCGATTGCAGACTGAACCGCTGTCCAGAGATGTCCTGAGGTGGGGGCGGCGGATTCCATTAGAAGGAAGATTCGAGAGAAATCGAGGAGAAGCGAAGTATCAGAGAGGGGAACGACGCAGGCGTCGTTGATAGAGAGGTCACCTGTCCTGTCCTGAACCTGGAGGAGGTCTTTGCTCTTCATCCTTCCTGGGTCCTATCTTTCCAACTCCTTGGCCAAGGGGTTTGGTTCTCGCACCTTTAGGTAAATATAAACGCAACTTTAGCTGTGCTGCTGTCTCTATCTTCTCCTTTCTGAGGGACCGTCATTGACCGATAATTGATTGTTATGCTTCATCCTTGATATACGATTAAGTATCATGTGGTTCTGTATTTTACTCTGCTAAATCTTTAGATAAACATTTTAAAACTTCCTGACTCAGTGATTATTTCAGGATTATGAATTGTAATGAATGTCACTCATTTTAAACTTCCCAATTAGCAAAGGGTCCATTGGTAAGTCATTACTCTTCAATCAGAAAGGTAATTGGTAGCAGGGATTTGATAAAGAGTACAACTGACCCACCAGCGGAAATCGCTAGCGTAGTATGAATGTATGGGCCCAAGTGAGTATTTGGTGTATGAATGCTTGTTGCTAGTAACCCGCTGGATCACACTGCCCCGCCCAGTTTTTCCAATAGCGCCAAGATGCTCCCCGGAGTGAACGCTGCGCTTTATAAATATCATTATTCATTCATTCATTATTCAGGTATATCTCCATCAAATAAGCTCAACCAGCCCGGGATCAAGCGTTTCTCCCGTCCCGATGTCGCCTGATAGGACCCAACCAGCACCTCAAAAGGGGGGGGGGGCACCGCAGGGCCAACTTCAGCTTCGACGTCTCCGGATATTCTCAAGCATGGGCAGGCACCACAAGGCGTCTAGTTGGGGTCCGCGAGCTAGCCCCGTATTTTAATAGGCTTTGCAGCTGCACCACCATCCAACGTCAGCCGAGCCACCTTTAACGTGACCGAACAGCTTGCACAGGGGCTACCTGCTAATAACAACCAAGCGCCCAGTCCACAGGGTATTTAACTGGCATTTAGTTTCTGCCTAGGCTGCAGGGTGATCACTGAGTGCCGCTGTTCTTTAATACCCATAAGTCAAGGGAGCGCACTACAGTGCTCGGAGCGTGCAGGGGCCTGCAGGGGTCTTCAAGGCAATGCAGCATTGTTCTCCTGCCTGGGCAGCCACTTACAGCGCTATCTGCAGGGGCAGTGACAGCCGCAAGCACAGCAGTATCCCGGCGGCGGTGCTCGGCACCAGCAACCTGCCCGCCCGCTTCCGCCAGCCGCGACCCCTAACAGTCAGCAGGTGAGCTCCAGCGATGAATCCGGCTCTGTCAGGCTACATCCAGGAGCAAACGACCAGCCGAGGCAAGCCGCGGCATCAGTTCACAAGGCAGAGCAGTGTGCGGCCATCCCCCACACTCATCGGCTTCGGTCGGATTCACCCGGCCTACTTTTGCGGCCTGCCTCGGAGGTCCGTACTCGCGTCCGCCACCAAGACCAAGGCCACAGCTGCTGGCGTTCTTTCCTCCGTGGGTTCCCTTCCTCAGCAACTGGACCCCTGATGAGTTCCTGAGGGTGCACCTCCAGCCGACTCAGCCCTCGCGTGTCGGTCCACACGCCGATCATCTCCAGCCAGCGGCTCATGTTGCACGTCACCGGGTCATCAAGGCCCGGCCTGCAAATGGCGAGTTTTCGGCTCTGCAGACTCTGGAATGGGCACAAGTTATTCACGGTGTGTAAGGCAATCTATATTTATTGCCTCGATGTATAAATTCTCTGCGATTACATAGGATACTGGGAGGATTTTGACTCAGCCGGCGGAGCCCTCTCAGAGAGCGGCCATCTCGCAGCTCGGCTAGACCACGCCCCAGGAAGCCAGTCTCTGAGGGCGTGTGCTGTCCTGGTTGCCAATGTTCCCTGTAAGGGGGGAATTTCCTGTCCAGGGTGACATCCTGTACTGTGGTAAAATCCCCATCCATATACTGGGTGCTGTCAGGTCATGAATCAGCGTAGGGGTGAGCCCCACAAGGACTTTTGCTGGTTACTACTGGGGGCATAGAGCACCACCACGCATCTACCTTTAGGATCTACCATCGTACAGTTCGTCGCTAGTGGCACCCCAGGAGCCACTCACATGAGTACCCCCCTAGTATATGCTGAGTAAGAAGTGCCAAATATTTGGCCTCTCCATCTATTCCGCAATTTGCAGAGTTCTTCCGCTGTCATATGTGTTTCTTGTAGGTATGCAATGTGTGTTTGCCTATGCCTCATATAGGTATATATCAGAGACCGATGTCTAGGGGTGGCCATACCCTAAAAGTTCCAGGTGATAACATAAAATTGGGTAGTTGTGTGCGTAGCTGTACTGTGATTGTACAACTCTGGGCCAACCTGCACCTCCCACCCTGGAGCCAGTCTACTTTGATCAGCGATGGACTCCACCCTCCATGCCATTAGAACAATAGAATATTCCAATTCCATGGAATTAAAACCCAATACAAAATCACCAACTCCTTCTAACTGGTCGGGACAGAAACACGCTCACAACCAAATGTAAACCATAACTAAAGTTCGATTGACGTGTTCCATCTGGATACGGGGGAGGGTTCTCCTCAATGGCGTATCTCCAGTTAAGTGCACCTGTCACTCAAGCCAGCAGGTAGGTTCTACTCGGTGCACAGACATAATATCGAGTTTTTAATATCGACCTACATTAATATCGAGTTTTAAATATCGTAGGGACAGAATATCGACATCAAGAATATCGACAACCAGAGTATCGACCAGAAGTTAGTAATATCGATAGCAAAAATATCAATGTTAATAATATCGATGTTTATATTAGTGTTATGTATTTTAGTATGTATATTATATGTATGTGTTCTATATTTTTTGTTAAGTATTGTACTGTTTTTTTAAATATATGTATACATTTTTTAGAAGTTAGTAATTTTTTTTAAAGTAAATTATGCGTTTTAGTACCGTAGTGGGTTGTGGGTTTATAGGGAAATAGGGTGGGAAGTAATTTAATTATAGTAAATTAAATAATAATTTTTAGGAATTATTAATTGTTTTTAATTAAATTTTGCATTTTAGTTCTGTAGCGGGTTGTGGGTTTATAGGGGAATAGGGTGGGAAGTAATTTAATTGTAATTAAGTAATTATTAATTTTTATTTATTGGTATTGATAATTAATTTATTGTTAATTAATTATTAATTGGTAATTAATTTTTATTAATTGATTAATTGATAATTATATTAATTGTATTAATTTATTATTGGAGCGGGTTGTGGGTTTATAGGGGAATAGGGTGGGAAGTAATTTAATTGTAATTAAGTAATTATTAATTTTTATTTTTGGGTATTGATAATTAATTTATTGTTAATTAATTATTAATTGGTAATTAATTTATATTAATTGATTAATTGATAATTATATTAATTATGTGAAATTTTATGTGGAGTGGGTTGTGTGTTTATTGAGGAATAGGGTGGGAAGTAATTTAATGTTATTAAAGTAATTATTAATTTTTATTTATTAGTATTTTTAAATAATTTATTGTTAATTTATTAATAAATCATCATTTAATTACAAAAATTATTTAATTTATAAGTATGTTATTTTTAACCCCTACGCTATGCAACGCTTTCCCTACTGTTGTACTCTTTGGAGTAGGAATAGTAAATTTTACCCCTACGCTATCTAACACTTTCCCTACTGTTGCACTCACTGGAGTGGGAATAGTAATTTTTACCCCTACGCTATCCAACACTTTCCCTACTGTTGCACTCACTGGAGTGGGAATAGTAATTTGAACCCTTACGCTATCCAACACTTTCCCTACTGTTGAACTCTCTGGAGTGGGAATAGTAATTTTTACCCCTACGCTAGCCAACACTTTCCCTACTGTTGCACTCTTTGGAGTGGGAATAGTAATTTTTACCCCTACGCTAGCCAACACTTTCCCTACTGTTGCACTCTTTGGAGTGGGAATAGTAATTTTAACCTCTACACTATCCAACACTTTCCCTACTGTTGCACTCACTGGAGTAAGTATATATATTATTTTTTATATGTATCTGTTTAATTTATTTTAACATTATATGTATTAGTTATTATTTTTAAACATGTTTTAATATTTTTAACTATGTTTCTTTTAATTATATGTATTATTTACTTTATTTTACATTATTTTTTAACATTTAAAAAAAAACGATATTTTTTACAATATTTTTGACATCGATATTTTTTTTCCGATATTTTTGTACTTACCATGATGTAGATAGAATGTCGATATTCGTGACTTCGATATTTTTGTGTCAATATTTTTGTACCTCGATATTCTGTCCGTCGATATTTTGTCAGTCATTCGTTCTACTCATGTCCTTCCACCCGCCCAACAAGAGGGTTACAACGGACCACCCCTGTGTCCCAGGAGAATCAGTCATTAAAGACACTATACAGTACCATATGTCATAGCATTTGGTTTGCCGTCATCGGGGTGAGGATGGAACCCGATCTCAATTCTGCTGGCATGTTTTCCAGGGCCAGAGACAGCTCATGCTCCAGGGAGCCAATCTCTGAGCTGGTCAACATCGGATTTGAGCTGTGGTGTGACTCTAGTTCTGTCACAGCCTTGACGCACTGGCACATTGCCTGTTGAAATGTGGGCTTGCACCTGGGTGGCCAGCATGGCCATCAGCTGGAGCGCAGATGTCTCTCCCCTCTCTTCAGCTGTGTGTCCCGGATGGTTGGGATCACTCCCTATGTCTCCAGCTATTCCCAGGCATCCAAGGATGTTCTGAAGAAATGCGTTGTGCTGCTATCCATGACCAACAGCTTAGCCAGAAACATGAGAGAGTATTTCAGTCCCAGTTGATGCAGTGATTGTTTGACTGGCATAAAGGATACCCTGAGTCGTATGTCCGTGGTATAGTCTTTGTATATATATTCACCACTCCATTTTTAACCCGCCAGGGGCCCTTGGAGCTTGCAACCTGAAGGATGTAGTCATGATCCCTGTAGTTTAAGAGGCATGCACCACAGGGCAGGAAGGAGAGCCCGGTGGGGGAGCCCTGCTTGCAAGTCTGTGGGCTCTTTCTAAGGAGAAAAAAGTGGATTGCTTACTTCCTAGTACCTCATGGAGAAGCCAGTCTTCCAGTTCCATATTGGGGCCTTCAGGGGGGCCCGCCATTTGGATGTCATTCCGGCATGATCAACCCTCCACATCCTCAGCTCTGTTGTGCAGTTAGGAGACCTCTACTGGGAGAGCTTAAATGTGGGTCAGCATCTCGCCCATTGTTCAGCACATGCCCTTTAAAGTAGATTCAGTTGCCTCCACCCTGTCTCGTAAATGTGCTTGTTCGACTCACATGAGCCCTATGTCGTTTACCAATGTATCTAATTTGGTCTCCTGGATAGTTTTAACATCCTTGATGGCCTGCAGCAGCTCATCAAAGCGCCACTCTTGATCTTGTGAGGCTTTCTGGGAGGAGCCCCCAGCAGGCTCTTTTGAGTGGGTGTGGGTGGGAGTCACCTCCTCCATTCACTCCGGACTTGGTGGGTCTTTGTTTTACCTTTGTCATCGTGCCACTGCGGGGGGGGTGTAGATTATGTTGGAAGGTCCAGTGCACTCAACTTGGGGCCTCCTCGGGCGCCCTACCCCGAGTGTGGAAGAGTCTTATGGAAGAAGTCCTCACAGAGGTTCGCAGGCCTCAACCCTCCAGCTGTCTCCAACATGCTGCCCCCACTGAGGTTACAGTTCGCTCAGAAGGAGGCCCGGTATGCTGACACTGTGATCACAGCCGTTGACAATTACCAAAAAGAGGTGTAGGAAGGCGGGCCCCCATCTCCCAGGTGCCCTCATGGGTCTCCCCCTTGGGCAACAGTCCATGCACAGGGGAAGGTGCGGGGATGGTGCCCAGGATGCCTAGGCTCCATGGGGTAGCCACTGCAGGGAGGTTCAATGGGCCCTGACCAGAGCTGTAGGAGGACCGTATCCCTCATCCCTCGTCCTTCACAGGGTATTTCCCACTGTGCCTCGAAGTCTTTACCAGGCGCTCACCTCGTGGAGTAAGGCTGTGCCGTAGGAAACTGTGCCTGGTGCCAGACTTCAGCAAAGAAAGCGTGCCCCGTGGGCAGGCCCAGCAGCTTAGAGACAACATACGGTACTCAAGGAAGCAGCTTCGGGCCTGTACTGTCTAACCCTGGGCGGAGCAGGCGTAGTGCCTCTAAGCGAAGTTCCACGGAGTTGGGAAACATCTCCGTGGAACTTCGCTCCGCTACGCAGCCTCCCCCCTCCCAAAGTAATTAAAAAGGCACTTACCTGTGTGGCTGCCTCCTCACCATGGCCGCTCTCCTGCCTCCTCCTCGCCATCCTTCTTCACTGATAACCCCTACGTTGTACGTCTTGCACGTGCGAATGCGCATTAGCAAGACGTGTAACGGAGGGGTTATTCAGTGAAGAAGTACGGCGAGGAGGAGGCAGGAGAGCGGCCATGGCGAGGAGGAGGCAGCCATGGCAGGTAAGTGCCTTTCTAATTACTTTTAATTACTTTGGGAGGGTGGAGGGGCCGGCTAACTACGCATCATCACGGAGTCGTAGTTTTGCCTGAACTCTGCGATCGCACCGGAACGCGGAGTAGGCAAAACTACGTAAACTACGCTGGCGGAGCTTAGTTACCCGCCCGGGCTTAGTACTGTCCACAGCTCTCAGTTGAGCAAGACTCCTCCAGTGACACCTCTGGCGGTGCCGCAGCAGTCAGAGTCAACTCAGTAGAACTTTCGCTGCTCACCGCCCTCTTCTGCGTGGTGCGGGAGTCGTCAGGATGACAGCGCGCTGGCGCCACATGGAGCTCTGTTAATCCATGTCTGCTCCGGTCGCCATCTTGTCCACACCCCCTTCCGGGTCCTTATTAAGATCCCCTGCGTATGGTGAAATCGAAAAGCAGTCAACAGAGGTTGCTATTGGTAAAAAAAATGATTTGTTGTAATCTCTATATGATTGGAATCTAACTGGAATGACTTTGTTTATGTTAACGTTTACCCCTGCTTCCCTAATACACATGTATTTTTTCATCACTAACTTCAATGTGTGATCACTGGAGCTGAGCAACTATAATATATATATATATATATATATATATATATATATATATATATATATATATATATATATATATATATATATATATACATATATTACCTACTGGCGGTCGCCAGTAGGTAGTTATAGTTAGGACCTATTTTCCATAGGAAATTCACAACATTCTATTTCCAATAAATTTGGCGCCGGTTGATGAATCTTCGCGAAATTTTCAAAACTCGTGGGGCGCTCCGGTCCGTTCCTATCCTGAAAGTCTCGGGGTGATTCATCAAGTGGGGGTCGAGAAAAAAGGGGGGTCCCAAAACGTGTTTTCCCCATGCAATTTTCCATAGGAACCTTTAGTCGCAGCTACAGCCTGAACTGCTGAACGGAATTACACCAAATTTGGTAAAAGGTAGCCCTTGGTGCAGAGTCGTGCCTTTTGGTTAAATGGTGTAAATCCGTTCAGTAGTTCCTGAGAAATTTGAAAAAGAAAACACATATATATCTGGGCGGAGCCTAACCACACATGTCATCGTGAGATCTGATTGGCTTCATCCTGGAATTGCTGGCAGCCATCTGGGGACCAATATAAATGATAGTACCCCATTGAAATGAATTGTAGTGAATCGAAGATTTTGAGGGTTACTAAAAGGAGATCTATAAAGGGTGATAACGGACTTTAGTTACATTAGAATTCATTTGTTGATGGTACCATACTAATTTCAGGAATTGTGGTGTGTTCTAAGGTGATTTTACCCTGTGAAAAACCTTCTGCTGGGATATCATGAATCATGTTTGAGAGAAAACTATTTTCACATGCTTGTCCCATACAGTTTTGGAAGGTGCTCCAGAAGCTAAAATTAGAGCATATTTTCTGTAAATTCACATTATCTTTCTCAGTCATGTGAGAATGAAGTCTGACATTCTCAGTAAAACATGTACATCCAACAAGGGCAGAGACTGTCAGTTGATTCCTTTGTGTTCTACTGCAGCTTCCCAGAGTGTTCTAAAGAACAACTAGAGAGCTAACAGCCTTACTTATGACAAAAGTATGGCACACCTGAAGCCATCTTGATTGGAATAAACTGGTAACACTTAAAACATTTAATTTAAAAAGGAACACAATGATGGGGTTCATTTTGTCATAGAAATTATGGTTAGTGCTGTAGAAAGAAAAATTAGGACATGTTTCAAGTGTGATCTCAAATATCTTCCTGTTATATTTCAACAGGAGCATCCTGTCAGTTGATGCCTTTGTGTTCTACTGCAGCTTCCCAGAGTGTTCTAAAGAACAACTAGAGTGCTAACAGTCTTACTTAGACAAAATTATGGCACACCTGAAGCCATCTTGATTGGAATAAACTGGTAACTCTTAAAACATTTAATTTCAAAAGGAACAAAATGAGGGGGTTCATTTTGTCATAGAAATTATGGTTAGTGCTGTAGAAAGAAAAATTAGGACATGTTTTAAGTGAGATCTCAAATATCTTCCTGTTATATTTCAACAGGAGAAGCCTGTCAGTTGATGCCTTTGTGTTCTACTGCAGCTTCCCAGAGTGTTCTAAAGAACAACTAGAGTGTTAACAGCCTTACTTATGACAAAAGTATGGCACACCTGAAGCCATCTTGATCGGATAAACTGGTAACTCTTAAAGTGAGATCTCAAATCCTCTTCTATTTCATTAGAAAATTCTGACATGCAGACTGAAACAATCACTTTCAATACCAGCAGTAGACTTCCAGTTAACTCCCTGGTGAGCAGTAGCTTTACTACAGTGATCTAATGAACAACTAGAGTGCTAACATTCTGAATTTATGGCAAATGTGTGACACATCTGAATGCCTTCTTGATGGAATCAAAGTAAAAACTGAAAGCATTTCCTACTGAGGAGACTGCAGTAAATGACGAAATTAGGAAACTTCATAGCAAATAAGTCTCCCAAGATGGCCACCAGAGAAAAAAGAGCCCAAATGTAGCACAAATATCACCCAGATGTAGCCCACATATAGCCCAATGACAGAAGTGTGCAAAACACTTTTTATTTTTTTCTGGAGTTTTATATAGTGCAAACTGGTCAGGTATTGGAGCGTTACATCGTACTTGGACCCCTTATTGCGTAATTTGCACGAAGTACATGAGATTGATCTTGAAAAACATTGAACTTTACGATTCTGTTAACCTGAAGTTGCTCTGAACCGGGCTTTGTAACACCCGTTTTTACCTACTGGTTTTAATTAATTCTCACCGTATTGTATTAGGAAAGAGGATTTACTGTTTTTATGTACACTTTTATGATCTATGCTTCTAAATCAGATCAAATAAAGTTTAATGAATTCTAAGGCAGGACGGAGGCGAGGATTATGCATATCTTTCCTCACTTTATTTGCATAGCAGTTTAAAGAAAACGTAACACAACAATCATTAAACAAAAGACTACACAACCCATGAACCATTAGGGGTAGTCTCCAAGGCAACTATAGTCCAATCATATCACAGTCCATCGTATATAATATCGTGACGTCCCTTCCGCTTCCTCTTTCTTCACTGCTCGTCAGTTAAGTGCATTCCTTACATTCTTGGCTTAATCTGACGTTGTTGCTGTTTGTATAGCGGTTTCTTGTGCACGTTATTAGCATTATTGCCTTGGTATTGTTTCATATTCCCTGCGCAGCAGGCTCTTGCCCGAGCGCGTTCTCCCCTCGCAGTTTCTCCCACTGTGTGCTCTGCGCGCGGTGAGATCCTGTCAGGCGCGTCTGGTCCGAGCGAGGCAGCTCCGCCGAGCGCTCCCGCTGGTCTTTACGCGCATTTGGGAATCCGGTCACTCCTTTAGTGTCCGCTGATTCCCGACCAACCTCGCCTAATTTTGACTACCGCTACGCGGTGATTTCCCCACACGGCCACGTTAGTGACCAGCGCCACCTGGTGGTGGTAATTGGTACTGCGCCTCAGTCTATTCTTATAACAGCTTCGGGGAAAGCCCAGCTGTTGGAGCCCCGGCGAGGGGGCTGTCTTAAGGATTTTAAGGGCATTTGTTCTGTGCTCACACCCTCTACTATCATGTCTTCTCCAGAAGACCATTTTTACTCCTCCTACCAGGAAGTGGAGGAGGAATGGCCCCCAACTTCTCCCTCCAGCAGTGGACCAAGCCCTCTCTCTGGCTATTTCTAGGGCGCTGGCTCCTCTTAGGGATCAGGTTGATAAGCTGGCGAAAAGCATCCCTGGGGTGTTCAGTGACCCAGATCTGGTGGTGGCGGGTCCAAGTAGCTCCCAGATGGGGAATAAAAGGGCCGTAAGCATAACGCGGGGCACTTGGAAGGATTTGATAAACTTACGGAGACCTTCTCAAGAGTGCGCGAACGCTAAAACATGCACCCTGCCGGGAGGAGGAGGGGCCCGGAGAAAATTGCGACACTGTCACCACTATTGTAGACCCCGACGGCGGGTTTCCCTTAGAGGGAGAGGGTGTATTGGAGGACGATTTCTCCTCCGATGAGGATAAGGACTCGGGGCGTCGCTGGCATCCAGAGTCCCACTCCTCTCAGTCCCCTGTTCGGGACGGGGTCCACTCAGACATGTTCGAGCCTACCCAAATTTACCATCCTAGGTCGGCAGAGTGGACACCTGACGCCAAAGTGGCAGAGTATGTGGTGGGGAAAATCCATCAACCCCTTGAAAGGGAGGTCAGGAATAGGATGAGGGGAGAATGCCCCAGGCCCTCACTGAAGGGGAAGGTGGCACACACGCCTGAAATTGATGAGAAACTATGTACCTTTTTTCTCCAAGTATATGAGGGATCCCAAGAAAGGAATTGATAGGTCTTGGACGTGGTAGGGTCCTTGACCCAAATTATTCAATTGACGGAGCGTTCCAAAGAGTCAGGATCCCCTTTGTCCACGGATATTGTGGCTGGTTGGGCGCACTACCCTAAACCCTAAAACACTACCCCTCCACTACCCAAACACCACTGCACTACCCTAAACCCTAAACCACTACCCCCAGCACGACACCCTACACTATCCAAACATAACTGCACTACCCTAAACCCTAAAACACTACCACCAGCACGACTCCCTACACTACCCAAAGACCACTGCACTACCCTAAACCCTAAAACACTATCCCCAGCACGACTCCCTACACTACCCAAACACCACTGCACTAAACCCTAAATATAACCCCAGCATGACCTCCCACACTACACAAACACCACTGCACTACCCTAAACCCTAAAACACTAAGCCCAGCATGACCCCCTACACTACCCAAACACCACTGCACTACCCTATACCCTAAAACACGACCCCCTACACTACACAAACACGACTGCACTACCCTAAACCCTAAAACACTACCCACAGCATGACCCCCTTCACTACACAAACACCACTGCACTGCCCTAAACCCTAAAACACTACCCCTGCACTACCCCCTACACTACCCAAACACCACTGCACTAACATAAACCCTAAAACACTACCCCCAGCACAACCCCCTACACTACACAAACACCACTGCACTACCCTAAACCCTAAAACACTACCCCCAGCACGACTCCTTACACTACCCAAACACCACTGCACTGCCCTAAACCCTAAATCTACCCCAGCACGACCCCCTACACTACCCAAACACCATTGCACTACCCTAAACCATAAAACACTACCCCAGCATGACCCCCTACACTACACAAATACCACTGCACTACCCTAAACCCTAAACCACTACCAACAGCATGACCCCCTACACTACTCAAACACCACTGCACTACCCTAAACCCTAAAACACTACCCCAGCACGGCCCCTACACTACCCATACACCACTGCACTACCCTAAACCCTAAAACACTACCCCCAGCACGACCCCCTACACTACTGCACTACCCTAAACCCTAAAACACTACCCCCAGCACGACCCCTACACTACCCAAACACCACTGCACTACCCTAAACCCTAAAACACAACCCCCAGCACGACCCCCTACACCACCCAAACACCACTGCACTACCCTAAACCCTAGAAAAGAAACCCCCACCCCATGCCCAATCCCCTTACCTCTCACTCCTCATGGTTCCTCTCTCCTCGTGGTTCCTGCTTCACGTCATCTCTGAGGGGCGGTGCACGTCGTTGTGAGGAAACGGAACAGCCTCTGTTTCCTTACAATGACATGGATCGTCTACATGTTTTAGAACGCATGGTCATTTACCATGCATACCTTTACAACAACATTCGTTGTAAAGGCATGCGTGGTAAATGACCATGCGTTCTAAAAAATGCGTAGTAATGACTTTCGTGATGTACAACGCATGTGTGGTAATGCATGCGTTGTAATGGTATCGCAAAGTAAAAAAGTCGTTGTAACGGCTGTTTACCGATCGAAGCTGACCCTGTTCTTCAGTGAGATGTTTATTTGATTAATTAGGAGGAAGGAATGTGTTTTTTTTACCGAAAAGTGCATTCCCGGCTGTTGTTTTGTGAAAGTGTCCGCGTGGCCTGGTTTCACTTCCGGTGAGAGAGTGGAAGAGTCTGTTTGGATCTAAAGGAGTTCTGTTGTTGGACGGGGCCGGCGCGACATGTCATCAGAAAACATAGCTAATGGAAAGCGTCCTCCCTGAAGTGTGGAGCAGTGCCATGAGAGGTCAACGAGTGTGCGTCCCACCGCAGTATGACCGTACCGCGTGACCCATGTGCCGTCTCCAGGGTATGGGAGGCAGAAGCGGCATCACAGGTCCTCTTGAAGACCGTTGTAGCACTAATTCTACATTTTGGTACTAGGGCATTTTAACTTCGTTGTTCCTGGCAGATACAAAGAGAAGATCCTGTGTTATTCAGTGCCTTCGTTACCTTTTTTGTGGGTTGTGGTGCTTGTCACTTCGCTGCCCCGCCGGTGCACACGACTGGGCACCCCACCTCGTGTGCCATCTGCAGGGCCTCTGACCTTGGATCACTGGTTTCGGTTTCTGGAGTGGGAACATAAACAGTTGCTCCCAAAGGACTAGCCTGAACACTTAGGTGAATATCCCCTGCACCAGCATTCCACGGAAATTATTTCCTAGCTCTCCCACATCAACGAGCACGGCTCCGCTCGCGACACCGTATGACGTCATCGGAGCCATAAGAGGACCTCGTCCGCGTGCTGACGTCAGTTCCACCCATTTTTTCCGTGCCACCGAGGCAAACAGGGGACCGAGACATTTTCACATGTATACATAGTATAATAAATATATATATATTCACTGAAAAACCATAGGTTTCAGGCACGTTATAGTTTGAAATTAGCATTTAAAAACCTTAGAAATTCACTGAAAAAACCATAGGTTTCAGGCACGTTATAGTTAGAAATTAACATTTAAAAACCTTAGAAATTCACTGAAAAAACCATAGGTTTCAGGGGCGTTATAGTTAGTTGGACATTTCACTCGTACAAAACCATAGAAATTCCCCCGTTATAGTTAGTTCAGCTAACTATAACTCGCGCGCCCGCAATGCACTGCTGATGACGTCACATATTACATCACTCATGACATGGTCAGTGACATCACTCATGACATCACTGATGACATCTCAAATGACATCACTGATGACATCATCCAGTGAATGTGTGTTTTTCTGAAAATTAAATATGTTTTATATATGTTTATCTCAAGGTCGATGGAAGAATAAATGGGTATATAAGTGTCTAAATGGATGATTTTTTTTGTCAAATTGATTGTATAACTGACTAAGTGTATCTTAGTGAATACATGGGTTAGTGAGTAATGTTTAAATATGAAAATATCTGTATCAGTCTCTCACTTTGTGTATAAGTGGCTGCATGGGTTGGTGAGTAGCTACATGAGTGTCTATATGGGTTATTAGTTGGTTTTTTGAGTATCAGTATGAGTGTCTGTCATGGTTCGGTGGGGGTATTACTTAGTGCATAGATGCATGAATGAGTGAGTCACTGTTTGTATGTGTTGAAGACAGCATGTGTGCAGGACTGTATAGGTGGATGAGTATGTGTATGGGTGTGTTAGTGAGTGAATGACTGTCTCAATAGTGTCTTTATGAATAACTACATATGTTTTAAACTAGTATATGTGAGTATTGGTGTATATAAGTGAGTATATGTGAGAGTGAGAGATTGGAAGAGTTCCTGTACAAATAAGTAGGTGTTTCTATAAGTGATTGTTTAAGAGAGTAAGTATGTGTAAGTTTCTGTAGAAGTAAGTGTGGTAGTGTGCGTTTAACTGTATATGCAAGTAAATGGATGTTTGATACTTTGTTTGCATGTGTGACTATGTGTGTGAGTAACTCTATGGATGAGTGGCAGTGTGTAACAGGATGTATAGGTGTATGAGTACATATGATGAGTGAGTACATGTATGAGTGACTGTATAGGGACTGTTGGTGAATGAGTGGATGTGTGTGTAGATCTTGGAATTACTGAATAGGTGTGTTGTAACTGGTATTGGTATGTCCATTGTTTTGAAAATGTTAGTTTGTATTTTTGAGTGTGTGTATCAAAGGTTATATTAGGGTGAGAGGAGGTCTGCCACTCTATCACAAGGATGATGTCATCAGTGATGTCATCAGTGATGTCATTTGAGATGTCATCAGTGATGGCATGAGCGATGTCACTGACCATGTCATGAGTGATGTAATATGTGATGTCATCAGCAGTGCATTATGGAGTACATGAGTTATAGTTAGCTGAACTAACTATAACGGGGGAATTTCTATGGTTTTGTACGAGTGAAATGTCCAACTAACTATAACGCCCCTGAAACCTATGGTTTTTCCAGTGAATATATATATATATATACATATCATACATATACCTTTGCTATTGTTGCAACAGATGTAATGGTCCTTTGATAACGACTTCTGATCATTTAAGCTTTATTGCCCGAGTTATTTTTGATCATTCTACTTAATTGTGATTACCATTTTACTCCACTTTTACAAAAAAACGTTTTGGCTATTTTCCTGACTTATACAAGTTGCGCATTGTTGTGCATTGTTGTGCATGGAATTCAGCAGCAGATGAAAATAGTCTAAAAGAATGGTTTTATTAATTTTTGTGTGGTTTCCTATGTGCAATTCGTATAATTTAAATGAACATATACATATTACACTATTTACATTTGGGCGATTGTCTGAACACAGCAAATCGTATTGAAGAGTGTGGCTCGAGTACAAACCTCGCAAAAGTCCTCACTTCCTCACCTTTTCAATATAACGTAATGCTAAATCTTTAGTGAATGTTAGACCTATCAGTCTTTGGGTGGTCTTCCCCCATACTTTTTGAATTCTGCCTCCATCTTAGCAAATCTCATTTTTGCTGGCCTTGTGGAATGAGCACATGAGCTTTACCACTGCTAACCAGTGCAAAAGTAAAGTGCATGTGCTCACTCCTCAAAACATGGTAAGATTGGTTTATCCCCAATTGGCATATTTAATCTACTTATAAGTCCCTAGTAAAGTGGTGTTATGTGTATCCAGGGCCTGTAAATTAAATGCTGCTAGTGGGCCTGCAGCACTGATTGTGCCACCCACTAAAGTAGTCTTTTCAAACCTATCTCAGGCATGCCATTGCAGCCTGTGGGTTCAGTTTTAAACTGCCATTTCAACCCGGCAAATAAACCTTTTGCCAGGCCCAATCCTTCTTTTTAATACATATAAGTCACCCCTAGGGTAGGCCCTGGACAGTCCAGAGGGCAGGGTGCAAATTGGAACTGGTAACCAGTTCATGTTTGGTGTCTTTTGAATTGTAATGAAAAATCCTCTCTTATGGTAAAGTCGGATTTTCAATTGCAATTTTTAAAATGCCACTCCTAGAAAGTTAACACAAAGAGATGATGGACGGAGCGCTGAAACTTTTCAGACACTCACCCCCAGTCACGGATCTGGGTTGAATTCATCATCATTCTTTAGCTCACATCGCCACCCCAGTTCAGACCCAGCTATATGCAAATCAGTCTTGACCATATGCCACATGGGAACAGTCCGGCCCGAACTGCCAAGCCAGGTCTTCCCTGGACCGGAAACAAGCATCCTGGGACAGGTTTTGGAGCAACACCCGTCATCAGCCAGGCTAGCTTGAATCCAGTAGCAAAGTCAGCAAGTGAACAACGTCTGGGCATACCCTGCCAACTTAGGGCGAACAAAGCAAACACAAAGAGATGATGGACGGAGCACGGAAACTTTTCAGACACTTACCCCCAGTCACAGACCTGGGTTGAATCCATCATCAAGCTTTAGCTCACTTCGCCACTGGATTCAAGCTAGCCTGGCTGATGAGTGGTAATATCCCGAAACCGGTCCCAGGATGCTTGTTTCCGGTCCAGGGAGGACCTGGCTTGGCAGTTCGGGCTAGACTGTTCCCATGAGGCACAGGGTCAAGACTGATTTGCATATAGCTGGGTCGAAACTGGGGTGGTGTAGTGAGCAGAAGAAGGATGGATTTAACCCAGATGTTTTGACTGGGGGTGAATGTATCATTTATTCAGCATTCCGTTCATCATTTGTTTGCGTATCACTTTTAGAAAGTTAGCATTTGCCTGCCTTAGCCATTTAGTGCCTGCAACCTGTCTCTGGGTTGCATGAATGTGTGTAGCTGACAGTTGGACTTTGTGTATTTCTCTTAGACAGCCACACACCATAGAGAGCTTAGGTGTGCCTGGATGGGCCAACACTGGCAGGATGGGAGGGCGGAACTGGGCACAGCCCTACCTACACTTGTGTCCTGCCTCCACACAAAGGGCTGTATACCCCCTGTAGGTAGTCTGGAGCCAGGGCAGGGGAGGAAGGAAACCTATGCACTTCAGAGGGAAACCTCTAGAAGCTTCTCCCACTTTAAAGGAGGCACCAGGTATAAATATTGGACCTCAGTCAACAAATCTTCAGTACACTTCTGGACCTGTAAAGATTCTGTCAGGAAGAAGGACTGCTGTGCTGCTGAAAGGACTACCACTCCACTAGACTTCTGACCTGCTGGACTACTACCTTGCTGGACTGTTGTCTTGCTGGATTGCTGCCCTGCTGCCCTCCTGCCTGAGTCAGAGGGATTGGACCTGAACCCAGGGCTCCCAGAGTGACTCCAAGGCCTAGTCTGCTGGCCTTCTGTTCAGAGCCACAGAGACATAACAGGCTCCTAAACATCTGAACCAGCCCCAGATCCAGCTGGAGCAAGCCCCTGACACCCAAGTGGTGGACCTCAGGTCCTAGAACCTTGGTGTGACCTCAGTGGAGCTGAATTGAAGTTTTTGGGCTCTTCGTGACCACGAACAGGCCCATTGGTGCCAAAACCCGGCCACTCGCACTGCCCACCAAAGCAGAGGTTCGTCAATTTGACCCTTCACGCTATATCATCGACTGCTCTTTCGCGACGACAACTGGATGTTTGCGCTACAAAGACACCGGTCCGCGACGCCAGGCCTGCTCTTCACGCTACATCGACAACCATCTGCTACGCTTCCATGCTCCTTACGGCCCCCTTACAGAGGCGCCTTGAGCTTTCTGGTGCTATTTTGACTTAGATCTTTAAAAATTCATAGTTCCGGTTCTGCTGATTGGATTTTTGTCATTTTGGTGTCAAATTATTTCTTACATTTTGCTCTATTTTTTAAATTGGTGTGGAATTTTTCTTTTTTCTTGTATTGTGTTTTCACTTTAATACTGTTTGAAGTGCTTGAAGTGCTGCGTAAATACTTTACACACTGCCACTAAATTAAGTTTGACAGCTCTGTGCCAAGCTAACAGAGGGTTGAGCACAGGTTATTTGGGGTTTGCTTGTGACTTCACCCTGACAAGGATTGTGATTGCTGCTAAAGTAGGGTTTCATCCCCACCTCAAACAGTAACCCAATTTCTTACAGTAAACCGCAAACAAAGCAATTTTAGTAGGTGGTTGGTCGATGACATAATTGTCTGTAACACTTAGCAAATGTGATTCTGATTCTTTTTATCATTTAAGCAATGCGATGCTGCACATTTCTGTCAAAGTGGTGCATGAAAGTGTTCTGTTGCTACAATACCTGCGCTATAGGAAGTCTAGTGATAAACGAGTGTTATAATTCATTTGGAGCATTGCTATGGTGGCTTTATTCTTACTGGGATATTTGTTGTACTAAGACCAAGATATACCTAGAGAACCCAGGGGCGTAGCTTGGTCAGTAAGATTTGGGGTAGTATGAGATTCAGATTTCCCAAAATTCTCGCTGGGGTATCTTGTTAAAACACATTATATGAGAAGCAGAACATAAGAGAGACTTAAGGGGCAGTGGAAAGATAGAGGGGGCAGATTGGTTGGGGCACCTAAAACACATCATATTACAAAATAGTCCACCTTTATTAAGGCCTTTGAAGCAGAGACTGTATGTGTTTCTGCCCGTGTGGGCATGTAAAAATCCCAGGTGGAATCCGATAGATCGTCATCATGCCCGACAGAAAGCCCTTGTACCCAACTACTTACTACAGAATACATTTTTTAGGGGGTATAACACCCCAAACCCCCCCCCCCTTGAAGCTGCACCCCTAAGAGAACCCACAGCCTACAAGTATCTGGTGTGATTGGTTGTTGTGGTGCTGACGCAGCGGCCTGACTTATTCAATCTCCCTTCACTACTCCAGCCTTGAGGACTCTTTAATGTGTGAATCTTTAAAATCCCGTAGTGTCTTTGATTTGTGAATATCTCATCGACTTCAATGTTCTTCAACTATGTTTTTCGTTCAGGAAATTTGAAGTCTTGGCCGCTATTTAACAGCCAGCAAGCATGCGTGATTTGTGGAAGCAGCAGCAGCGCCTTGCATATCTATAAGTGTGCTGCAATAATTCTGTCCCATTTCCTTCATTCAGGACAGCGTTTGCTTTCTAATTTAATGGGGTTTTCAAGACACTAAGGTGATCTGGTAAAACACGTACAATTAATCAAGAAAGGCCGACTCTGTGCAAGACGTCCAGCCGTTAATTGATTTTGGGTTAAATGACAGATGCTCTAGTTTCCAACATAACTCCTTTCTTCGTGGGTCGATGTGTTTACAGAACTGACTGTGTGATGTTTTATCTCAATCTATTTTTTTTCTACAGCTCAGTGACCTCGCGATTTAGGTTTGAATCCCGGGGCGTTCACTCAGCATTTCGAACTTTTGGGGTCAGCAGAGGTATGTTAAATTAGAAGTTAAGTTAAATATAACTGGTGCAGCGCAGCTAACACCCGTATTTCTCTTGGTGCTTAAACAGGCAAAAAGAGCTATTAGAAAACAACCTATTGCTGGATGTAGAGGAACATTTTCAGAGACTTCCTGCATAATAGATAAGAATGAAAGACTTCCGGTGTAGTCGAAGGCTGGTCCATAGTCTATGTGCCAATACTGCAAAAGATGTGTTGAGATTGATAAATGCGATAGCAATGTACACCCTGATGTATGCACGCATAGCAGTACCAATAAATGCAATACTAATGTACGCTGTAATCTATACAAGCACACTGATGTCAATACCAATAAATGCAATGTTGATGTACACCGTAACTTCTGCCCGCATAATGACGTCAATATCAGTGAATGCAATGTTGATGCATGATGTAACAACTGTACATATAATCATCAGTAAATATGATATCAATGACCACCATGTTACTTGTACACACTCTCCCAAACTTGTATCATTGCTGTTGGATATCCGACCTGAACTCCAGCCTACCGATTGACAGGTCACAGGTGAGGTTACACCTAGCCCAAAGACAAACGCACACCCAAGGAAAACCTTGATTGATCCACAGATACAGTGGCGGCTCCTCGAGGGAGAGCTGCGCTGCGGCGGGGCGGGGCGGGGGAGGGGCAGGGTGGGGGGTAGTAAAATACGGCATACGGCCGAACAGAGTTAAGTAACTAAATAAATAAATAAAACAAATTACATTGCACGCGTTGCAACGCCAAATGGCGATGCAGTGCGCACAATGTAATTCGTTTTATTTATTTATTTAGTTACTTAACTCTGTTCGGCCGTATGCCGTAGTTTACTAGCCCCCACCCTGCCCCTCCCCCGCCCCACCGCCCGCAGCACTCCCTCGAGGAGCCGCCACTGAACAGATAGGTAGTCATACTACAAACAGGCACAAGGAAATTGGGCCCTATAAAACATGTTTGGCTAAAGGCAGGCATTCCCAAAATACCACAGAGCTAGATGCCACATGTAGTTAGTAACACTCAGCCAATCAGGACACAACATGCACACCGCACAAAGTGATCACCGCTTACCACACCGGACATCTCGACACGCACACACTGGCCCACACCAGCTCTCCCTGAGGTCAAAAGCAATCTGTATCCCCCTCATCAGATGTTTTTTCTTGTTATTTATGACTGTCATTCTTTTCAAACAATGTCGAAGTGTTTTATTTTGTATAAATGTGCAGCCAAAACTTCTGTACGTTGAGACTGTCTTCAAACATGCCTCAGTCAAGGCTCTCCCAGTCTCTGAGTTTAATTAAACCAACTTGTTCCTGTTTTGCCAAACGCCTTTGTATTTTCATTTATTTAAGGAAAAATCATATTCGAGCAACAGATGTTTCCCAGGACACGCCCATTTTAAATTGGGGAAGAGCAAGAAGCACAGCCGCCTAGAAGCTGAGAGCTCACAATGATCTGTACGTAGAAAACACAGATCTCAGGAAAGTGGGAGCGGTTCTCCTCAAACATTTGAGGACTGTGCATAATGCCTTAAAGTGTATTATTTTTGGAACAAGAAGACAATTGAGCTTAAGAAGGAGAGTATTGGCTGACAAAGAGCGATAAACTGAGACACCAGCTCTTGCTTGATTTGGAATGACGTGCAACATGAGGATTAAGCCCAAGATTTAACAAAGGACTGATTGCCCTTGCTTGACGCAAGGACAAAACAATCTTTAAGTCAGATTTACCAAGCCACCTTGCATGGATCTGCGTGGCTTGGTAAATCTGAAGTAACACAAGGCAGCACAAGATGCTGTCTTTCATTACTCCACACCGAGAAGGCGTTACATGGGTGGAGACAGTGCTTAATTTGAGCCGGTACTTTCCGGTGCTGAGCACCGGCACTTAATTGGTTTCCGGTGCTCGGCACCGGCACCTAATTGTCAACACCACACTTAGGGCAGTCTGCCACAAGGTGGCGCTGCTCATGTAATTTAGAGATGAGCAGTATAACAGTTGTTTAGGAAAACAATATACATTAATAAATTGTTAATACCTGCCTCCCCAGCCATTCCTTTCGCTTTGGGGACCTGGAATATTCTGAACTGTCGCATTTACATGCGAGAGAGATGGTTAGTAGTTGTTTTGGCAGCAATGACAAGGGCGATAAATGGTGCAAGCTGCAGTGGCCACTTGGTCAGAGACCTGGCACTTAATATGTTACAAATTAAGCACTGGGTGGAGAGTGGGTGTTTCTACGCATCCACCAATGTATTTTGGTGCATACCCAGATTTGACAAGATAATTAAACCTGGGAATGCTTCAAAACTGTATGCCTTCCCGATAGAGGCACAAAAAGGTGAAATATCTTAATTTCTCCTTGCTTTTTCCTCTTCCTAAGCACAATTAGAAAGAGGAGAACACCTACATGTTTGTTTTTGTGCAGGAAGGTATGCCTTCCTGCACACAAAAAATCTTGCATCCAATGCATGCACCCCTGCAACATGACGCAAGTATGCCTGTGTTGGCGATAGGTTGCACTGAATGTGCCAGTGCAGAGAGAGAGAGAGAGCAGTAATGCGCCATATGTTAGTAAATATGCCACATGCCTGCTCTCTTCATCTGACGCAGTGCAGCAAGATGTCTTGCTGCGTTGTGCTGCATCAAATAATGATAAATCTGGCTCTAGCTATTTGTGGTACAGTTCATTGAAGTAATCAAGCCGGGAGCCAATAACGGTAGATATGGGATATTGGCATCCCTCTACAAAAAACACAGGCAGTATTGGTTTGATTTTGCAGAGATTCAGAGCAGGGGATAACACTACAACAGAAACATTTGAATCCATTTTCATTTTTGGATCAAATTTAAAACATAGACATTTTTACTACTGCTTTAGAGTTAGGAACAGGCCCAAAAGAGACAGGCCAGATAGAAATAGACCACTAAGGACTTGTGTTGTCCTTGCGTGACACAAGCTGTCGTAAGGCAAATCAAGTTCTTAAATGGGATTTGTAAAGCCACACAAAGGGCTCTTTGCGCCACCTTGTGCGACTTTGTAAGCAAATGTAGCTCAACACATAAGCTTGCGTTACATTTCGTTGTGGTAGGTGTTCCATGTGTGGAGCATGGTTGTGCTTGTGCAGCCACAAATGGAATCAGATTCAATTCCAGATTTATTAAAGAAAGTAAACTTGGAATTGCTCAAAAATATTGCACCTATCACAAAGTGGCATAACGAGTAAACATATTGTATTTCTCCTTGCTAATTCCTCTTTATATGCATTCTTTGTCATACGTAGAAAGCAGTGGCGGCTCCTCTGCTATGGCGGAGGAGCGTCGCCTCACTGCTCTTAAGCAGTGCAACGTAAAGGAAACAAAAAATGATAATAAATTTGATTTATTATCATTTTATGTTTCTGTGCTGCTTGGCGGGCGGGGCTGCTCTGCTCTCGGAGCGGGGCAGGGGAGGAGTGGTTTGCCCACTCCTAAGTGCACATGACTGTTAGGCTGGCCCTCTCGGGCCGCCCAAAACAGTCATGCGCACTTTCCCTGTTCTCCATGCAGGCTGCATTACAGCCTGCGTGGAGAACATGCCCAGGCCCCCATTCCCTGGCTGAGCGTCGAACCAGGACGGTCAGACCAATCACAACGCTTCATTGCAGTGTTGTGGGTGCAGAGTCAGAATATTGAGTAAAAAATATCGAGTTGCACAAATATCGAGTCATTAATATCGTTGTTCAGAAACATCGACACAAGAATATCGTGGTCAAGAATATAGACTTAAGGTAAGTAATATTGATTTTAAAAATATCAAAGTGTTTAATATCGTTTGCAAAAATAGAGTTGTTAAAAATATTGTTTTTTAATTAATGTTATGTATTTTAGTATATATTTGTTATGTATGTGTTGTATGTTTTTTGTATAAGAATTGTTTGTATTTTTAATATATTTGTTAAATTGTTTTGCAGTTATTAATTTTTTTAATTTGAATTTTGCATTTTTAGTTCCTTAGCGGGTTGTGGGTTTATAGGGGAATAGGGTGGGAAGAAATGGAATTATATTACATTTATTGATTATTTTTTTTTAAATAATATTTGTTCAATTGAGATGTTATAGTGTTAAATGTGTAAAGTAATTTATTATTAATTAATTATTAATTGGTTGTCAATTAATTTTAATTAATTAATTGTAATTAATTATGGTAATTGTGTAATTAATTTTAGGTGCGTGTTGTGATGTTTATAGGTGTAAAGAGTGGAAGTAATTTATTTTTAATTGATGAATTAATAATTGGATGTTAATTAATTTTAATTAATTAATTGGTAATTAATTATGATATTGTGAAATTAATTTTTGGTGTGTGTTGTGGTGTTTATAGGAGTAAATGGTGGTAAGTAATTTGTATTTAATTAATATATAGTTGTTAATTAATGTTAATTATTTGATATTTATTTTGGGAGATTGTTTATTTTTTTGTGTGTTGTTTTTACTTTTAAAGGGGTAAAGGGTGGGCATTAAATACATTTAAATTACTTTATTATTAGTTGTTAATAGTAATAGTTTTTAATTTAAAAATAAGTTTTAATTGTGTACTATTATCTTATAGTTTAATTTAGTTGTGTGTTGTGGATATTATAGTGTTAAAGTGTGTGTAGTCAATTAATGTTTATTAGTTTTTTTATTAATAATACTTTTTTAATTGATCATTAATTATGTTAATTATGCAAGTAAATGTAATTAAAAATGTTGAAGTGTTTTGTTATTGGTGTGGTGTTATAGTGTAGGAAGTAAAATAAATACATTTATGTATTAATTAATTTTTTTGTTTGTAAATATATCTTCTTGTTTAAAAAAAATATTTTTTTATAAATGTATTTATTATTTTATTTGATATATTATTTGTAGGTTTTTGTTATATGTAATTAATATTATAATATGTTTTCTTTTATATATTTAATATATTTGATTTTTCATTTTATAAATATTGTTTATTTATTTTTATGATTTTTTAACTTGTTTAATATTTTTTATTTTTGTTTTAACTGTTTGAGAGTGAATAGTAATTTTGTCTCTCCGCTATCCAACACTTTCCCTAATGTTGCACTCACTGGAGTGGGAATAGTAATTTTTACCTCTCCGCTATCCAGCACTTTCCCTACTTTTGCACTCACCGGAGTGGGAATAGTAATTTTTATCCCTCCACTATCCAACACTTTCCCTACAGTTGCACTCGCTGGAGTTGGAATAGTAATTTTTACCCCTCCGCTATCCAACATTTTCTCTACTGTTGCACTCCCTGGTGTGGGAATAAAAAAGTTCCCTTTGCTATCCAACACTTTCTCTACTGTTGCACTAATTGTATTGTGAAATTTAATTTTAAATATTTTTTAATGTTTCAATTTATTATAGATTTTTGTTTTTTTATATTTTAAATCATTAATATATATTGTTTTTTTATATTATTTTAAACTTTTAACATAAGTTAAAAATAATAGTTTATTAATTGTTTTAAAGTAAATATATATGTAAAAATTATTATGTTTGTGTGTTTATTTTTTTATTAAGTTTATTTGTTATATTTTATTAAAATGTATATTAAATTTATTTTATTTTGTTAAAATTATATTTAATATAATTAATATATTCTTTTTATTTTATATTTATATAAAAGTCGATATTTTATAGATCTATGGGGCATATTAGCAAGACCGGCGATAAAATTATCGCCGTTTTAGCGGCAGGAAACTGCCGCTAAAACGGCGATAATGGGCTTGCTAATATGCGTTATAGAATTCAATAGAAGCCCAGGTTAGATGTCCTGCACATCTAACCTGTGCTTCTATTGGATTCTATAACGCATATTAGCAAGCCCATTATCGCCGCTTTAGCGGCAGTTTCCTGCCGCTAAAACGGCGATAATTCTATCGCCGGTCTTGCTAATATGCCCCTATATTTTTAGATCGATATTTTTTTGTCAATATTTTTGTACTTACCTGTTTAAGTATAGAAGTCTATAGTTTTGTTGTCTATATTTTTAACTCGATATTTTTTACATCGATGTGTCTACATTGATGTTGTGTCAGTAAACCAGCATTGTGATTGGTCAGGGGAGCCTGGCTGTGCTTCCTGTTCCTCAAGTCAAGACGAGGAGAGCAGGAGCAGTGACGCGTTACTCACGGCAAGGTGTTTATTTATTTTTTTACATTGCGCACTACCCACCCGCTTCACCCCCACGCCCGCCCCGCGACCCACGAGCCATACCGGCCGCCACTGGTAGAAAGGGTAGAAAGGGTAAATTGCCTCTAGGGACTGTTTTGTTGAGGAACGCATCCTTCCTTAAGAAAAGAAATCAAATACTTACTGTAAGACAAGCATCCTTGCAGCATGGCGCAGGGGTGCCTGCTTTGACGCTAGCCAGCATAGAGTGCGCCAGCACTTGGATAAAGCAGAAGGGCGCCATATCTTAGTAGATATGGCACATTTTTGCTTTCTTCCTTGCATGCAGTGCAGAGGAGCAAGTTGCCTTGATACATGGTGTTGAGTGAAATATTACTAAATCTGTGCCTGGCTGTCACAGGATACTGGCAGTATTGTAATACTGCTGCAATACTGGAGCCGCAAGGAGCAGTAAAAAATATTTACTCTTTCAAATTTATTGTGGTTTTTGTTTGTGTCTATCTTGTTACTTTCGTCAGAGCGCAGGTTTTTTCAATGTTTATCAAAAGAGAGGATGATTTGCATTACAACTTGACATATGTCTCCCAGGTGTATTATATTGCATCTAAGTTTTAAGCAGTGGCTTATTTGTAAAAAAATAGGAGCCAGGGCTCTCGTCAGGAGGCAGCTTGCACCAGCCCATTTCTCCTGATAGCGCTGCCTGAAAATGAACCAACTACGAACCATGAAAGAGGGGAAAGGATGTGTGGTAATGGCCAGAGCTGCCGACTTCCGAGCGTGAGAACCAGGTTCGAGTCTCCGCGTTGGTTCAACATCCTGTGATTCTGGGCAAATCACTTAATCTCCCCATAAATTAATGTGTCCTGGTGCTGATCACCGGAAACCACTGGCTCAAATTAAGCACTGGTTTTAAGACACCCTTGCAGACCACCAAAACCTCTTTTTGCATATGGCCGGTTTGGGAATGGATGCATTTCAAGTGACGAATCAAAGAGGAGAGCTTACATTTCTAGGTTCCTGTTGGCTGCTTTGCTGATTTACCACATCCTTTCACTTGAAATTGAATTGCGGATATTGATAATTTTAAATGACACCAATAAAAGTAGTGGCATGTGCTTTTCAACATCTTCACTTGCATGGCCTTGACCAACAGTCTTTTAATAGCTATTAATGCCCTCATAATTCATGGCACTCCCTCACCCTTGCCCACATTCCTTAGGTTTTTATTAGTGTTTGTGTATTGACTGTCTTTGGCTGTGCTCCGCTACCCAGAGAACCTTGAGGTTCCCCTCGGTTAGATAAGTCTTTTGAATTCTAGTAACGCTTGTCTTAAAAAAAAAATTCTGTTTGCATTAATGTAGATATTTTTCCTCTTAACAACTATCATTAGTCTTTAATATATTTAAGCTTCCGGTGTTCTGGATGACGGCAGATGGTCTTGAGGCGCATATCTCAGGGGATGTCCAATGCCTCGTGGAACAGATGTGTTCCAACCTGCCCCTCAGCTGTACGGAACCGCCAGCGCTCAGATGCTTAGTGAAGCTTCAGTGACAGGATGCAGCCACTACGCTACTGTAGTTCTGCAGCCTCTGTATCCATGGAGACGGGAGGGCAGCGATGCTGGCTGCCATCTTCCCGGGCTGCGTCGCCTTGAGCGACTTGCTGTTCTGGAACAACAACTCCTGCTAACGTGGCCCGAGCTGCCCAGTGCTTATCATGGAGTTACAGGGCGCTTTATGGGAAGTCTGTCTGCGCAGCCATGGAACGTGTGTCTCCTCCACCCAGGTGTACACAGACTAGGGCCAGCAGATTTAAACTGAAGAAGTGATGGGCGGTGAGAAGGGCGTGTAAATGAGAGGGAATAAGAGGACCATAGGAATGAGAGGAAAATTAGAAGTAGGGATGATATTGTTTAAAAGCTCATTACCCTTATATTGATTATTGACTGCGATTAAGGTACAGAGTTGGTCCGTCAAATATTATGGGGCTGATGCAGTGGAAAGGCGTGGGGTAAACATAATCCCCACACGTAACCAAATTAATAACCAACTTGTCTTTTCTCTGATAACACTAAAATTTGGCCCATACCTATAACTGGTCCTCTGACGAATCTTTTGAAAGTTGTCAGGGACTGACAACTGTTAAGATGGATGATACCCCCCGCCCCCCCCCCTTATGAGGACCTACAACAAAGGGAATATCCTACACAAACCAACTATACATCACAATGTATTTCGCTCATTAATCATAGTCATCAATAATGACAGACTCAGTTTACTCTTTCACTTAGCTTTATCTTATTCTATGAAAGCATATAAATGGTCATAGAGTAATACAATACCAAATCAGGTCATTATACAAAGAAAGTAATTCACAATAACATCTCATTTAAACGAGCATGAGAGAGTGGATAGGAAGAGAGACAAAAGAGCATTGCAACAAGATCAATGCAATTACAGAATAACATACGAACCTAAGGGAAATATAGCACAGCGTGCTAAAAGTCTGAAGAGCTAACCCTCCGGCTGGAAGGGAAAGCTGGGCAACCTCACAAAGGTATGAGGAGCAAAGTTAAAGAGTCAGGATCGGTCAGCTACAGCAATAGAAGAGCTTAAGAAATCAGCTCTCAGCTCACACGGAGATGCTCACACTCGTCACGCCTGCCTAAGCCAAACCGCGCACAGTGTAGCATCTAACACTAATAATTATACCCTAAATGTTAAAGTCCATCCCTAATTTAGTAGCAAAGTCCAAGCAATTCACAGTTGTCATTGGTTCAGGAGCATAGGTTGCTCAGTCACACCACTTCCGTCGCACCTCACTCTCAAGAGTCCTTTGCTTAGAGCCATGCGGTCATCTTCGTCCTTCAGCAGAGGAAACCACATTATTCTTCTTCCTTGGCTCGGGCACATCTTTAGACGAATTGTAACATTTACTAGAGCAGTTATCCACAAAACTAAACATTTCCCCGGACAGTAAGAAGTTCTGCATGATAGTCCAACCACATAGCCATCGACAAGAAAAGAACACAATAAACATAATGAAGAACAAATACATTTCACTGCAGCAGCCTATGTTTAAAAAGCAAATTAATCCTAACAGTAGTTTGAGGCCTTCTCTGCAAAGCATGCAGTTTCTCCAGGAGAAATAAACAAATTCAGTTATTTGTTCACAGTAAAAGCTCCATTTCATTATTCATTTTAGACTTCATGTTATTCTAATATAAACGCAAACATTTTCAACAATTATTCTATGTAATTAATGTCACTCGTAAAAAACTCTTTTGTCAACGCGGTACATTCACGTTGCACATGAAAACCAAAACCTCTTTAACAGTACTTCTCTGCTGTCTCTCATGCAGAAATCATTTTGCGGCCTACAGGAACAATTTGTCATTTTCCTGCACATTTCTCGTTTCTCTTCCCAAATACCCCATGTTAATATTTTCTCTGTTAATCTCACAACTTTTGTTAATAATTTAACACTGTAGGAGGGTTAAATCCGAGCAGGTTTTATTTACGAAAATCCAGCTCCATCAGGACAAATTTACAAGAAATTGATGCATCTCTACAGATGCGTCAGTTTCCCTGCGTCTCCATGCAAAACCCTTGTGCCACCATGGATGCGCTGTATTTACAATACGGCGCACCATGGCACAAGGATTAACAGATGCGTCAGAAATTCTGACGCATCTGTTAGCGCAAAAATCACGCATTGCTGGAGTCGTGTCGCAAGCACAACACAACTCCAGCAATACACGGGGAGGCCTATTCCCAATACACTGCGTCACTCCTTACGCCTGCTCCAAGCAGGCGTAGGGTTTTGATGCAGTGGCGTCCTTGAAGTGGCGCAGTGAAATCTTGTAGATTTCACTGCATCACTTCTACGGGGCTTTCATGCGTGGGAACGCCCACCCTGCATACATTATACCTGACGCAGGTATAATGTGGCGCAGGCTTTACAAGGTGACGCATCTCCCTAGATGCATCATGTTGTAAAAGGGCCGTGACGTGGCGCATTGTTTGCGCCGCCACTGAGTCACAAAAAGTGATGCAACGGCGGCGCAAAAGTGTCGCAAGGGGCTTGTAAATCAGCCCCTATATCCTTTATGCGAAGTAAGGGTTCCAGGCCCTTATATAGATTGCGGTGGATGGTGAGGTAGTCGATCAGGTAAGTGTAGGTTAGGGGCTCCGCTCCCCAGGTGGGGTCTGGAACGAACCACCCGATTTAGAAATCCATGTCTGCCCAACAGCAAGCGCCACCATGTTTGTTGCACATGCTTAGCAAACACTTTTATTTTTCAAGAATTAAGTCACACAGCAGGAGATTATTCTTGAAAAAAAAAAAACAGTGACCCGACACACATGAAGTTTTTCATTGAACATGGGAGACATGAGCGATTTTTCTACCTGGGGCTGCTTAAGCGGCTCAGGGCAATGAAATGTAGTGGCAGCTGCCCTGCCAGAAATAGAGTGGGCATCAATCACTATGACCTGGCAGCCCACTGGCTCATGTGCTGCGATAAAGGCAGCGGTGAGCCAGTGCCAGAAAAACTGTGGTTCACGCAACTCTAAATGGGATGGGGGAACCCCAACTTTGGTGGGGTTGGTGAACGCCAGATTTGCGCAAGTCGCCTGCTCCACCAAACTCTAAACAATGGCTATAGTTATCAGTATCCAAATGTTAAACTACTGTAGTATGTGGGTATGTTGTATGTCCCTTTGTTTTCTTAAGCAAGTATTAGAATCGGTATGAGTCATTTAAGGTTCTGATTCTTTTGGAACTTTTCCTTTGCTTGCCAGGTGAAGGTCAGTTGTACTGAGTCTTCGCCAGAGCAGCTGGTCCCTAGCTGTGGGTTCTACCCTATGGATTTCATCAAAATAAATACTACATATTTTCTACTCAACCGCTCCAGCTTCTGTCATTTCAGCTTCATCCCAATACTACAGCTACACTGCTAAACCGTGTAGCACCAATGTGCTTCAATATAGACCATTTCCTTACTTTAGTATGCAATTGGACAGCAATAAAATGGGGCATATTTAGAATCCTCTATCACCACCGGAGCTCTGGTGGAATAGCGCCTTTTCCCATATTTACAAGGTGGCACTAAGCCACTTAACTTGTTGCTGTGGGCGTTCCATAGCAACACCCTGATTTTTTATGCTGCCCCAGATTTACAAGGCTGAGGTGGCACCAAAAACGAATGCCATGTATTACCAGACGTTAGAATGGTGATACGAGGAGAAATTATTAATTTCTCCTAGTTTTTTTCCTCTTTCTATGTGTGCTGCAGAATATGTGTGCTGCAGAATGCAGCACACATAGATAGAGAGAAGCGCCATTATTGATTGTTTATGAGCAGGAAGGTGTTTCTTCCTGCACATAAACAATCACCCCTGCAGCGCAGAAACCCTTGCAACATGGCGGCAGGGTGCCTGTGCGGGTGCTAGGCAGCTATTTTAGCACCAGCGCTAGGGAAATCACAGGGGTGTGCTGTATTCTTCCCTGCATTTTAAAAATGATGGAGCGACGCGCTGCTGAATTTGGCGCAGTTCCGCGCTCCATCTTTTTTTGTAAATATGCCTCTATGTGTGTTATTTTGAGGAATTTTAAGGGATCCAGGATAAGATTATGGTGTGCAAATCTTTGAGAAAATTGGTTGTCTTCATTGAGGCGGACTTTCGATACAGTTGTGTGTAAATGACTTATTGAACTATGCCTCTGTTTTTACTTTGGAAGAGAACTTTCTGTGGCTTCAGAGTCACACACAAGATTACCATCCCAGTTGTCGCGGTTTGCCTGGCTTTGGTAATATAACATGCAAACACGGGTGTCATGCCAAAGGGTTGAACATTACAACTTAACAACTGTGCTATGTCTGCCTATTTTAAGCAAGTACCTATTCTCAGTGTTACACAGACATTCTTGAGCACAGCCTAATCTGATGAGCCAACCTTCTTGAGTCCTCAAATCTTCAGTTAGCACATTTCAAGAATCATGTTGCTTATCATCGGTCTCTTAATTGTGTGTTTACTATAATTGTAATTTGGGGCACTTGTCTTTCATTGTAACCATTCTGTCATGCTTTTTAATATGAAGAGTATTGCTATATCTTTAAGTGGGAATATGACAGAAAATATAGAAATTGCTAAATATTGTTCCTCATCTCGTGCCGGATTTTGCAAACAGAGGCTGTGCCATGGCGAGATGACCAATCAGAAGTCTTGAGACTGGACTCCTCTGAATGAAGGCGGCTCCATCTCAGCCCACTGTGCCATTAGCAGATTTGAACTCTCAGTGGACAGAAGTGATGATCTATCAGTATTGTTAAAGCTTAGACATAATGACCATCGCTTTGGGACCAGCTAAACTGGCCTTCTTCCCTGCGAGACCGTCCATCCCTCCAAGCCAGATGTGAAAAGTCTGGGTGTTACACTGGACAGTAAACTTACCATGGCTACTCATTGGAACGTCTAGCATCCAGCTGCTTTGGCCTCCCAAGAGATCTTAGGAAGGCGCTTATATGGCTTCCAGCTACAGTCCATAGAATGTTTAATACAGTCCCGGCTTGACTACCGGAACCCTTTCTATCTGGGCAGCCCGCTCTCTGTCACTAAAAAAATTCAAGTTATACAGAATGCGGCGGCCTGAATACTTCTGGGCATCCCCAAATTTCAATTGACCTCCCTGGCTCTTGCTGCGCATACACTGGCTGAAGATAAGCAAGAGAATTCATTTTAAAGCACTCTGCATAGCGCACAGTGCGAGGCACAAAGAAAGTCCCTGTGTCCATCTTCACCTGATTAGCCCAAATTGTGAAAACAGAGAGCTAAGATCATATAATCTGATAACCAGGTCACAACAAAAATAGGCGCTCTGCAATGAGTGTGGGTAAAGTGATACAGCCCAAGTGTCTAGAATGGTGCTCACAGGAAAACAGGATCGGTTACCAAACAACCCTAATATGCTCGTCAATAGAGGAGCAAACAAAATCAACAGAATAATCCGAGCACTCAATGGTAAGAAAAAATGAGATGCACATCCAGCATTAAGGAATACAAGTCCACTTTAATCCTTGTTTGGGCCAAGCATGGATTAAAGTGGCCCGAACATGGATATTATTCTGTTGATCATGTAATCCGAGTCTCCTTGCCGTTCCCAGTGTAAAAAGAGCCAGATGCGGGGGCCACTCTTTTGCCTATCTTACCTCCAAACTCTGGAATACTTTACTGCTAACCCTTTGACAGAATGACAATCCACTCAACTTTAGAAAACAACTCAAAACCCATCTGTTTGTTTAAGCTCTTTGTATCCGAGTCAACTGGACCTCAGTGCTGGGAAGCCCATCTGGGTATCCATGTGCTTAACAAATCCTTTGAATTGAATTGAATTGAATGACCAATAGATGAGCAGCTTTTATTGTGTTGATTCTTTGGGGCGGAGGGGCGCTTGTTTCAGGGATCTCATCTCACCATGGTTCAAACTAAAGTTTAATTATCACTTGAGGAATTTATCGCTTTTATTATGAATATATAACTGTTAGCTTGCCAGTCCTTAACTAGTATCCCTGAGACTAGGAGCCCACTTGAAGCCAATTGTTAGAAATGGGATTTCTGGTTGGCTAGGGCTTGCGCCTAAGCCAGGCAGAAACCACCACTCTAGTCAGGGCAAGGGAGTTACACGCCGAATATATCCCTTGCTCACCCCCTTGGTAGCTTGGCACAAGCAGTCAGGCTTATCCCAGAGGCAATGTGTAAAGCGTTTGCGCAACACACTCACACAGCAGCGACACACTAGGCACACCACAAAAGAAACTACACACAAGGTTATATAAAAATAGACTTTGTATTACTCATAAAACACATTAGAGCACAATCACATATATACACTGTGCCACCTGGCACTAGGTATCACTTCAAAGGGGATTATATACATTACAGGGCCAATCGGGCAACTGTCATCACCATTAGAACACACAAGCAGTGCACATAGAAACAACCAGTATCTACTGGCAAGTGTACACCCAGCATAAACCCATTATGCAAACATCATAATTAGTACCAGGGCACCACAGTAATCAGGGCACACAGTAATCATGGCACACAGGGGTGCTCAGCACAACACATATGCCGTAGCGACAGAAGCTGTGCACCAAAATAAGCACTGGTAAAGGGCACACATTCCTACATTAGCCCCAGTGCACCACAGTAACACCTGCCCCGGTGCACATCTCATTAGCCCCTCTTGGGCGTAACGGTAATTGCCCGCGGGCAACAATATGCCACCATGCCCCCGAGTGCCCACTGACCCCCAAATGGCAGTCTCAGCGCTTCTGCGCTCTCTATTAAGGTACCTGATGTCCTGGCCCACGTGCCCGCCGATCTCCTGAAAGATGGCACCTCTCGTCCCCGGGGGCCTCCGTCGAGGTCTCATCCCGTCAGGGACACAATGCCACGAGCAAAGGAGCGGGGTACAACCCACCCTGTCTCTTGTCCTGGAGAATCTCTCTGGGGCTGTTGAGCAGCCTCAGCCGGTCCGGGACCTCCGTAGAGGCTTTCCTTCCGTCCGGTCACCAACAGAGTCAGCAATGTTCCCCTAAGGTAGGGGAGGAAACACTGTTGCCCCAAAGTAACTGCCCCCGGCCCCACGGGCAGCTACTGACTAGGCAAGGGAGGTGAGGGGTCCCGCACTCACCCACCCGCCTCGATTGGCACCAACAGTAACAGATGGCCGGCCGCACATGGAGCGAGATCTCCGTCGACTCGATTCTCCCCACAGGGGTCAACTACCCCCAGCGCTTTGCAGGACCCGGAGCGAAGTCTCCGGCGACTTCACGTCCGGAAGGCGGCCCCGCCCACAACCAGGCTGTAACTTCGCCTGACTTCCGGATTGGAGCCCTCACGCTCCTGAGCTGGGCGGAGCTACCCTCGTCTCCGGCCGGTTGCCAGGAAACCTCTCCCTAGCCTGGGGCTGCATCAGGAGACACTGATGCGACTCCATCTCTGCAGGCTTCGCCCACCATGGACTCAGGCAGTATGCGAAGCTCTCTCCACTTCACGGGAGCCCCGCCACCAACCAGGCAGCCTCTGCCTGTCTTCCAGTTCACATGGTTCAGCAAGCGGAGAACTTCCTGGCATGGAAATCCTCTCTCTCTCTGTGTCGTTGGGCAGTCCGGGGCCGAGTAGCAGCGCCCCGGCTGCGCCGAAAATCCAATGGTGGTGGCGGGACCAGAGAGGGAGAGAGCGTCTGCGGCAGTAACTCTCCCCTCCCACGAACCAACTGCCACACCGAGGAAATGCAGCCCACGTGCTGCACGGCAACCCGCAGCGCCCTCTCCGTACTCCAGGGCAGGGTGCCAGAACCTACAGCACTCACCCGCGCTGCTTTTTAAAGATAGGAGGGCAACAACACAGTGCCAAACTGGCACTGTTACTTCTCAGCCAGGGCAAACCACCAGGCCCAAAATCCAGAAGGAGGGGCAGAGCTGGGCACAGGCAGGCCAGTCTGTAGGGACCCCCAGGAAACAGCAGCTGGGTCCCACGGCGGCTCCTCCTCGCCCAGCAGTCCTTCAGCTTCCCGCAGGTCACCCAAAAGACTCCTTTCATGGGGTCACAGCCCCAATATTTATGTTGCCAATGTCTTTGTTCTCCCCCTGACACAGGGTTCTGTGCCCAGTCCAAACCAGTTCTGGGGGGCACTCAGGAACATCCTTTCAGGGCACAAAACACCCTCACTGTTAGTGTAGGCTCTGGCCCCAGACACACCACAGGAGGGCGGAGCCAGCACTGTACAAGGCAGGAACAGACCTATTCAGGGTCAGGGGCTACTCCTCCCACTACTCCAAATGCAGATCAGGCCCATTCAGCCTAGCGCTGACTCACCCAGCCCCTCTGGAGCCACTGCACCTCCCCAGTCTCTGTCACTCCAGAGCCAGACATGCAATACACAACAGGCAGGCACAAAGACACATAGCACACAAAAATGCCAACTTCTAAAAGTGGCATTTCTAAAATAGTGACAATAAATCTGCGCACACCGTTATGCAGCATTTATTACCACTATTCCAAACATACCAAACCTGATCACGGTATTCCTCTCAGATCAGGAATTACCACTAAAACACTTATCAGGGAATCCCCAATGCATTCCTATGAGAGGGCAGCCTCACAGTAGTGAAAAACCAAAATGGCTGTTTGTCACTACCAGGACATGCCACACAGTTAAGGCACATGTCCTACCTTTTACCTACATTGCACCCTGCCCATACGGCTAGCTAGGGCCTACCTTAGGGGTGACTGATATGTAGTAAAAGGGGAGTCACGGACGTGGCAACCACTTTATGTGCCACGTCACAGCAGCAGTAAACTGCGCGCACAGGCCCTGCAATGGCAGAGGCCTGAGACAGGTTTGAAGGGCTACCTTGGTGGGTGGCGCAAGCAGCGCAGCAAGCCCACCAGTAGCATTTAATTTACTGGCCACGGCAGCCGCGGTCCGTGCAGGTAACAGCTGTGGGGCCGTGTAAGGGGGGATTTCAAGGGAAGAAATTAAATAAACAATTAATTTTCCCTCGGCATCGTCCCTCGAAATCCCCCCTTAAACGGCCCCACCGCCCCACCGCTGTTACCTGCACGGACCGCGGCTGGGCCCCGGGTATCTGAGATACCATTTTACAAGGGACTGATAGGTAAATTAAATCAGCCAAACAGGTGTAGACAAATCTTACCATGTTTACCATAGAGAGCACATGCACTTTACACTGGACAGCAGTGATAAAGTGCCCAGAGTCCTAAAACCACCAACACCAGGTCAGAAAAAATACCAGGAGGAAGGCAAAAAGTTTAGGGATGACCCTGCAAAAAGGGCCGAATCCAACACCAATACTCTGGAAAGGACTTGGAAGTAATCAGCGACTGAGATCCATCATGAAAATACATTCCTGTTCTTATTCAAGCAGCCCCCAGCTGTGTTCTCCAATTATGACAGGGAGAACATATTTAGAATGAAGAAGGAGGAAGATACAGAATGAGGAGAAGAGAGGAGCTTGAGGAGGGAAGGTCAATGAAGATATGAAATGGAGAGAGGGAATAGAAAGAGAAGAAGAGAAGGGAAGAGGAAGAGCGAAAGGAGATTGAAAGAAAAGTGCGGAGATTATAGAATGAATGAAGGTAAGTTGAGGAAAAAATAAACAGGGGAAGATGGTGTGTGGCGATTAACTGAGAAAGATAGGAAATAGAAGCTAGAGGAAAGAAGAGATGAGATGAAATGAGTAGAGAATATGAGAAAATAGAAGTGGTAGAGTAGAGAAGGGAGGAGGAAAAGAGAACATATGGAACCAGAGAGGAGGAAGATATGAAAAAAGGAGGAGGAGATTAAATGATGAGGGGGGAAGAAGTGGTCTCTTAGGAGGATGACGGGCTGAGAGACTAAAATAGTAGTGAAAGAAGGGGAAACATAAAGAACGAACGAAGAAGGTATGCAAGAAAGGAGAGAGGAGTCAGCTAGAAGGAGAGAGAGAGCAGTAGAGAGGAGGATGAACAAGATTGAAGGAAGGGAGAGAAGAAGGACGCAAGAGGAAAAGACAAAGGGTACAACATTGATATTGAGATAAGACATGACAAGAGAATGGTTAGTGGAGATGTAAAGAGAAGGGGAGAGAAGGTGGCAGCAGGAGGGCAGAAGAGATGGTAGCTGGAGCAGTTGTAAGGAGAAGGACAGAGGAAAAGAACATCTCAGCTGAAGGGAGAGGAAAAGGATGAAGAGGAAAGGCATAGGAGAAAGAAGGAGGTGGATGAGGAGAAGATAATAGAGGAGGTGCATGGAATTGACGGAGTAGGATGATGCAGGAGAAGAGGAGAGAAGGTGTGCAGCATATGCATGAATCTCTTAGCTATCTTGCCGCTTCTAATGACCAGAGACCTCATCAGTTCCTTATAACTGTTTGGCGAACTAAAAGTGCGATTTATATTAAATGGCCCGCAGTGTTCCACTCAGCATGAGATAAAGCTATGTTCAGACAGTGGCTACATCAACAGTTCGGAAATGCCTTTTTGTAAATAATCCTCACAGCGTGAAAGTCTTTTATCGGAGACTGCAAAGATGCTGAGGGAGGAAAAACTCCTTGCGCTGCTCTAAAAAAGCACTTTCCTGCGAGCTTTCAACAGAGCGAAAAAACAGTAACACAACAATTGCAACGATTAGTGTAGTGGGTAATATTTTTCCAAGCAATCCACGTCGTCGAAGTGGTTATCCTGGCAGGATTCCCTGAGAAACCAGGTGTAGAGGTATCTCTGCTAACCTCCTTGTCACCCTCTCTGCTAGCCTCCTTGTCACCCTCCATTTCCCTTGCCACCATTTATTTATGTATTTGCTTATAAGCTAGGGGAAAGTCAAAGATACCAGAAGAGAAGTCAGGGTAGTGAGATCCCGCCTGAAAGCCTCTAGAAGACTATGGTAAACATCTGCTCTAAAGGAAGGAAAACAAGCATTGGCATAGCCAATAGGTCTCGCTTTTGGGACCTTATGAGTTTTTAGCCATGCAGCACATTATTCTGGGTGCTTAACATTTACAGGTTTTACTACGTGTAGCACTAGGTGGTTATGTGGGCGGTGTTAGGGAGATTGCAAGCAAAACAAACGTACGCCTGTAGGCTCAAGGCGTTTCAAGTTTTACGAGTTAATGCGAAAGGAAAAAAAGCAAAACAAGTTCATTCTAGTAAGATCTTTTGTGCTTGGCTAGAGTTGTACTTATAAATTTGCATCAGCACAGCTGTTTGGTACCTTAAGCTTTGAACACAAGGGTTTCTTATAGGTACTGTTGGCTGTAGAAAGTCTTTGGATGTCTGATAAAAGTATGAATTAATTTGGAAGATCCTTAACTGGCTTTCCAGTCACAGAACTTATTGAAAGTTGGTAGCCCATTATTGCGCCTCATGTGGTTATATGTATGTTGTTTCTACAATCCCTATCACAAGCAAGGTTTGATATGTTACACTTCCCTAACTATTAACACTTATTACCAATTTCATATGTACACCAGCGTCAGATTCTGTATAATTTGAACTCTTTAGACAAGGATAACTAGTCTCTGAAAATATTAGGCCATTACTGAACATGAATTAAGGGGTACTTGTTTTTAAAGCTGCTCCAAAAACAAATAAACGAGTGTGGTTTTTAGTAGAACAGTTATGAAGCATTAAGGTGTTTTTAGGTTTCATAATGCTTGCTTTAAAGTGTGTTATATAGATGCTACATAAGCTTATTTAACGACGTCAGCTTAGGGGTTTCATGATTCTATAGTGTGACCAGGCCATTGTCTCTGTGTCAGGGAGAGTGCAATCTGCTGGGCCACTGCAAGCAAACTTTCACAGTTATGTGAAATCCAGAACCCGACACTCCCATCATTTGCTTTTCAATATCAAGTTCAAGAACAACAAATATTCCAGAGGCTGGTCCCAGCTTCCCAAGATAACATAGGCAGAGAATTCTTCAACGTAAACAAAGGCAGCTCACATACTCAAGATGGCTCCCTCTAAAAAGAGGCATTTGGGTCAGGTGGGGGGCATTCTTTTAACAAGTTACATTAACAAATCCCTGCAATCGTAATCTCAAACTGCAACCATCTGAACCACTAGAAACAAGATTATTCTCCACTGAGAGGTCCCTAGGCCCTCAATCAAGCCTTCTTGAACGCTGCCTGTGAACCTGAGCCCCACAGCCCCGGATGTCTGACTCGTAGTCGCATAACTAGGATGCCCTGGGCCCCAGTACAAGCAAAGAACATGTTCCCTTTACTGCTCCTGGGGTAGTAAAATACAGTATTGTCAGTGTTCGATGGGCCTCTCAGCGCTCTTGGCCGTGGTGCCACTGCACCTGTTGCACCAATGGTGGCTACGCCTCTGCTGACTCGTCCCCACGCGGGGAAAGACTTTTCAGTTCAACAGCCCCACTCCCAAGTCCCTGCCAAGTACTCGCAGGTTGCTCGCACTAACCCAACACTGTTCTCTGCTCCACACACTCTGTTGCTTTTCTGTGCTCCTATGTTTCGCCGCCGTCTGTGTTTTTTCCCGTTTGTGTCATTACCCCTGGTTTAGGCTACGAAAGTGCCCTCTGTTTCTTCGCCTAAGTGTACGGCAACGCTACATAAATACATCACAGAAACAAGCAGATTCTTTTTTAGGGGCGACCATTTAAATTTCAAACAATACCAGAAAAATAAATATCCGTAAAAAATTATTTCATAACCACTCGTAATAAACATGTGAGTATGGTAAAATTGAGCACGATTTCCATAACGTAGGGTTTCATCAACCAATAAAATGTTCTATTCCTTCGCAAACCACAATCAATGTAACGCCCCATACAACTCAAAGCACACAACTTTAAACTCCACATATAGGGAACAGTGCAATAAATGTGCCTGAGAAGCCCAATGCAAAATGCATGACATGGCTTGAAAACTAAGTTTGACAAGCTAATGAACCGTAATGCATGACTAAATCACTAATACCCCCCCCCCACGAACAAGCTACTTCACATCTGCAAAGTGCTTTGGCGCCTCATACTATACAATATATACATCTTGCGTCTCCTTCACCCACGACCACATAATGATATATACAAGAAGACAAAAATCTGTACTACGTTTTCGATGTACAAACCGGAGACATGTCCCCTTTCTTCTGTTTAATGCAGCACTAATGCAATGCTGAGCTAATGCCACACGTGTATCCGACCGCCAACGCATGACCTAATCTACACACGTGACTAGGGCATGAGTGGCCGCGCTGTGCATGTTTTAACGCTTGCACCTGCAAATGTACCTGATGCACAAATAAAAGTCAAATAGTACTAGCTGAAACACGTATGTGCTGCAAAGCAGGCATTTCAGCGCTGTGGCGGCTGACAGGGCTGCCTGCCTGCGATGTGATGCCTGTCGCTGTGTTCTGTGAACTGCAGAAAGGCTTGTCTGAATATTGTGTCAGCTGCATGCGATCATCGGGAGCTGCCACTCAGAGGGCCCTGCAGATGCCGTCACACCTCCCTGTGCAATGAACAGAGGTGGGTGGAAGTGAAGTGCAGCCCGGCAGCGCAGTCAAGCACATGCCCGTGCTTGTCTGGCAGCCTCGGGTGCACAAACAGGCTCGCCGCAAAGGACCCAACTCCGGGAGCCTCCCCAGTGCAAACAAAGACGCCCCCTGCATGCAAATGTGAAACGCGATCTCGCGCCGACAAAGGAACTCACTCTCGGCTAGGAAACTCGATCTCGAAAACATCCCCCGCATCGACAAAAGATCTCACCCTCAGCTGCGATTGGCTTGTTGTGCATGAATGAATATAGCGCTTTCGCAGTGCCCGTTCAATCCTAAACTAGGCGCTTGCTCGAGCTAACAAAAATATCATTGAGAATACCTTGCTCGAGCTAACAAAGATATATTTGAGAATACCCAAGCCCCCGCCCACCACCTTCTGTTCCTATAAGTTTTAACAAGCGCGCACGCAAAAGTGTCGGCAAAAGTGAAAGCGTTTCCCTTGCGGGAGCGAGCAGCGCCAGGAGCGATAATTGCTAACACATGGCGCCAAAGCTCGCTCCCGCAAGGGAATCGCCAAACGTGCACGCGTTGCCATTGAAAGCAATGCAACACGTGCACGTGTTTAGGGCAAAAAGCGAACCGATTCCAAAAGGTCTTTTTCCTAAGCAGCGGATGCGCGCTGCGTAGGCGAGACCTAAAAACGAATCCGACTCTAAAGTCAGGCAGAAAAGAAAATGAATATAAGGGCAGATAGTGAGAGAGAGAGAGTTTGAAGGGAATCTGAATCCAAACACTGCAATCACATTCTTCAAACAACAGAATTCTAACATTATCAGTAACTCATAATTTCTCAAACATCAACTCAAGTAAAGAGAGAGAAGTTACAGCTTCAGTCTCATTAAAATATACAGAACTTTCTCACAAGCAAGATTTAATTGTGACCTTCAAAGTAGCAGATAAGACATATGGGCTGCTTGCACTCACAGGTGCAGCAAAAAGGCATCCTGTCAATTAAGAAATTCCACCACAATCACAAAGACCAAAGATTTTTTTTCTACATGAGAAATGAGAAAAAAAGAGCATTACACATTATCAATGTTGTTTCAGCTTTTTGACTAGAAAATACAGGTCCACGTTCCACAAAGCAAAGTGGCAACTAACATGAGTCAATTTAAAATATGTTAATTAGCTGGGTCTGGTGGTTACTGGACTAATGTGCCCACTGTAGGGGCCTGTGTTTGACCTCATGGTCATAGGTTCAAATCCCGGCGGGTCGACTCAGCCTTTCATCCTTCTAAAGTCGATAAAATGAGTACCATTGATTTGGGTAACAATAAACATCTGTTATTCAGCGCCAAGATACCCTGCTGGGTGAACATGTGCTTTACAAATTCGCATGTTATGTTATTATCTAGAGTCAGTTTAAACGTGGAAAAATACGCTCTCAATACATTGGTCTGTTGCATGTCCGTTTCACTATATATGCAAAGCATGCAATTTTGATCAAATCCCTCCCTCTGTTAACTCTGGGACTCACCAAATATTACACCCACGTTTTCTAAAACATTCCCTTTACCCAGCAGGTGTGACTTTCGCAGCTTGCTTCTGGACTCTTCTACGTCTCTTAGCTCATCATAGATGTAACTCTGCAACTCCTCCAACTCAATCTCAGTCTGTTTCCTTTTTCTTCTATTAAATTCAGAGATCTACTTTCCTCCATTGCATTTTAACCCACCGTTTGCAGTAATCATTTTCAATCCCTGTATAAAGAAGTAACATGATTGCAACGATCAGTATAGTAGGTAATTCTTTTCCAAGCAATCCACTACCAATAGTAGTAAGCCATTTATCAACCTTGGGAAATCCTTTACATATAGCTTCACAAGCACCTGTCTCCTCCAGATCCTTCAACTCTGTAGAAACATGGGTCACATTGTTAACATACATGTTAATCTTGTTACTGATGTCTGGGATATACGTGCCCCTTGGTGGCATGGTTCATCATTGGGGTTCTTCCCGGTCCACTGTGGGTTGGGCGTGCTGCAACCTACGGATACGTGGGAGCACTTAATGGTGTTATATAAAATGATAAAGACAATGATATGGGAGGGGAGTGGAGAGGGGTGCTAAACTAAATTAAAAATACCTGACGAGTAGGTCTCTTTGCTTTATTCCTGCCTATAGTTGGTATGATTTAAAATCAGGGGTTGGTTTGAAAAAAGTAGGTTATGATGCGCCTACGTTTTTCAAGGTCAACATGTTTCGAGCATTGCCCCTATTGGCTCTTTGTCAGGACCAAAGTAACCTAGTTCCTTTGGCACCACTCCTTAATGTCCCTTAATAGGAACGTCTTAAATAGCATGCCATGCCAATAACATAACATACATACAAAAGTCACCGAGTGGTGTTCCTTCACTGCGTATCTGTGAAAACAGAAAAGGAGAGTTTAAAATTGTCAGCCTTAGGCTGACTCATACTAATTCATTATGCGTTTGTGTAAAACACCTTAGGTGCAGAAGTGCTGTTTCACTGCAAATTTAAGTGACCATTCTTCATGTTGTTCGATGTGAACAAAACCCGCAACCAAATTGTCAAGGGGTGTGGTTAAAAATAAACCACTCGGGCATCAATAGATAATATGAAGTTGAAAACAAAACAGACGAATACACACAGAAAACACATACATCTTTAACATTGCAATATTACGTCATGGTCTCTCCGGGGAGGAGGGGGCCTGTAGTCACACCCTAAAGAGGAAAGAATGATAATTGAATCGGTGGGCCTCAGTGCTGCCACCGTGAAAGCGGCAAAATGATGCTTGTATCAGCGAGGCCATCAAAAAAACAGGGGCCTGGCGCTCACAATCCCATATGGGGATTCAACTTACTTCATCAAGGCCGACCCTCAGCCTCTGTACCTGTGCTGCTCACCCGAGGACCGCAGGTTAATGGTGTGTGACCTACCGGGTGTTTTGCGTTGGGACGTAGCGGGACGCTTCCGCATACGTTCCCAACATTAAAGACTAGACCGCTATCGGTCTTGCAAAATAGCCGACCTAGCGGCACAAGGAAGCGTCCACGAGGGTTTTACCAGACGGGCTGAATTTCATGAAATCACTACGGTTCAACAAACTCGGTGGTTCTTAGCTACATACTTGGAATGGTTGTACTATATATACAAAATACTCTTAGTGATGGTCACCAGGGGGTACGTAATATGGTGGCAAAGTAGGCTGTCATGTTGTCAATGATTAATCATGTATGGCTCAAACCTGCATTATTACTGTCTGAATACACACGTGTGTGCGAAAAAAGCATCTTCTATTCAGTATGGATGTTAAGCAAAAAATTCTTCATTAAATGAGGCCAAACCAGGATGGGCTGATTTCTATTCAAACCACTGTGGTTCAGCAATAATGGTGATTTTCAGCTACTTACTAGGATTGGTTGTCATATGTATACATAATGTTGTCCCAATTTTTTTTTTTTACAGAACCAAATCCCTTGTGGTGATGGTCATAAGGTAGAGTGCGTAATGAGTTGGCAATTACTAGATTGGGTGTCATAGCAGGCTGTCAGGTGGTTAATGATTCTAACAGCTAATGATGGCTAAGAAAGCACACGTTATTCCTGTTTCAGAATGCTCGTCTGTGCGAAAGGACTGGCATCTTATACCAATGGGGATGGCCTTAATGTGGTTATTAGACACCGGTTTTCATTGAAGAAACTGACCCCACGAGATGTTGTCGTTGAGGCCCTGGGTGTGTGTTTTAAGTTTAAACACCCATCGCTGCTCCCTTTCAAAAAGCCTCCTTTATGAATTTTTAGTGTCCCTGATGTGTTCTAGGAAAACCCACTTGAAATCTTGTGCTGTGTGGTTCATTTCCAGGTAGTGAGACGGCATTTTGGTTGTAGTGCGGCAACACCTCAGGTTACTGAGGTGTTCACAGATTCTAGTTCTAATCGTCTGTGTCATCATACCCACATAGTGTAAGTTTCATGGGCAGGTTATAAGATAAACCACTCTTGGTGTGTTACAATTAGTCAGATTCATGAGTTGCCATGTCATCTCGTTATTAAAAACCACTGTTTTTGTGGTTTTGGTCAGGTGGCACACGCTTCAGATCCCACATGTGTAGTAACCCATAGGTGGCGTCATCGGTACAGTTTCTCCTTCATTGAAGGTGAGGTAAGTGTACCCTGATTGACCCGCGACTACACGGATTACCAAATTTGTGGTATTTACACATGTGTGTAAATGTTTGTAAGCTATCATGTCAGCTTGTAGGGAACAGAGAATTTCTGTGTGTTCCAGACCCCAGCCAGGGTTCACTCGAAGTGGGGATGGGGCTATTATTACCCTCCTTCAATTGTAGTCCTCTTGGCCCAATTGTGGCTTTATTTAAAATAAATAGCAGCAGCTCCTGTCTTGTCTGCTGTCTTCCTGCGTGTGCACATCCCCAAATCGAGTGAGCCCCGGCTGGGGTCTGGGATGTCATGTTGCATAACTCATGGATACCGTTATGGACACGCAATATGTGTCTTTCTTTGAATACATTTAAGGCTGCCCTTTGGTCTGTTTTAGTCCTAATGAAGACTCGCCATGATGGTTAGTGAATAACGCTTGATCACAGGGTTGAAACGTCAACGACATTACGTTATGTCCTATGTCAGCTATCCTTGGAATATATAAAGAAGATATAAGGATACACTGAACAAAACATTTTTGGAACATTTTGATTATTTGTGGTTCCAAGGTCTCATGTTTGTGTATGTGATCACCGGGAGATTTGTGATTTTCACTATCTATATGTCAATGTGATGTATTGTTCTTTATGTTCTCTGGACAGCCGTTGAAAAGAGAAATATGAAAAGAGTTAGATGTACATGTTTTGATATATTACAAATAATATATTAAATCAAGTTAATGGTTGTGTTGTGTCAGTGGTTTTTGTAAATCATTTTTCTTTAAGATTTGTGTATTTTGAGTAGGAGAAGTTTCATACATGCTTGAGGGATCATTTATAGGCCCTTTTAGTATTTAATGTTTAATGTAAACATTATTTTACAATTCCCTTGAGGAGATTTCGTTCACCTGGTATAAACGGCAGCAAAAACTGTACCCCATGTGGTACAATTGTCTATCGGGGGAGCTATCCCCATTGACAAGCAAATTGTTAGTATTCTGTGTTTTTCCTGTGGGCCCATATGGGGAAATACAGCTTCAAACTGTGCTATTTTCTGTGCTATCCAGAACAGCATCTGCTCACGCTTAGTGGGCATCCATCCCGTAACCGCGTTCAGCTTTTGTGGCCTTCTTTTTGTCATAGTCATTTAAGGTTGACCAGCTTGAGTAACCCTTGTAGGTTGAATTGTACGTGTTCGCTATACGAACTGTGTGAGGTTTCTGTATAGTTTTACTATATCTTTGTAAAGTGTAAGTAATTCTGCTGCTGGCAATGTATCTATCTCGGGATGCAGTGTGTAAGCAGCTAGGACCAGCCAGGTTGCTCCTTTCTGCTGAGCGGACCGAGTCTCACATTATCTGTGGTGTGGGGGAGGGTGCCTTTAAACCAATTAATATGTTCTTGGTAAGTTAACGGGACTTCTATGTCCTCATATGGAGACAATGCTTCAGGAGTCTCATCTGGAATGTAAGTATGAAACAAATTTGTGCATGCATTTGCAGGTGGGAATTTGATCCAAGAATAGAATACCTCTGTCCTGAATGCCTCGTGTGCCTCAATCACAAAGGTAACATTTCCACCCATTGTTGGGAGGCCATAATCTATTAATTTCACAGAAATTGCATGTCTGCAATTTTCCATAATATTAAGCGCACCTTCAAGCTCTTCTTCCCCTGTATTAGCAGCGCCACCCTGGACAGACATTGCGGAAGGAAGTTGTGAGGAAATGAGATAAGGTTTTGCACAATGTGGTGAACTATAATCCTTCAGCGTGAATAAACCTACAGCCACTACATAGGATATACCTACTCAGCTGCGGCGGATTTTTTTCTTCCCACTCCAGACGTCAATGGTTAAATGTGAGTAGGGGTCTTTGAGAAAGCACGACTGAACTACTCAGATTTGACCATTTAAATAAAAACAAAACAAACGTTGGACGCCATGTCATGTAGTTCCTAAAACGTACATAGGATCTGCGTGTTTAGACAACATAAACTGTGGGATTTGTTTCCAGACTGGTTCCAGAAACCACCAAAGGATATGTTAGCCTGTAGACCAGCTACCTCACAGTGCCACCATAAACCCCCTAACCTCACCAAGGAGCAAATACTTTCTGGCAACTATTGAACATGACAACCCTTGATCCTGCAGGGATCGTGGAAACAGTACAGTACTTTTCGCTCAGTCATTCATACTCACTCAGTCTCAGAGAGCTACACAGAATAAACGATGGGGACGTTTTCAATAAGCATTTATTGAACCAGCGTCATTCTAGCCTAAAACATGTTTGCTGTGACAATCATTAGACAGAAGCAAATGTATAGGATTACAAGCACCAACACAGTAAATAAAAGATATAATTCTACCATGGTGCAAAAACAGTGAATAAATGCAGGCATATATACATGACAGTAATCAAGCATACTCCTATGATGCTGACCCTACCTAAGTGTACCTAAGTATAGCTAGCATGTATGAGGGTTTAAAGCCAAGAATCCCCTGGGAAAGAGCCATCCCCATTACCTGATGGGAGAGAACGAAGGACCCCATCTTGGTCTTGAGTTGGACACCCCGCAAGGGACGTTAGACCGCTGCGTGTTGTAGCTTCTGCAGGCCGGGACCTCAGTGTCTTGTGTCAGCGTGGACGCTTCTCCTCTGTCTATATCGGGAAGGTATGGGTCTTTTATACCATGAAGATACCCTCAGGGTTCCTACGACAATCGATATGTTGTGAGTACGATTATGGAAATGAGCCTAAATCAATACCTGCAATTATGCAAAGTAGTTCTTTCGCCCTAGGATGAAGATGACCATGACTTTTATACAGAGTATGTTAATCCTGTTATGTAGGTCAAATGCAGGGGACTTTGCTAAGAATCCTCATGCATAGTAAATGCGGATAGTTTCAAGGAAGCGAATGACATTTATTCAGCACACAACTGGGTAAAAGGTCAGTGCTTGAACCGGTATGCAGAGCAAGGTAGGCCTAGTTTGGGGTACATAACAGAGGCAGTCAACCAACGTAGAAAGCTTTTCAATCTTTAAATTGTTCCAAACAATTCCTTCAGAAGGAATCATAGCTCCAAACATTTCACCCACTGCTTGTTAAACACTTAGGGGCCTATTACGATGGAGATCGGAAAACCTCCCCGACCGCCATGGTAGCGGAAAACAACTGACGCAGGTACCGCGGCAAAAGCCAGCGGCCAGATTAGGATGTCCCGCCAAAAAAACCCGACCGCGGCAGTGAGAGCCACCGAAGAACCACCCGTAGCGTGCGGAGAAGGCGAAAACCCGTCCGCGGAGGTCGGATTCCCGGAGGAAACAAATTAAACAGCCGCCACAACAGCGAAGACACCGCACAGAACATTAGGATATCCCCAATGTGACTGCGGTACGTTCCGCTGAATCCGACCGCCAAAAACGGCAACAGTGATGAATGGGAGAGCCGCCGGAAGAACTGCAGCAGAGCCACTGCTGCGGACGCTCCGTGACAAATATGGCGGTCGACAGAAAAAACACACAACAAGGCCACAAAGTGCACACAGCAAACTAGCCATGCACCCAAAAATATATAACACACCCCAATGACACAACCACATGGCAACTACAAAAATACAAATCCCAGGACAACCCACACAACACACCTGACAGCAATACCCCATTTGGACACACCCACATAGCTGAGCATAAAACCAGCCCCATCCCTGACCACAATCCTTTGCAAAACTCCACAACTTAAGGGCCCAACACCAGAACACAAAGGAGAGGCAAATCTGCACACCATCACTACTCACACCACACACAGCACCACTACCACATCCACATCTGCACCTCTAATCCCTGTGCACATCACACACCATACACATCACCCCCACCCCCACCACTCACACACCTGCACCTCAAACCCCTTAGCACATCACACACCATGGCACCACAGGAAATGCCAAAAATCACAGACAGTGAGTTGACAGTCATGGTAGATGAGATAGTCAGAGTCGAACCACAACTGTTTGGTAACCTGGTCCAACAGACACCATTAGCCAGAAGAAATCAAATGTGGGCAAGGATAGTCGATAAGGTCAATGCAGTAGGGACCATCCCACGCAACAGACAGGAAATCATGAGGCGGTGGCATGACCTGAAGAGTGTTGTCAAAAAAAAGAGGAGCAAGAACCATGAGCTGGCTCAGAGGACTGGCGGTGGCCCTCTCATTCCACTAAGAACATTCACTGCATGGGAGGAGAAGGTGCTTGCCATACGGCATCCAGAGAGTCTCACAGGAATACCCGGTGGAGTGGAGGCTGGTAAGTACAAACAAATGTAGAGCATTATACAGCAATGTACTGTCAAGCACAACTACAAAGCTACATCTCTGAGGTACAAGTAGATCCATATGCACCACAATATCCAACACATGTCCCACAGATTTAATATCCACTACATCTGATTCACCCCAAAAGGTAGCCAACATTTACAGGGTTGTATGTGCCCAGGCAAATAGCACTACAACTCCCACCAGGCCCCCTGTCCCACCCCTGAGCAGGATGGAGCACTCCACACCCAGAAGCATTGGGAAGCCATTGTCTCACTACAAACAAATTAACAGCTAGGGAGCCCTCTTCCCTGGGAGGGCTGTTTGGGGGTGGGAGGCCTGCACAACAACTCCCACCATGCACCCTGTCCCACCCCTGAGCAGGATGGAGCACCCCCCCACCCAGAAGCATGTGGAAGCCATTGTATCACAACAACAAAACTAACAGGTAGGTAGTAGCCATCTTAAAAGGGAGGGCTGTTTGGGGGTGGGAGGCCTGCAGTACTACTCCCACCATGCCCCCTGTCCCACCCCTGAGCAGGATGGAGCACCCCCCACCCAGAAGCATGTGGCAGCCATTGTATCACAACAACAAAACTAACAGGTAGGTAGCCATCTTAAAAGGGAGGGCTGTTTGGGGTTGGGAGGCCTGCAGTACTACTCCCACCATGCCCCCTGTTCCACCCCTGAGCAGGATGGAGCACTCCACACACAGAAGCATTGGGAAGCCATTGTATCACAACAATAAAACTAACAGGTACACCTGACAGCAATACCCCATTTGGACACACCCACATAGCTGAGCATAAAACCAGCCCCTTCCCTGACCACAATCCTTTGCAAAACTCCACAACTGAAGGGCCCAACACCAGAACACAAAGGAGAGGCAAATCTGCACACCATCACTACTCACACCACACACAGCACCACCACCACATCCACACCTGCACCTCTAATCCCTGTGCACATCACACACCATACACATCACCCCCACCACTCACACACCTGCACCTCAAACCCCTTAGCACATCACACACCATGGCACCACAGAAAATGCCAAAAATCACAGACAGTGAGTTGACAGTCATGGTAGATGAGATAGTCAGAGTCGAACCACAACTGTTTGGTAACCTGGTCCAACAGACACCATTAGCCAGAAGAAATCAAATGTGGGCAAGGATAGTCGATAAGGTCAATGCAGTAGGGACCATCCCACGCAACAGACAGGAAATCATGAGGGGGTGGCATGACCTGAAGAGTGTTGTCAAAAAGAAGAGGAGCAAGAACCATGAGCTGGCTCAGAGGACTGGGGGTGGCCCTCTCATTCCACTAAGAACATTCACTGCATGGGAGGAGAAGGTGCTTGCCATACGGCATCCAGAGAGTCTCACAGGAATACCCGGTGGAGTGGAGGCTGGTAAGTACAAACAAATGTAGAGCATTATACAGCAATGTACTGTCAAGCACAACTACAAAGCTACATCTCTGAGGCACAAGTAGATCCATATGCACCACAATATCCAACACGTCCCACAGATGTAATATCCACTACATCTGATTCACCCCAAAAGGTAGCCAACATTTACAGGGTTGTATGTGCCCAGGCAAATAGCACTACAACTCCCACCAGGCCCCCTGTCCCACCCCTGAGCAGGATGGGGCACTCCACACCCAGAAGCATTGGGAAGCCATTGTCTCACTACAAACAAATTAACAGCTAGGTAGCCATCTTCCCTGGGAGGGCTGTTTGGGGGTGGGAGGCCTGCACAACAAGTCCTACCATGCACCCTGTCCCACCCCTGAGCAGGATGGAGCACCCCCCCACCCAGAAGCATGTGGAAGCCATTGTATCACAACAACAAAACTAACAGGTAGGTAGCCATCTTAAAAGGGAGGGCTGTTTGGGGGTGGGAGGCCTGTAGTACTACTCCCACCATGCCCCCTGTCCCACCCCTGAGCAGGATGGAGCACTCCACACACAGAAGCATTGGGAAGCCATTGTATCACAACAACAAAACTAACAGGTATGTAGTCATCTTAAAAGGGAGGGCTGTTTGGGGGTGGGAGGCCTGCACAACAACTCCCACCATGCCCCCTGTCCCACCCCTGAGCAGGATGGAGCACCCCCCCACCCAGAAGCATGTGGCAGTCATTGTATCACAACAACAAAACTAACAGGTAGGTAGCCATCTCAAAAGGGAGGGCTATTTGGGGGTGGGAGGCCTGCACAACAACTCCCACCATGCCCCCTGTCCCACCCCTGAGCAGGATGGAGCACCCCCCCACCCAGAAGCATGTGGCAGCCATTGTATCACAACAACAAAACTAACAGGTAGGTAGCCATCTTCCCTGGGAGGGCTGTTTGGGGGTGGGAGGCCTGCAGTACTACTCCCACCATGCCCCCTGTCCCACCCCTGAGCAGGATGGAGCACCCCCCCCCACCCAGAAGCATGTGGCAGCCATTGTATCATAACAACAAAACTAACAGGTAGGTAGCCATCTTAAAAGCCTTATGCATTACACACAAACTGATAGGAGGAAAAGGACCAAAGATCATCTCTTCTATGGTCAAGCCCTATCGAGCTAACAGGCGACTACGCTCAGATGAGCAACACCTGGCAGTCGTTCCCCGAATTCAGAGAGTTAGAAGCGGTGGTCGGCTATTTTCATACAATGCTGCCAAACTTTGGAACTCTCTTCCTCTTCAGCTACGTGGGGAACTTAATCACCTTGTCTTCCGCAAGCTGCTGAAAACATGGCTCTTCCCTAAATGATTCTGTGAAGCTTCAGTTATCCGCCAGCGCTGGGATGCCTACGGGTAGCTATGCGCTTTATAAATGCTGCTTCATTCATTCATTCATTCAAAAGGGAGGGCTGTTTGGGGGTGGGAGGCCTGCACAACAACCCCCACCATGCCCCCTTTCCCAGCCCTGAGCAGGATGGAGCACCCCCCCACCCAGAAGCATGTGGCAGCCATTGTATCACAACAACAAAACTAACAGGTAGGTAGCCATCTTCCCTGGGAGGGCTGTTTGGTAGTGGGAGGCCTGCAGTACTGCTCCCACCATGCCCCCTGTCCCACCCATGAGCAGGATGGAGCACTCCACACCCAGAAGCATTGGGAAGCCATTGTATCACAACAACAAAACTAACAGGTAGGTAGCCATCTTAAAAGGGAGGGCTGTTTGGGGGTGGGAGGCCTGCACAACAACTCCTACCATGCCCCCTGTCCCACCCCTGAGCAGGATGGAGCACCCCAACACCCAGAAGCATGTGGCAGCCATTGTATCACAACAACAAAACTAACAGGTAGGTAGCCATCTTCCCTGGGAGGGCTGTCTGGGGGTGGGAGGCCTGCAGTACTACTCCCACCATGCCTCCTGTCCCACCCCTGAGCAGGATGGAGCACTCCACACCCAGAAGCATTGGGAAGCCATTGTCTCACTACAAACAAACTAACAGCTAGGTAGCCATCTTCCCTGGGAGGGCTGTTTGGGGGTGGGAGGCCTGCAGTACTACTCCCACCATGCCCCCTGTCCCACCCCTGAGCAGGATGGAGCACCCCCCCACCCAGAAGCATGTGGCAGCCATTGTATCACAACAACAAAACTAACAGGTAGGTAGCCATCTTAAAAGCCTTATGCATTACACACAAACTGATAGGAGGAAAAGGACCAAAGATCATCTCTTCTATGGTCAAGCCCTATCGAGCTAACAGGCGACTACGCTCAGATGAGCAACACCTGGCAGTCGTTCCCCGAATTCAGAGAGTTAGAAGCGGTGGTCGGCTATTTTCATACAATGCTGCCAAACTTTGGAACTCTCTTCCTCTTCAGCTACGTGGGGAACTTAATCCCCTTGTCTTCCGCAAGCTGCTGAAAACATGGCTCTTCCCTAAATGATTCTGTGAAGCTTCAGTTATCCGCCAGCGCTGGGATGCCTACGGGTAGCTATGCGCTTTATAAATGCTGCTTCATTCATTCATTCATTCATTCAAAAGGGAGGGCTGTTTGGGGGTGGGAGGCCTGCACAACAACCCCCACCATGCCCCCTGTCCCAGCCCTGAGCAGGATGGAGCACCCCCCCACCCAGAAGCATGTGGCAGCCATTGTATCACAACAACAAAACTAACAGGTAGGTAGCCATCTTCCCTGGGAGGGCTGTTTGGGAGTGGGAGGCCTGCAGTACTGCTCCCACCATGCCCCCTGTCCCACCCAGGAGCAGGATGGAGCACTCCACACCCAGAAGCATTGGGAAGGCATTGTATCACAACAACAAAACTAACAGGTAGGTAGCCATCTTAAAAGGGAGGGCTGTTTGGGGGTGGGAGGCCTGCAGTACTACTCCCACCATGCCCCCTGTCCCACCCCTGAGCAGGATGGAACACCCCCACCCATAAGCATGTGGCAGCCATTGTATCACAACAACAAAACTAACAGGTAGGTAGCCATCTTAAAAGGGCGGGCTGTTTGGGGGTGGGAGGCCTGCACAACAACTCCCACCATGCCTCCTGTCCCATCCATGAGCAGGATGGAGCACCCCCCCACCCAGAAGCATGTGGCAGCCATTGTAACACAACAACAAAACTAACAGGTAGGTAGCCATCTTCCCTGGGAGGGCTGTCTGGGGGTGGGAGGCCTGCAGTACTACTCCCACCATGCCTCCTGTCCCACCCCTGAGCAGGATGGAGCACTCCACACCCAGAAGCATTGGGAAGCCATTGTCTCACTACAAACAAATTAACAGCTAGGTAGCCATCTTCCCTGGGAGGGCTGTTTGGGGGTGGGAGGCCTGCAGTACTACTCCCACCATGCCCCCTGTCCCACCCCTGAGCAGGATGGAACACCCCCCACCCATAAGCATGTGGCAGCCATTGTATCACAACAACAAAACTAACAGGTAGGTAGCCATCTTAAAAGGGCGGGCTGTTTGGGGGTGGGAGGCCTGCACAACAACTCCCACCATGCCTCCTGTCCCATCCATGAGCAGGATGGAGCACCCCCCCACCCAGAAGCATGTGGCAGCTATTGTAACACAACAACAAAACTAACAGGTAGGTAGCCATCTTCCCTGGGAGGGCTGTTTGGGGGTGGGAGGCCTGCAGTACTACTCCCACCATGCCCCCTGTCCCACACCTGAGCAGGATGGAGCACTCCACACCCAGAAGCATTGGGAAGCCATTGTATCACAACAACAAAACTAACAGGTAGGTAGCCATCTTAAAAGGGAGGGCTGTTTGGAGGTGGGAGGCCAGCACAACAACTCCCACCATGCCCCCTGTCCCACCCCTGAGCAGGATGGAGCACCCCCCCACCCAGAAGCATGTGGCAGCCATTGTATCACAACAAAACTAACAGGTAGGTAGCCATCTCAAAAGGGAGGGCTGTTTGGGGGTGGGAGGCCTGCAGTTCCACTCCCACCATAACCCCCTGTCCCCCAGTGCATCAAGATGGAGCACTCCCTCCCACCCAGATGCATGTGTCAGTCATTGCACTGTCCACTTCAACCTAACAGGTAGGGAGACATCTCATGCCCTCTTGTCCCATCCCTGAGCAGGATGGAAGCCTCCACCACACACACACAAAGACGTGACACAAATCCAACCCAAATGTGTAAACAGAACAGGTAAGTAGCCAGTACATGCACCCAGCCATTCCTCCCAAAAAGCATGGTGCCATATGACAACACCAGCCCTCTCATCACACTAAAATACCCACAGATCCAATTGCCACTCACAGTGTCCAGACAGCCAAGCAAATGTAACGGCCACAGCAACAAAAGTGTGACACACCAATTCACATGTAGAAGAAAGTCTGTGCACAATCATGCACAGCACTGACTGACATGTGTAAGTGCCATGTGGCCAGAGCTGCAAGGACCATATGTAAACAAAGAAAGCATGGTTGGTGGTACAAATTCAGATTTGCACATGACATGACAAAGGTATGCATGAGATGTCAATGGCCAGTTCATGCTCAGATGTAACGTCTGCCAGGGCAGAGTAATCAACAAAGAGGCGTCACAGAAAATCTTTGTTGCGCTTGTCCCTAGATGGCAACATGTCCCTGTAATCACAAAACATGCACGTGGTGCATGGTATGTCTTGACACCTCACACCATGGACAAGTAATGCATGTACCTCAACATCATCTCAGGAGGCACAGTAGTGCGCATACAAACAATGTGATGATCAGTCAACTGTGTGGTGTACAAACAGTGAATAATACACAGCTAACACAAAGCTTGCGTGGTGCACTACAATGACCATTTCCCATCTGTCCCACAGGTGACCAAGAACTGACTGCAGAGGACAACACCAGCAACCTGCAGAGCCAGTCACCCCCCCCAGAACATGGACTCTTGGATGTTGACTCCCGGGATTCAGAGGACGAGGAGCTCGTAGCCGGACCATCTGGTGTGCCAGGGCGCAACCGGTCCCAGGAACCCATTGTCCCCCCACCACATCTGCAGCAACACCAACAGCTAAGCAGACCCCTGCTGTTATGGCCTTTGCGTCCTCCGCCACCACCACGAGTGCTGCCTGCAACACTCTTCCTGTCCCAGAGGATGACAACCCCACACCAACAACTGAGGAGGGCAGGGAGAGGATGCGGGTGCCTACAGTGGTGAGGCAACAGGTCTGTGGCAGCAGGGCAGGTGGGAGGGGCAGGGTCACTCAGAGATAACCGGAGCCTGGGACCGAAGCCCTGGACAGCATCAACTGAGTCCTTGGGGCATATGAACGGGCCCAGGGACGAACGGCCTGGGCAGAAGAAGATTCCAGCGAGCTCCTCCTGCTGAGGAGGTCCATGGACACCCGCATGGGACAAATTGTGGGCCTCTTGGGCCATATAGTGGCAGCACTGAGGGACAGGCCTGCGCCACAAACAACACCTCCACCTCCCCCTGCTGTGCCACAGGATGACAGTTCAACATCCTCCCCTGCGGCCACAGAGAGGGGTGAGTCCTCAGACCCCACTGGCCCTACAGCAGAGTCCCCCCCTGCCAAGCGACAAAGGGGCCGGCCCAAGAAATCCCTGGGAGTATCCCGTGGCAAAGCACCTGCCAAACGTCTGTCACGGAGCCAGCCATGATGGCAACACTCCCCACCACTGCATTGACTTTCTGGACTGTCCTTCCCCACACTGCCTTGTGAATGGCATCTGTCTGTTGGACTGGGTCACCACACCAATGTGGTGACTACTCGATACTCTCATTTACCATAACTGTCAACTCACTGCTTCACTAATCACCTCAATGTAAATGTTCACCCCACTCACATGTCACCATTGTAAATAAATACTCCTTACACACATGTCGTTGTCACTGCTCCGTCTTTATTCCAGGATGTGCAGTCTTCACCATGATTACAATGTACCAGGAGCATGGAATGTATGTAGGCAAGGAGAGGCTGAAGGGACCTAGGAAAACACAACAGAACAAGATTCACTAGTCTGGGTGTGGCATCACAGACATCATACAACACTTACCATCAAGCAAATACAACATGCACACATCACAATGAGCAACAAGTGCCAACATACACATCCTGTAGATGTTCCAAACCACCCTGTCCCATAAACATTGTCAGCCACCACTGAGTCAACAACCGGCTGCAGTCACAAAGCTCACATACACCTTCACAACAACAGCAACATCATCAGACAATGGGTCCGTGGTACATTGTCACTCACCTTCAAGTGAAGTAGCGGGTGATGAGCTGTTGACCCAGGTCAACACCTTCCTCCTCTCCACTGTCCTCATCACTGGACACGGGTTGGTTTGCAGGTGGGGGCCTTGGCTGCTCATCATCATCCAGGATCAGGGGGATCTCCTTGCAAATGGCTAGGTTGCCAGATGCCACAGCAATCTGACACACCTTCCTGGGCGAGTACATGAGTGCACCTCCCGTCTTGTCAAGGCAGCGAAATCGTGACTTGAGGAGACCAAAAATCCGCTCCACCACACGACGTGTCCTCCCATGGGCATCATTGTAGCGTACATCAGCTGGTGTCCTGGGATTACGCAGTGGGCTCAGCAACCACGGACGGTTGGGATATGCAGAGTCACCTAGGTGTGAGAGACACAAATAAATCTTGTAATTATTCTGTGGCAGAGGACAGCATGTCACACACACACCACGCTACTGGACTCTTCGTACTCATCCACAATCCATGCCCGCTCAGGAAGCAGATTAGTCATGAGCTGGGGTACAATGCTGTTCCGCATGATGTAGGAGTCATGGGCTGAGCCTGGATATCTGGCACACACGTGCGTGATGATCATGTCCGCCTGGCACACCACTTGCACATTTACGGAGTGGAAATGTTTGCGATTCCTATAAATGTGCTCCCGTGCCTGTGATGGAACAAGCCCAACATGGGTGCAATCAATGGCCCCAACAACATGGGGGATGTGTCCAAGGGCATAAAAGTCTCCCTTTACGGCCGCCAATTCCGGCACCCTGGGGAAATGGATGTACCTGTCCTTGTAAATCATCATGGCGGCCAGGACATCACGCAGCACCATGCTGAACATGGGTTGCGACATCCCACCTGCGCTGGACACCGTGTGCTGGAATGACCCAGAGGCAAAAAAATGCAGAGCCGCCATCACCTTGGATGTTGGGGTGAAAGCTGTTGAATGTGTCCTGCGAGGCTGCAGGTGGGGCTCCAACATAGCACAGAGGTTTTGTAGGGTGGCTCTGTCCAGACGGAACTTCCTGATGACCTCCTCATCCTCCATATCTGCCAGCATGGTGTAGGGACGATGCAGATTTGGTCTCCTCCTAGTTGAGAGGAAAGTGGACACATGTCAATGCAATACACCATGAGATGTGTACGACATCTTACGTTTTGACTGACACAACGCCAACAATGACTGTCATCACAATTGGGTTACAGAGCAGCCTACATGTAGGGACACCTTCAGCTACACTACTCGTACACTTGTCCCCTCTCACACAGCAAGTACCTCTGAAACAACATCTGACTATGCGAATGCACATAGGGATATGGCCACATCTAGCATGAGCAGGCCTGAGAGTATTTCATACAGCATATGTGTAAAACTGCAACACTACTGTCCCATACCTAGCTGCTGTACCTGACCCACCTTCAGGCGTAAGTTGAACATGGCACACATCAACAACACAATGACCACAGGCCGAGCGTAAACAACAAGTGTGTGCATGAACCAAGAAAACAAGACAGTCAAATCTGCACATTCTTCATTAAGACATGCATCACTGTTCACAGCACTTGCACACATTGACATGTGTACACATTGGAGAGTCCATGACAACACTGTTCTGTGTACATGCCCATCAATATCACAAGTGACATGTGAGGGAGTACATGCCAATGCACTAAATCACATACACAAACATGGCATGTGTAGTCAGCAGTGTGTTAAATGTCACATTGGCATTGTGTGCACAATGAGGTGCCATTAATCATGTGGCCACCGTGCACTGTAGATGACTGCCCATTGGCCATTGACCCAGCATCATGTGTCCATAGGTGCTGACAAAGTGTGCCGCCACCCAAATCACGGTCACAGGCACCAATGTATGGCACCCAAATCGCAGAAGCTACCGCCTACCACCAGCGGTGTGTCACCACCAATCCCTGGGACACAATCGCGGTAGTGAGAGAAACATATGTACTGACAAATGGCGGTTGGCATGCTCCGCCACCCAAATCACGGTCACAGACACCAATGTATGGCACCCAAATCGCGGAAGCTGCTGCCTGCCACCAGCGGTGTGTCACCACCAATCCCTGGGACACAATCGCGGTAGTGAGAGAAACATATGTACTGACAAATGGCGGTTGGCATGCTCCGCCACCCAGATCCCGGTCACTCATTGCAATGTATGGCCCTAGAATTGCGGTAGCACCCGCCTGTCCCCTGTGGTGTGTCACCGCCATGAACCATGCCCTTACAGCCAATGGGAACCGCAATCGCGGTAGCCTGATGCAATTTTGAAAATCGCGGTAGGCGTGCTCCGCCAACGCGGAGCTGGTCATTGGATGCACTTGAAAGATGCACCACCGCAGTAGCGCCCGCCTGTCCCATGCGGTGTGTCACCGCCATGAACCATGCCCTTACAGCCAATGGAAACCGCAATTGCGGTAGCCTGATGCAATTTTGAAAATCGCGGTAGGCGTGCTCCGCCACCGCGGAGCAGGTCATTGGATGTATTTGAATAAGGCAGACCTGGAACACCAATTGCAGCAGCTTAGAACCACTGAAACGAGCCCAGGGGGCTATATATGTGTGTGAGAGCCACAGATTTACACAGCTCACAGAGCCTGCTGCCTGCCACCCCTCACCAGCATCTGCTTCTGCTGCTGCTGTCTCCAGGGCCTGCTGCCTGCCACCCTTCACCAGCAACTGCCTCTGCTGCTGCTGTCTCCAGGGCCTGCTGCCTGCCACCCTTCACCAGCAACTGCTTCTGCTGCTGCTGTCTCCAGGGCCTGCTGCCTGCCACCCCTGCTGCCTGCCACCCCTCACCAGCAACTGCTTCTGCTGCTGCTGACTCCTGTGCACACAGTGATGGCGAGGACAGGGAAGATCCGTGCCACTCCCTTCACCACCGAGGAGCTGGAGGTCCTGGTGGACGAGGTTCTCACCCACTATCCGAGGCTATATGGTGCGCCAAATGTCGTGGTAAGTCACTCAGAGTGGGAGTGAGAGTGCAGGGGGGGCACACATGAAATTGATCTGCTGCAGTATGTGCGTGAGAGTGTGGGGTTGTGTCATGCACTGACTAGCATGCTGTCCCCAGGGGGAAGGGGTGTTTAGCTTATTCCACACGTTTCCCTGCCTGCACATCCAGATTTGAGAGACATGTTTTGTTTTGTCAGTCATACAGTGACGCAGCAAGTTTGCAATGCAGGAGTCAGGACAGTGATTGCTAGTGTGAAGGTCTGTGTGGGTCCCTGATGTCCTTCACAGGCCCATCTCTGGCATTATCTAGGGTTGTTGTCCATAGGGTAGTGATGGAATTGTATATGACTCAATATGTGCCTCATCTCTAGTTCTGCACTATGCTCAGGACCTCAATACCCGAGGGTGACACTCTTGTTGGTCATTCACCTATGACACTGTAGATTTCCACATTATTGTGCACAGACCCTTCCTTCACCACCAGCATGTGCACATACTCGCATGTGTTGGCACTGTTTGTGCTTCCAAATTGTCCCTTCATGTAACAGTTCAGATGCCCCACGTTGGACCTCTGTGTGACCCCACCTGGCCTGCACATTCACCGCACAAACTGACAGGGACACATCACTGAATGTACAGAGTGTCAAAGTTGTGCTTTTAATTTTGACTCTCCATCAATGATCCATTTAAGCCATGTAGTTCAAGCACGATAGGCCTTGTGATGAGGGGTTGCATTTGTGAGATCAAGTCCCTCAATGTGACCTCCATGACACAGTGAGCCAGTTAAAGGGCAAGTGCATTGAGGGCTGTGCAGTGTTGGACCCAGTGAGTCCACCCCCATACATATGTTGATATGTGATGTATGTCTTGCTCTGCATGAATATGGATAGTAGATGTGGACAGACTACACATGGCTTAATGTGCTGGCATCCTGCATGTGTATGAGATGGGCTCACACCTGCATGCATTTACGTTTGGTTCTCCCATGCTGATGTTCCATGTTAGATGCATTCTTGTCTCTGTTAGACATATCTGTGGATTTGGGATGAGTTAGTATCATGCTCCTGTACTGAGAGATATTGGTACATAACACTGTGTCACTGATGTGTTCCCCTCTTGTCTCCCATGCCTGCAGCTCAAAGTACACCAGCGTAAGGCCGTGTGGAGGGCCATTGCATGCAAGGTGCGGGCTCTGGGTGTCTGCAACCGCCGGCGCACCCACTGTCACAAGAGGTGGGATGACATCTGTCGGCTGAGCAAGAACGTGGCCGAGATGACACTGGGGCTGGTCCCTCGGGCCGGAAGGTTGGCGCGGCGCAGCATGACACCACTCATGGCACGCATCTTAGCTGTGACGCAGCCACGACTGGATGCACGTCTGAAGGAGCATCAGCAGCAAGCTGGGGGTGAGTATTCTGGGAGTGTGACTTTGGGTGGTGAGTGGCTGCATGTGTTCCAAGCCTGGGCCAGTGCAGGGCTCTGATGTTGCTAGTGTGATGCAATGGCATGTAAGTGGCCTCGGTGTTGGGTGCAGCTGTCATGCATTCTCCCTACATGTACTTTCCCATGTCATTGGTGTAATGGCCCTTGGATTCGCATTTGTAGTTGTGGCCTTCTGGTACCATCTTCATTAGGGTAGTCAGGGACATCCCATGGCAGTGACCGGCAGAGTGCTTCATCTGAGTGTGCCATCATCAATGTGTGCATTTCCTGACGCCAGATTTGTGAGGACTACACATCTGGCACCAATGTGCAACTGTAGTTGTGCCGCAAGATATGACAAGGTGGATGGCATGTGCTCATGGCCATTGTGGACTGATATTTTGGAGGCTGTCCCTGTGTTGGCCACTTCTGCTGGCTCAAGATGTGACAGTGGCAACATGTTGGGAGGAACATCTTTTCCCCCCTCAGGGCCCTAGGTGTGCACAGAGGGATCTGTGTGTCTGGTTACATGGAGCCACCAACAGGCTATTTGCCTGTGTTCATCACATGGGTGACTTATGCCAAGTATGCATGATGCCAAGAAAGGTTCAACTTTTGGATTGAGGTTGCACAATGTTACTGCCCATGGTGTTGTGCAACATGGAGAATTCATCATCTTTTGTGATGCTTTGCTTGCATATATTTTTGATGTTGATGCCAATGTACTGATCCTACATCTCTCTCTCTATCATGCAGCATCTCCTGTGGGCACGGAAGGACAGGGGACGGACACCGGTGGTGAGGGATCCTGCACAACTGCTGCACATGAGCATAGTGACACGGATGTCACCAGCGCATCTGAGGGGGACAGGAGTCTTCTGGAGGAGTCGCAGCCAGAGACGCAGACCTCAACGTCATCTGACGACAGTGGAGACGCATCTATGTTGTCGGGCACATGGAACGGGGACTCTGCCTCATCGTCGACCACACAGCGTCCAGTGCCCACCCTCCCAGCTACTCCCACTGTTGCTGCCCATGTCCGCACCACCATAAAGGGAAGGGTGTCCTTCACCCTAGGCACCGCTGCCCCTGCCCCTGTCCCCCCTGCTGCCATCGGTGCTGAGTCTGTAAAGCTTTTGCACCAGCTGTGTGTGGGGCAGACAGCTCTCCTCAATGCCATCACTGACCACGACAAGAAGTTGGCACAGCTGGTTGCTTACGTGGAGGGCGTTCATTCAGACGTGGGTGGGCTACACCGTACTGTACAGTGTCTGTCCTCTGCGGTGACGGCAGCCATTCAACTGGCCCAATCTCATGGTCCACCTCCAGTCCCTAGGTCAACCACCCTGCCAGTGGCCACGTCTGATGATAGTGACCACAGATCCCACACATCAAGGGAGAGATACAGCACATGCAGCACACGACAGCAGCAGCCCAAGCAGTCCAAGGCGCAGACACCATCCCCACAGAAAGCGGAAGCCACCCCAGACCGCAGAGGCAAAAGCCCTTCAGGCGACACTCAGGGCAAGGAAGCCAAGAAGCATGCCTCAGGATCACATGCCTCAAAGGCATCCCCAGCCAAGGACTCACCTGTTCCAAAAGTGTCTCGCGCAGACAAACAGACAGTTTCCGTGCCCAGTGAGAAACATGTGCCTGTAAAGAGTACATGTAACAAGAGCTCCAAGGCAGGTTCACCCACAACATCCACTCCCATCCAGAGCCCTGTGAAGCAGGGGAAGGAGCCCACTTTAGGGGGTACACATGGTGAACAGGTGATGCAGGGGCAGAGGCAATCCCGGGCCAAGCGCACCACTGAATCCAGCACATCCCCAGAGGGAGGGCCACAGTCTGCACATGATCCTGCTTTTGTGGTGAGTGTGCCTGTAGTGTACACGCCACTTGGCATGAATCCCAAGACAGGGGTGCCATTTCGAATCCCAAAGAAGTGGAAGGGCACCCCTCCAGCATCTCCCACACACACTGTGTCTCAGGGCAGCATGAGTCCACCTCCATGTGCCACCAACCCACCTGGTCCTAGCAGCCCTCAGGCTTCCCAAACCACTGATGGCTCAACCCCAGCTGGGCCTATCTCTCCCCGGTCCAGTCCCCCAACTGTCCCCGACACACAGCCACCTCCCAGTCAGACTGTCAGCCAAGTCTGAGTGTTAGTCCCCCTCACACACATGTCTCTCCCACAGTGGTGCCATGGACTTCCCATTGTTGACGCCCTGAGTGTGTTGCTGACCATGGCAGGGGTACAGTACCACCCATTCCCAGTGCTGGATCTCATGTACTTACTATGCACTTTCTCCTGGCCACTATCCTTGTTGTTCACTGGTGTTTGGGCCTTGCCTATGCAGCTTCTCGTGTACCTCACCTGCACTTTCTCCTGGCCACTGGCCTTGTTGCTCACTGGTGTTTGAGCCTTGCCTGTGCAGCTTCTCATGTACCTCACCTGCACTTTCTCCTGGCCACTGACCTTGTTGCTCACTGGTGTTTGAGCCTTGCCTGTGCAGCTTCTCATGTACCTCACCTGCACTTTCTCCTGGCCACTGGCCTTGTTGCTCACTGGTGTTTGAGCCTTGCCTGTGCAGCTTCTCATGTACCTCACCTGCACTTTCTCCTGGCCACTGGCCTTGTTGCTCACTGGTGTTTGAGCCTTGCCTGAGCAGCTTCTCATGTACCTCACCTGCACTTTCTCCTGGCCACTGGCCTTGTTGCTCACTGGTGTTTGAGCCTTGCCTGTGCAGCTTCTCATGTACCTCACCTGCACTTTCTCCTGGCCACTGGCCTTGCTGTTTACCCCTTCCCTGTGCAGGATCTCATGGACACAGTCAGTACTTTGTCGTGGCCACTGGCCTTGCTCTTGTCCACTTCTGGTGCCTATCACTGTGATATGTGAATAAACAAAGTTACTCCTGTTGTCTGCATTGTCAGTGTACTTCATGAATAAAGTGTTATTCTGTGTGGGTATGGTTTACTGTGACACATGCTCTATATGCCACTTCAACATTGCCAATGGTTTGGGTCACTTCATTCTGGGTTTGATAGGGGTGACATGCACTTCAGTTCTTCTGGACTCTGAGGCTTGGGGGTGCAATGCTGTTGGTTTGTGATGGACTACTGTTGTAATGGTCACTCTTTGGTCATCTTAGCTATATTGGACACATGTCATATGTGTATGCAGTGCCAGCACAAAGTGGGATTCTATACACAGTATTGCAGGCTGGCAGGCCAGGGTAATCATGTCTGTGTGTGCTTTCTTGATGTGTGTAGAGCAGTGTTGGTGTATACTCATCTAGTGATGTCCAGGCGTCCTAGTCACATGTGTTGATTTCAATGTGTGCACTTGGGTGTTCATGAAGTGTGCAGTGTGAAGGGGTGACTTTGTCAGTAGTGTTGGTGTGTGTGTGTGCCCCTGCACTTCTTGTCTGTGTTGGGGTATGTAGTCTGTGCAGTGCTGCTGGGTGATGATGTTGGGTTCTCCTGTTCTGTCTGTGCTCCCATTGCCTTTCTACAGTTTTGCTGCACAGGTCAGGTCTGGTCTGGTCTTGTTGTACTCCTGTGTGTGTTGTTATTGATGTTGGTGTATGGCTGTTGTTTTGGTGTCAGCATTGGTTCAGGCATCCCTGAGTGTGTGTGATGTTTGTGTCTGCCCCCCAGGGAGTGTGATTATTTGTCAATGTATTGACTGGACATTATTGGCCCCCTTATGTGTGTTTGACACTGGTGATGTGGGTGTGGTTTGGGTGGGGGTATGTGTGGAGGATCCTACTTGTGTTTGACAGTTGTGGAGTTTGTCAATGGGCCCTGTGTGTGGTGCTGCTGACCAACACCTATCAAGTAGTTGGAGGCAGATTTGTGGCTGTTGACTGGTTGACTTCTGAGACTTCCTTTCATTCCTGCACCTATACATGTTTTGCCTTGCTGTCTCCCTGAGTTGTTGCAGATGTGGTGGCTGTGGTTTAATTTCACTCACTGTGGCAGCCATGTGTGGTTTGATGGGGTGAGGGTGTCATCAAATGTTCCTTATCTTGCATGTGATGTACACATGCTTAGTGGTTGTCTCCTTGGCCTTCCATTGGTGTGCACCTCACTTTTGCTTTCCTATTTGTGGTCCTACATTGCTGCTGACATGTGGTCTGTGTATGTGGCTGTGTGTCAGTGTGGGGTATGTCTATGTAACTTGACAGGCTGTGTGTCCAGTTCAGTGTTTGCTCCTATTCTGTATCAGTGTTCATTTTGTGCTTGGACTCCATTTTGCTGCCATGAGTGTAGTGTCTGTGTGGTGTGAGGGTTGCCCTGGCCATGTGTTTCTGTGCTGTGTGTTCCTCTGCAGCCCTACCTGTTGAGGCTGCCTCCCTAGTTGTTTGGAGTGTGTGGTGCAGGCTGTGGGGTCACCTGGGTTGTTGTTGTACATGGGGTGGCACAGGTGGGGCACATGGCATGTCCCTTGAGGGGGCTAGTGTGTGGAGGGTGGAGGTGTGGCCCTGTGATCTTTGTGCACAGCCCATGCCTGGCGCAGGCCCTGCCTTCCTGCATTGTGCGCATGTTTTCCCGCGTCTTCACCGCTGCGGTGACGTGACCGGGACATTACAGCAAGATTGCGGTGGATGGGTGGCCTGGATGAGGAGGGGTGATTTACTGACAGGTAGGGCATGTGTGGGTGCACTTGTGGTTTTGTTCCTGTCCCCACCAGGGTGTCTGGTGTGGACAGGAACCCTGTGTCATCCCGGGAGTTGTGTGTTCTGTTTGTGGGTGGAGTTGTGTCATTGCGTACCTGCGGCGGCGTCCACAACGGTTCATGACTTGCTGGTGGTGTATCACGTACAGCGCCGGGAAAACATGTAAGGCTGGGTCCATTGCGGTCGTGACCGGGTGGTGGGGGCCGTGAATCTGGTTGCGCTCGCTCCGCTGTGGTGTTTCCGCCGTCTCTGGTTAGCAGGTTTCTCCACTGCGGTGCGGCTGGCTATTTGGGGCATCCTGATTTGTACAGCGGACGGGACGTCATTCCGCACGGCGGTGGGTCTCCATTGGCTCCCACCGCCGTGGTGGCGGGCGCCTTTGGATGGCGGTTCACGTCGCACCGCGGCGGACGGGAAATGGCCTAGGTTTGCCCATGCTAATATGGCGGATGTGTGGACAGCTGTTCGCGGGCGGAAAATTGCATTTTCCACCTCCACCAGCACCGCGGTGGTGCCTCCACCCGCCATACTAATAGACCCCTTAGTGCAGATCTTCCATGAATCACTACTCCCTTATCATCTATTTCATCTACATGAGGCACCTTAGGAAAAACTAAAGCTAAGTAGCAACTGCCAATCCAATTAACTTAAGATGGAAATAAGCATTTCTATTGTCTGGTTTCTATATATTGGGGGTAGGCTAGTATTGCTGGTATATTCTTCTCGGAGTATTCGTATTGTATTTACCAGATGATGTGTTTATTTCCAAAAAGAAGAAGAGAAGAAAGGGAAATATATACATATATATATATATATATATATATATATATATATATATATATATATATATATATATATATATATAGGCATTAGTAAGGTGTGTGCTATTCAGTAGTAGGGTTTTTTTTTCCGTTTTTTTTCTGGTATACAATGGTGGGCTTATTAGCACATATGGTGTTATATTAGTGTGGGGCGGGGGCACCCGGGTGGCGGGAGCTTGTCATCACTGGGACCATGAGTCCTGTTGCCTTTTTGTTGGGATTGGGAGGGGGGTTCTAGGGAGGGTTTGGGGAATGTGGTGGGCTCAGGGTCAGGGGTTGGGTGGGGAGGTAACCGGGGGTAAAAAAAGAAAAATAATCCACAGTATTGTTAAGTTTGTGAAATTTAGAGATGTTAAATGCTATGCTAGAGAATTAAGCAAGGGATGGTACCCATATCTACCTTATGGTTAAGTTAGGGCTTCGAATATGTTCGCTCAATGTTTGTGGGCTTAACAACTATAATAAAAGGCAAAGAGTTGCTGCAGAGCTTAGGGTGATTCACCCAGATCTTGTATGCATACAGGAGACACATATACCTTGGGGGAAGCGCAAGGTGTTATCAGAGTTGGGGTATGTAGTTTTAGCCACTTCACAACAGACAACTATGAATCGTGGGGTGGCTGTGTTGGCTAAATCGACTATACAAACTTCTGGGCGTTTAGCTGTAGACAGCCATGGGCGGTGGGCAATCTTGGAATGCATTTCGGGGGGCTCTAGATTTACGTTATGTACAGTATATGGGTCCAATTTGGACGAGGCCCCTGTTCTTGAACACCTAAATCTTGAACTTGCATCATGGCCCACCCCTCTTGTGCTATGTGGGGATTTTAATATCAATTTGGTACAGGGTGAACTACAAGCAGGTATTCAGAGTTATAGTGGTAGGAAGCCTAGGGTGTTTAAGGCTTTATACCACTTAATGTTGGATCATGGTTTAGTTGATGTCTGGGGTGTACTTAAAACACCGCAACTCTGGCTATACGTTTTATTCTCATCCGCATGGCAAATTAGTTTGTCTTGATTATTTTTTTATCTCGCCTTTATTACTAACAGAAGCCCAAATACAGGTCTTCCCCCGAATTGCCTCTAATCATGCTCCAGTTGTCTTGGACATTCCAGCTTTGGGTAGTAATTCAGCACCAAAGGTATTTACTCTTGACAGAAATCTTCTTCTTGATAATTTTTTTATCGAGTATATGAGAAACTGGGTCAGGGATTTTTTTCAAAATAATCGTTACTCTACAAACTACGGGAATGTTTGGGATACCTTCAAAGCTTGCTTTAGAGGGGAAGTGTTGAGCTTTGGACTACATAAACAGAAACAGGCCAAACTTATAGTCCAGGAGCTGTATGATAAATTGAAAGCAGCAGAAGAAAACCTAACATGCGGGATTCTGTCTAGAAGTAATATCACTGAGTTGCAAACTGAAGTGGCTAGATGTAAAGCTAACATTAATATGACATGGAGTAAGGAAATTGCCACAAAATACCAGCTCTTTAAGAAAGATTGTTATGAGTATGGGGAGGCGACAGGGCGTTGTTTAACTCAAAGGCTGCGTTCCAAAGAAGCTTCACAAAGAATAGAAGGCATGAAGAAAGTTTCTGGTAGTTTGGTACACGATCCCCAGGAGATTTTAGAGATTTTTCATAGTTTTTATCAAGAACTCTATTCAGAACAGGATGGAGAACTTGATGATGTGGATTTTGGGCTTTTGGATGTGCAATTTCAGCGGTTAGCTCATGAAGAAGTAGGAATATTAGATAGCCCTATTACGATGGATGAATTGGAACAGGCTATTAATGGTATGGCGCGGGGTAAAGCTGCAGGTCCAGACAAGCTTCCATCTGAACTCTATTGGATTTTTTTTCAAGACCTTAAAATTGATTTTTTGGCTGTTTGTCAGGCAGCTCAAACTGGCGCGGCACCACAGTCATGGGACGACGCCACTATTATTGTTTTTAAAAAGAAGGGTAAGTCATCTGATCTCCCGGGGTCTTATCGCCCAATTTCACTTACAAACTGTGACAGGAAGATTTATGCAAAAATTCTTGCGAATAGACTGGCTAAGGTCATATCCCCTTTAGTCTCACTCAGACAGCATGGGTTTATGCCTGGCAGGGGGACGGTGAACCATATAGCTAGAGTCATTACTATACTTGATATTGCTCAATTGGAGGCCAGAGACGTAGGAATAGTGTTGCTCGATGCCGAGAAGGCGTTCGACCGCCTCTCGTGGAATTTTCTTTGGGGAATTCAACACATGATGGGCTTTCCTCAGGGTTATATCCAGGCTTTGCAGGTTCTATATCGTTCTCCTGTGGCTCGGATCTGTTCTATGGGTTTAACATCTAAGGTAGTTCAGATTGCGAGAGGTACACGTCAGGGCTGTCCATGCGCTCCGCTCTTGTTTGCGCTTTATATCAATCCTTTTCTGGATATGCTTGAGCGGAGTCCTAGGATAAGACTGTTTATGGTGGGGCAAGATCAGTTCCGAGTCTTCGCATATGCGGATGATATAGCCATAATAACATCTGATCCAGTGATGGCGTTACCCGAAATTGAACATCTTGCATATAAATTTGGCCGTTTGGCCGGCTATAAGCTCAATACATCCAAAACCCAGATTCTTTGTACTAATCAAATCATCAATAATGATCCTAGAGTTGTTAAGGAGGTTATATATCTGGTATTAAGATACGGGTTTGCTTGAAAGAGCTGGTTGATGCTAACTGGGGGGCCATCATTGGAAATATTAAACAGGCTCTTGAGAGGTGGCAATGTCTTCATTTGTCTTTGGTTGGTAGAGCCAATATTCTTAAAATGAATATTTTGCCGAAAGTGCTATATTTCTTTAGATCAGTACCTTTGGAAATATCTCACCTGCAATTACAACAATTACAATCTCTCTGCTCTAGATTCCTGTGGGCTCCAGGGAAACCACGTAGGGCGGCACGATTCATGACTTTACCCTGAGACAGAGGTGGATGGTTAGTTCCTGATTTCGCAGTATATTATTATGCTTGTATTTTGGCTAATATCCGACTTTTGTTAACTGGAGAAGAAGTGGATAATCTTGCTGAAGCCCCATCAATATATCAGATGGTGCTTGGGACCGAGGCAAAAAATTGTCTGTTCCAAAGAATTGATGGCAGCTATTACAAGAGAACACGCTTTAAGATCTTGGGGGCAGTCTATAAGGTTTGGAAGATAGTCCGAAAAAACTTGCAGATTGAAGGGCTCTCATTTTATACACCTTTGTCGGCTGTAGGGATTCTCCCATCAATATTTCATGATTATGTGGTAGGGAAATGGAGACTCTCCGGTATTACACAATTGGGACATTTTTCGGAGACGGGGGGGGGGGGCAGTATTATTCCTTCTCTGATCTGGCGGATTAGTATCAGCTCCCCAAATGCCAATTTTTTAAATATCTTCAGATACGTGATTTCCTAAACAAGCATGTCACGACGTTAAAACCACATAAGATAGTTGAAGCTATCAGATCTCAGGAAAGAATTGGGGTTCTCTATAATGTTTTACAAGCTGCCAAAACTGATGACCTCGAGAAACACAATCTTAAGTGGGGGAACTCCCTAGGAGTGCAAGCTGTGTTCTTAGAGGGCTCGATCGACCTGGCAGGAAAAATCTTTATGGCCGCGAACTTAAAAACACAGCACTATAAAACGATATTCAATTTATATTACATTCCTGCAAAGATGAAGAAATGGGGGGGTCTGTATGATGGGAAATGTTTCCGTTGTGGTGCAGATGATGCTGATATTTTACATGTTTTTCATTCATGCACTAATTTGGCTTTGTATATACAACACATTGAGAGGTTTTTATCAGAGGTTACAGGAGTGGTTATAAAGATTTGGGCTTCTGTCATGTTATTGGGTACAGGGGAGTATTTGCGTCAAGGGACTTTGATACATAAATATAGGTATCTTATTTTTGTTGCTATGGGGGTAGCACGGTTATGTATTGCATCTACATGGCTTCACCCAGAGCCACCTTCCTTTGAAATGTGGCGTGCTAGGTTTTACAATATATTCAACTTGGAGTTCAGTCTGTACTCGGTTAAAGGTTCCAGGAAGCGAGCGCTCGGCATACAAATATGGGGTCCTATGTTTGATCATTTGACTTTTTGATATTATGTTTGTGGAATGGAATGAATTAATATGTATTCATTATTGGTTCCTGACTTATGATTTGTCTGTATGTAATGCTTTAACACTGTTTTTTATACTGTGGATTTTTAATAAATTTAAAAAAGGAAATAAGCAATTCTGCCGCATATGTAATAAACTCCCATAATAATAGGTTCTTTTCCCATCAAAAACTCAGCTCCCGTAGGCCAATATGCCCAGTCACAGTCACTCCATCCAACAAATTCTGGATTTTGAACTTAATCTTTCTCCCTCACAATACAAAAGTTTCCCTTCTTCTTCCAGTCCAAACACAATTTTGGATGTACACCTACATCTTTCATCACTTCTTCCCTCTTTCCCCAATTTTTCCTCACCCCATTCATTTCTTCTTCAAAACTTCCATCCCCTCTAATTTAATCGTTCTATAAAATCCTTCTCATCCCTGCTTAATGTACATGAAGCATTACAACTAAATACGTTAGTATGCAAAATTTGTGTGATAGATCTCATATAAGGCAACATTCGAACCACAGTCTTGGCTCCATTTGAAAATTCCATAGAGAGATCATAGTTTGAAAAATAATAATCAAAGTGTGCATGACGATAGAAGAAATGTATGAATATGGTGCAGGTCAGAGCTTAGGTCACTGATAAATTATGATAAAACATGGCAGCTGCTCTTGAGGCAAGTCAGTAGGTGCAAATATAGCATCACTTTGCGTTTATAACATTCGAGTATTCATGCAATAGCCATAACAACACATTGTCAAACATTTCCCCGAGACTCATCTCTATGTAATATCTTAATGTTAAATCTAATTTGCTCTTAAGCTAAATCAGGTTTAGTTTTGGCAGAAGCATGCTCAACAGAAGAATTGAGACCCACTAACAGGCCAATCATTATGGTAACTAAGGCAACTGCCACTATTATTAGTATCACTTTACATCTTTCTGATGTATTAGACACCATGGTTTCTCTCAAGGCAGATCAAACAGAAGAGGAAAATATCCAAAGCAAAAGATAAAACTCTACTTGTTGCTCTTATTGTGCAAATTCAGATGAACTATCGGTTCATCTGATGCATGCATATCAGTTCAATTAACTTCAGAATCAGAACCTAACACTACAGCCCGTGCTCTCTGAAAGGACAACACTACTCTTCTACTGGAGCCTGGGCCGTAATACTTTCACATGATATAAAGTGTAGAGACATATGTCACTTGAATTCAGTCAGATAAATAATCAAAAATCAAATAATCTTCACTGTGCTTGCACTATTTATGGAGGCATTTAAAAATCTCTCGGATTCTCAGTCTCATGTTTTCTCAAGTCAGATCCACTTTCAGCAAAGTAAGTCCACTCAGGAGCTAAATACCTTCAGATAGGCACCCGTTGTCTCTTTGATCTTCTGACTACTGGCTGTACACTGTAATTGTCACCTGTCTCTGTTTCTTCATCTATTGTTTCTGGTATGTGTTCCTCTGACACAACCGCTCTCAGTTTCTCACCACCTTTTGGCTAACATTCCCTCCTCTGTACTCTTCTAGCCAAAGTACTTACACCTTCTATGAGCTCAGCATGCACACCTTCAGTTTCTGCTGTTTGGTTCAGTGTGGCTACTCTTAACTCACTCACCACAAGCTCTGAACTTGCCCTGACTTGACTTTAAGACACTAATGCAAAAATCAACTTCATCTGAACATTTGTTCTGTGCTGGAGTTTGACTCTGCGATTCAGAGGTTGTTGTCGCCACCTCTTCAGTGACTTATCTCACTCTTTTGGTATGGGAGACATGGATCCAGTTGAGAAGGACCTCACACTTTACAGTATTCATCACAAGGATATGTTGGAAATGGACACTCTAGTGTGGCTCCAGGTAACTTTTCCTGACATGTTTCTTCAGCAAGACCCAATCTCCCGGACTTAGGTCATGGCTTTGTTCCTGCCTTGGAAGTTAAGTCGTCAACTCAACCTGGTGAGTGATGGAATGCTTCACATCAGCTAGTCCTTTGCGGTAGGCAAGAATCATATCAGCCATTATATTCATAAACGTAGCTCCTTGCACAGCAGAAGGTTTCATGGTTCTCCTGACCAAAATAGCATGAGGGGACCGTCCAGTTAATTGATCATGGATTCTTCAGAGACTCATCAGAATAAAAGCAAGAGCGCCCAGCCATTTCAGTGAAGTGGGCGCACAGACCTTAGCCATTCGACACATAAACATCCCATTTACTTGCTCCACAATTTCAGACACCTTAGGTCTGTAGCTACAATGAAACCTCTGCTCTACTTGAAGTGCTACACACATCATCTTCATTATTTCATTCTTAAAATGGCGGCCACAATCGGACTCCAGAGAACCCAGGAAGGCTGAAACAAGGAATCAATTCCCTCCGCAGTAATTTGACCACTGTGATACTGTCATTTCTCCTAGGCGAGCAGGCCTCCACCCAACAACAAATGAGGCAGGCTACCAATAATGTAGAGTGGAGTCCATTGCAAGTGGGCATTTCCATGAAGTCTAATTGATTATGATTAAAGAGATCACCTAATCTCCCTATGTGACTCATGGTTACAATTGTCCACTTGCCTGTGTTAAATTACTAGCAAATAATACAACTGTGGAACAGGTTTTCTGCAACGACATGAAATGGGGGCTAACCAGTAGCTCTTGAAGAGATGGACCATAGCATCTCTCCCTTTGTGAGTGGGACAGTGTATATGTCTTGCCATGGGTGACAGCAGAGCATCCAGAATGAGCATAGTTCAACAGAGCAATGGTGTCTTGCTTGCATGCATCTTATGTCATTGACGCCACTAGTAGGGCGCCAATATACTGAACCAGAACTGAGTTGTGATGCAACTGCAAGGTCTCCAGATTCTTCTTCAGATTCTGATTGAAGATTGAAAATTTCTTGGCATGCCCCTGTGGAACTCAGCATTGTGCCAAAATTTAATTTTGAAATTAGAAAGCAAAAATGATCTGACTATCCTCGTATAGACGAATGAAAAAGAACACTTGACACAAGTCAATGACTGAGAAACATTCAAGGTCACAGGGTATCTGAAAGAGTATCATCACAGGATTTGGTACCGTGGCACAACATGGGACAATGATCTGGTTCACCTTTTCATAACTCTTGTACTGTCTTTCACTACTTATTTGGCTTCTCCAAACCCATCACAGGTGAATTGCCATAGATGTCACATTGCCATTGGAATGCCTTGCTCTAACATGGATTCAATCATACGAGTAATTCCAGCCACTGCCTCAGGTGTGAGTTTGTATTGGGGCATTTTTGGATACTCTGCATTTGACTTTATGGTTATTTTCACTGGCTCAACATTTTTGATCAGAGCAATGTCTTTGCTTGTAAAATCCCACACTTCCTTTTTCACCAAATCTCTTAAGTCAGAAGGTTAAGTCTTTTCTTGTTTGGACTGGGAACAACCCAACGGTTGACTCTTGGGTTTTCGATATGAAGTCTTAATCCTCATTGTGTGTCTGAAGCGCAGCACCCTTCTGTGCGCAATAGATTACAACATTCATTTTACAGAGTAAATCCTTGCCCAATAAATTGACTGGACACTAATCACATGTATAACAAACTGATGGTCTTCTTCAAGGAGCCCTGTCTTCCCAAGGTCCTTACCTGAAACTGGGTTTGCGCTTTGTTTATCAGCAATACCTACCATTTGAAATTGTTTTCCCCAGAGAGGTAGGTTAGGTACCTCTACCGTTCTAACAGTAGAGTGTGAAGCTCCTGTATCGATCAAAAATGATACAGGGTGACCATTCATCTCTCTATCTACATATGGCCCACTCTGGTCTTCCTCTAGAACTGTACTAAGCACACATTCCTCCTCCCCTCTCAGACATCATCATTGTGATTGATCAGAATCTATTCCACTGGGAGTGTCAAAGACAGGGAGCTGTTAGAGACTTTCGCCAATTACGTATTGCTCTTGTGATATGAAATTACCAAAATTCCGTGATTAGGCTAGCTTGAATAATTAAGAACCATTTGGGGCACAAATCCTACCACAGGAGCACAGAAACAACGAACTAAGGGGTATATTTACAAGGGGATAACGCCACCAGAACGTCACTTTTAGTAACGTTCTGGTGGAGCTATGCCCTTCTCCATATTTACAAAGCGGCACTTAACCACTTTGAGTGGCTTAACGCCGACTTGTAAATATGGCCCCTTTACATGCATCACTTTGCGTGAAAGGGGCGTGCAATGGGTGTTGCTGTGGGCATTCCACCGCAAAACCCATTGCATTTTGACGCTGCCCCAGATTTACAAGCATGTGTAAATCTGAGGTAGCGCCAAAAACTAACGCCATGCAATAGCAGGCATTAGAATGGCTCAACAAGAAGAAATACTTTTACTTCTTCTCGATTTTCCTTTTACTATGTGTGCTGCATGCTGCAGCACACATAGAAAGAGCAAACCACCATTATTAATTGTTTATGTGCAGAAAGGTGTCCCTTCCTGCACATAAACAATCATTAAATAATGACGATTTGCTTGCAGCACATATAGAAGTAACAAATCGCCATTATTGATTGTTTATGTGCAGGAAGGGACACCTTCGTGCACATAAGCAATCATTCCCTGCAATGTAGGCACCCTTGCATTATGGTGCACGGGGGCCAGCGTTGGCGTTAGGCAGCTAATTTTAGCGCCAGCTCTAGGGAAAATACACGGTGCGCCGCATTGTTGTAAATGCAGTGCATCCCTGCGTTTCGGAAATGTCGGAGCGCGGTGCTGCCAAATTTGGCTCATCTCAGCGCTTCGACATTTCCTTTTAAATATGCCCCTGAGAGAGAGAAAGCAGCTGCTGGCTACTGCTGGTCATGTCCTGTAGCATTTAGTGCTATTTTAGTGCAAAATGCACCCTCACTCAAAATAGCTCTAAGTGGTGGATTACGCTTCTCATACAAGTACGCATAATTCCGAGTAATTTTGCTGTAACTACTTGCAATTACGTTAGAGAGAATTGTGTCAGTTATGCCCATCCCTAGTTTTATCTTGGGTTGCCCATGCTTTGCAGCATCATTGGAGCTTGGGGCATATTAGCATTATATAATCCATCAATCTGCACACTTGCATTGGCCTCACATTCATGTTTGGCATTTAAACATCAGTTTGCATTTGATTTGGATTCTTTCTACACTTGTGTTTCTAGTGCCCCACCTTGTTACAAATATGACATGGAGTAGTTTTTTTCAACATAGCTTTATCAATCCCTGGATTCTGGCAAGCAGTCATTCCTCAGACTCGTCCTTGGGGAACAAAATTTCCATTATGCATAATCTGACCACCACCTTGATGACCAACTTTCTGTATTACTGCACCAGCACCAGGACCAGGGCTATATACTGAATTTGCCACATACAGGACATTTTGTCATCCTTTCTCTGTCAATTTTGTCTGAGCCAACATGTATTTATCCCTAATCTTTTTCTTCTTCTCTTCCAAATCATCACTGCAATACTTCACATATCTCAAAATCTCATCAAGGGACTTGGTCTGCCAACAAATCACATTCTGCTGTATATGGGTTCTGATCTCTGGATGCAAAGCAAGGACAAGCTGTGTCAGGAACCCCCTGAGATTTTCCCTTTCTGGATCTTCGATGTCACTCTGCTGTTGGAAAACCTGCATCAGCCTTTTGTAACAGGCATGCATAGACTCTTTAGACTCTTAGGTAGTTCTAGCTATCTTAAGCTAATCAAACTTTTTCTGTAGGACCTTCGTTTTTTAAAAGGTTATCACCTGACTATATTTGTCCATGATAGAAGGAAAAGGAGCACAAGTTTGAGCATCTCATTGGTTCAGGAGGAGGCCAAGCTATAGTCACTTTGCATTCTGCCCACAAATCATTGGGGACCACAATGGCAAAGAAAGTATTTAAGTCCTCCCAAAACACTTTCAAAATCTTCACAAGCCTCTCCGCTTGGGTATCCCATAAGTCAGGGCTCTCTCACAATCTTTGAAATGGATTTGTTAATGCGGAAAGATAACCACAAGTCCAAGACACATGCACATATCCTCCTGTGAACAAATATCACCATTCTAATGAGTCAAAGGCCTTGGATGCTTCAAGGAAGATGGTAGCTATCTCCATAGTAGGGTTGAGCTGGTACATAAGGGTATATAGTGTCCCTAAATGATGTGCCATGGACGGGCCTGGAATAAACCCAACCTGGTCTGGAAGCACCAGTTCAGGCATCAGTAGAGTCAGTCAAGTGTTTTGGCCAGGATTTTGTCATCAATATTTATTAGCAATAGTGGTTGATAGTCATGGCTCTCAGGCGGTTTGCCCAACTTAAGGAGAGTAATAAGTTTGGATTCATGCAGAGAAGCGGGGAGCATCCCCCTCTCCAATGCTTTATTGTACACCTGAAGGAGCCGCGGGGCTAGCAGCGTTGTGAATGCTTTGTAAAATATGTTCAGGGGCCTTGCACCTAAGGAAACCAGCAATCGCTGCCAGAATCTTCTCCAGAGTAAGAGGTTCTTCCAGGAACTTTCTTCTCTGCCCTTCAATCCATGGAAGTGTTACTCGTTCGAAATACTGTGTATAGTCCTTGCCCTGACCAGTTACCTGCGAGGTATACAGAGCAGAATTATACTTAACCAACTAAGTTAATATGTTGCTCGCATCATAAATTGGGGTGCCATCCCCTTTCTGTAGGGGGTAATGGCCTCAACTTGCCTTTCGGCTCTCAAGAGAAAATCCATGGTCTGGCTTGGTCTTTCCACCTTGCCATACACCTGGGCCTTATCATATTTATGTAAGTGTTTAACCTTCAATTGTAGAGTCTCTATAAATTCAGTGTGTTTTTCCCAAATATTTTTTGCAGAACAGCAGAGTGAGGTTCAGTGGCATAGTCCTCTTCGAGGACTCTGAGTTCCCTCTCGAGCAGGTCTAAGCTGATCTGCAGTGCGTTTCGGACGCCATGTTGCCTTGCGATAAAAATGCCCCTCATGTATGTTTTAAAAGCCCCCCACAAGGTGACAGGGGACTGTACCAAGCCATCATTGTTATAAAAATAGTTTGTGATTTCAGAGCTTAATTTTGCTACAAATGCAGTGTCGAGTAGGGACTACGGGGAAAATTGCAATGTAACGGGACAGTGTCTGGAAGCAGGTATGTTAATAGTTAGCTTGACTGGCGAATGGTCTGACAATGTGCGTGATATCTGCTCTATTACTACCGTCCGACCAATGACACCCGTTGTCCCCAACCAGTAGTCCAGTGGTGCCCAAGACATATGGGTTGTGGAGATGTACGTACCCTCTCTTTGAGTGGGGAAGCGTGTTTGCTAGAGGTTGTACAGCCCATGTTCGGCCATGATGGGGGTGAGCGCTGCTGCACCTGTGTGTTGATTGCAAGTAGAAGAGTTGGAGCAATCAAAGCATTTCTTCAATATGAGGTTAAATTCACCCCCAGAGTGTCATGTGGTGGGCCTAATAAATGGCAGAGATTTCAGATAAACTTGTCAGTGTTGAGCCCATAGGAATTAAGTAAAGTAATATGTCTACACCTCACCACTGCATGGAGAATAATTTATCTGCTAAGAGCATCGGTTACCTCATGCAACAATCGAAAGGGTAGCCCTCTACATATGAGAATGGCTGTTCCTCGGGCGGAAGATGAGCAGTTGGAAAGAAGCTGTGACTGCTCCATTTCGACAGAAGGTGTGGACAGGATTGTTTAGGAATGTGATTTTCCTGTAATAAGGCTATGTCTATTTTGTAACGTTCAAGTTAGACCAGGATCTGTTGCGTCTTGTGTGTGTCTTGTGGGGGTTATCAAGGGTGCACATGTTTCATGTCAGTAGATGGAGAGGCAGGTACTCAGGAGGACCTGTCATCTAGTCCGTATGTCGACAATGGACCGCATCCAGTCTGTGTGCTCACCAGGATCTGCCTGGGGTTGTGTTTACAAGAAAACACCTTGCGACCTGAATAATTACAGTAAGGATTCTGTGTATGTGTCAGCTGTGCTAAACCCTCCCCACCACATCAGCCTCCCCAACCTGCCAGTGAAAAGTCCCCTATCAAACCAATTGAACATAAGCAAAACATAACATTCAACAATTCCAGTCTTACGATCTTCCAGTTTAGGTTCACCTTTGGGGGAGTCCAAAGTGCTGGCCTATCGACACTACCATCGTGGTAGTGTCTGCCGGTCCAGATGTGAAGTGAGGGACAGCATCCTGTTAATGAGTATGCGTGCTTTGCCACAATGGCCTCCACAGTGCCTTAGTCTATTAAGTTATTACTGGTTCAGCGATAATCGCCAGGCCGCCCCCAGTCGCTCATAAAAGCATGGACAATGTGTTTATTCTTTGTCACTTACCCCCTCCTCTGACAGCTGAGATGTGTTTCGCGTTGAGGCTTTTGAATCTTTGACAAGCCATTTCACAAATGATTACACTTTCTCGGGTATGGAAAGTATGTGGACCTTCCTTTAATACGTGAATTTGAAGTGTGCTGGATAGAACAGTGCATATTTCACCCCAAGTTGTTGCAGCTTCCATTTAACAAGCAAGTATTTACGGCGGGCCTCTTCCAAATCCAAGGTGAAATCAGAGCAAATAGCGATCATTGACCCCCCTCACCCCCTCTTATTAACTCGTGTTTTTCACAGGCAATGCACAGTGCCGTGTCCCGATCTCTATCGTTAAAGAGTCTTGCTATTATTGGACGGGGAGGAGCCCATGTTGGGGGACCAGGGAGCAGTGCGCCAGAAATGCTCAGCGCCCAATAGACTCTTTGGAAGTGATTGCAAATAGTCTGCATGTTGCCAGTGTCTGTCGATTCGGGGAAGCCAACTATATGCAAGTTGTTGGGGCACAATCATGCTTCCAAGTCTTAATTTCTGTTGGCTCTTATGACGTTGAGCACCTGATTCATATCCAGCAGTTTCTCCATGTAGCCAGATGTTTCATATTTCAGCTGGGAGATGCGGCCCTCTGCCAAGGTGATACGTTTACTCATGTTTATCGAGGGCATTTCCAATCTTGTCACCCTAGTAGTGAGTGCATCTATTTTGGCATCTATTGAAGTCAAGCTTTGGTGAATATTAATCACCAGCTTAATCCACCTCCCCACCCTCAGGTGGGGGGCACCTGTGAAGGAGTCTTTCTGTCCACAGACAGGGCTCTGCTCACCCTCTCAGACTCAAAATCTAGCTTCTGATTTCCCCATTGTAGTGGTTGGTTATGTGTGGCATGACTGCAGCGTCCCCAGCCGAGACCTTCCATGAGCAAATGGAGTACAAGTCACACTCTTATAACTGTGAGGGACACCCCTAAATAATAGCGGGTACGCTAGGTGACTGGGATGTAACTTTGGGAGGACTAATGTTTGAAGGCAGTCACCCCCTCAGTGGCAAACGTATGTAGAGGAAATAGCAGGGGCACACCACAAAGAGCAATTCAGTACCTTTTAGGCAGCAGCAGGACACCGCAATGCAATCAGCACTCACCGTGTCTGTCCACGCAGGTCGACCACCCCTGCTGGGTCTGCGCCAGAAAAGGCCTAAGGATGGCCAGGGGCACCAGGCCCTCTCCCGCTGGCAGGGTTCTGGGTGCACGGGAAAGGTGGGCTACTGGGGCCCCATCCTCATGAAGCGTGTGGCTACTCATCATCACTACCAATGACAGCCAAGTGCTGAAGGGGTTTTACTTGGCCCAGTTTAAGGTACCTTAGTAGGATGCACCCCAGGACATCAGAAGAAAACAACCCCAGCCTGCACTGCAGTTGTCCAGTAGCCCCTGCTTGCCCTGTAGCCCCCTCGAATGGGGTATGACATGTACACATTCATATTGGCTTCAATAAACATTATTATTGATATTATATATTTATATTTATTTATTTCATTTATGTATTTCCATTTATAAATTAGTTTTGAACTTTCATTAAAATGTCATTATATAATTGTTATGTTATTTTACAGCTCCATGCATTTGTATGTCTAGGAATGTGCCTCTTTTGACATGGTTAGCCCCCACTTTTTGCTTGATGCCTGATGTGATTTCGAACTGTAAGTGCACTGGGTCCCTGCTAACCAGGTTCCCAATGTCAGATCTCTTTCCTAAAACTGTACAACGTTTGGCACACCTTCAGCCACTCTTGTAAGCCCCTAGTAAATGGTACCCCTGGTATGTAGGGCATGGTTACTGATGAGGGTCCATTGGGGCTGCAGAACAAATTGTGCCACCCCAGGGACCCCTCACCAAGACCATGCAAACTGTCACTGCAGGCTGCGTGACTTGGTGCAGAGGAATCCATAGAGTTGACATGGCACACAGCCCTGTGTGCCATGCCCCCAGACACTGCATGAGATAGAGGTAAGTCACCTCTACTGCAGGCCTTATAGCCCTAAGGCAGGATGCACTATATCCCATGTGTGGACATATCTGCATGAGCAGATATGACCCTACAATATATGAGCCATTCTTCGATATTGTAAGTGCACTGGGAAGCCATAAAGAGTACATGGGCTGGATACTTGTCATTACGAGTTGCCTAGCTGCATGATGGCAACACTGTACCCTAAGATGTTTGATTGCAAGCATCTTGTCTTAATAAAGCCTTACTAATGCCAGTGAGAGTTTTATTAATAAATGCACACAGGAGACCCTTTAGAGGGTTCCCTAAAACCCTACCAAGCACTGGTGTGGTCTCTGACTAGTCATAGCCAGTCTGCCACCACCAGCCATGTTTCTGACCTCATGGGTGAGACCCTGTGCTCTCAAAGGCCAGAAACAAGGCCTACTCTGGGTGGAGGTTCTCACACCTCCTCCAGGCCGAATGACCTTCCAGAGCGAGAAGCTTCAAAGGCTTTGCCACCTTTGAAGTTCAGCCCAGGCTTCCCCAGATAGTTGGGATGCAACCCCCCTGTTCTGTACCACATTTGGCGGGAGGACAGGTGGGAAAATTAGTTGGATGAAGAGGAGGGTCCACACTCAGCCAGCATCACCCCTAGGGTGGGGCAGGCGATGTTAACCCCTCTCCTGAAAATGCCCCGTCTTGGGATGGTGTAGAAACAACCTATTATGGCTGGGGTAGTGCCTCTTCCTACAGGAAGTGGTCACTTAGAGGGTGTAGGCACCCTAAAGCTGGTAGATAGCCCGTTGGCTATTACCTGTCTTCCCCTGTAATGTCCCTAAATTCAGAATTTAGGTGGCATCCCTAGACCTGGAACTTAGATTTGACAGACAAGAAGAAGAAAAGGACAAAGAAGACCCGTTGCACGAGAACTGAAGCCCTGCTGCAGAAAAATAGTGGCTCCAAACCCTGCCTTCTGCTTCTAGGGCTTCGACCATCACTGTGTGCTGTGTCGTCCTGGACCTATGAAGACTCCAAGAACCACAGAGTTCCACCAGACTTCAAAAAAGTACCAATAACCTCCCTTGGAGTGAAGGTCTCACTCCCCTGCACACCTTAGGCTCCGCTCCAGAGAAGTCCAGTTTGTTAACTTGCTGCTCCCTGGCAATACCGAAGCAGCATCTACAACAAAATCAGCACCAAAAGGTCAGATCCACCTCTCCACCAAGTTTAGAGGCACCAGGACCTACCAGAGCCACACCGTACCAAATCCCAGGGTACCGGACCCCCACCTGCGAACTGTGAGAAGAAGAGTCCACTAAAGACTTCCACGACACCAGACGCAAGCACCCATTGAGTGACATTTAGACCACTGATACCCACTTTCAGAGTGGCCCAGCAGTCTCCGAATTGCCTCATCAAGCTGCCTGCTCCTAACAGCAGTGACATCTCAACGCACGGTTGACATATCTGCTCTGCACCCGGCCCCACCGGCCCCCATAAAGACAAATCAGCTGTGCTCTCATGGCCCTGTGACCCTTGTGACCTCTCCCCTTGAAGGAGACCCCTCGGACTTACCTCTAAGTCCCTCTGTGCAGTGTGTTTTCAAGTGGCCCCCTTTGTCGTAGTCCACCAGCTACCATAACTTTCAGCATTCTGCTCCCGGCTGAATCCGCGATGCTCCCGAACTTCTGCAGCTAGAACATTGGACCTGGTCCCGTTATTTACCTACAACGAGAAAGTGAATTACATTATCACAGTTCTATACGTAAGTAAGTACAATCCATTGTCCTCATATCCACAGCATGCCATATACTTCACATTTCTGATGTTTACTCTGCCACATAATTGCTGTGTATAGAACTGTGATAACGTAATGAGGCATCAAAATCAGGATTAATATCATAAATTCAATGAGAACATTGCCTCATTAACATGGTCGCCGTTATAGGAAGAACATTTGCATAGTCCCTCTTTAATCACCACTATTTCAAATGTACGCATGAAGATGATGAAGTGACCATTTAAATGAACTACATGCTGTGTGGTCTATTTATACAATTTAAAGCACTGAGGAAGGCATACTGCTGAAATGTGTTTGCATTGATAAAAATGTGTAACTTTGGCAACCCCGTGAGAGCCCTGAACTGTTGGAGCTTTGTATTTTAACATGAGTCCTACCCTCATGAACAGAGGCCCCTGCCCTAGAAAAGGAGTTCGGCTGCTACAGGTGGGATGCTGCTTGAATTTAATTACCATGCTGCCAGAACCATTACTGAAGGATTTCCCCGTCAACTAAATGGTTGTGAATTATCCAAATTCAAGGCAAGAAGTAATCTGACTGCTGCCTGCGGAGGCATCTTGGTGAACATTCCAGCTGCAGTAGCGAGGAGTACGCTACACAAAGCAATTATGTGGCAGAGTAAACATCAGAAATGTGAAGTATATGGCATGCTGTGGATATGAGGACAATGGATTGTACTTACGTATAGAACTGTGATAATGTAATTAGGCATAAAAGTCATGATTAACATCATAAATGGTACGAGGACACTGCCTCACTAACATGGCGGCCATAATAGGAAGAACATTTGCATAATCCCTCTTTAATCGCCACTGTTTTAAATGTACCAATGAAAGATGATGGATTGACCATTCAAATGAACTACATGCTGTGTGGTCTGTTTATACACTTTAAAGCACTGAGGAAGACATACCGCTGAAACACATTTGCATTGAATAACATGTGTAACTTTGGCAACCGCATGAGTGCTCTGAACTGTTGGAGCAATATATATATTCACTGAAAGAAACAAGGGTTACAGAGACGTTATAGTTAGGCTCAGGTTTTACTCGTACAAAACCAGTGAAATTCTATTACGATCCATAAATCCAACTACGCGCCATATACGGTCATTTGAAATGTCATTAGTGATGACATCAGTGATGTCACTGACCATGTCATGAGTGATGTAATATGTGAGGTCATAAGCAGTGCACTGCGGGGGGGTGAGGTATAGTTAGCTCATCCGACCATAACTGCTGAATTTCACTGGTTTTGTACGATTGAATTCTGAGCCTAACTATAACATCCCTGTAACCTTTAGTTTTTTCAGTGAATTTTTTATATATATATACATATATGTGTGTGTGTGTTAATATGTCATTATATCATTTATTAGTTATTTTATAGCTACATGTATTTCCATGGATTTAAATGTTCTCACTGAGGTCACATATATCAAATTTAAATGGTGCAAGTAACAAATTTAAATTTAAAATTGACAAGAAGAGGTTTACCTTCATCAGGTGAATAAACGTATCAGAGACAAAGTGATGTCCTCTTTCTATGTCTAGCAATCAGAATACATTTTGCACAAATGTAAGAATATGATTTGAAGTCCTGAATGTATTTACTTAGGTCATGATATGAACTAATGATGAATTCTTAAGTTAACACATTGAAAGTTTATTGAGGATTACTTTTGGAAATGTTATCAATCACTAATTTTTCCTTCATGTCTATGCCACATTTTATATTTATTTCTATGGCACAATATTGGTTGGACAAATGTCAATTAGACAAAAACATGTTATGAGAGGTAGCTGTTCTTGTTTCTATTAATGAGATAAATATTTGATTCAATATCAATTGCAGAGTGGTGGTATTTTGGCCGTGACAACTGTGACCGCTGTTTGGATTCCATACATTTCCTCTAAACCTCGGAGGTACACACCAGCACGGTTGCCAAGAAACAGGGGGAGTCCCAAAGCGCAATTTCCCAATGCAATTTCCATAGGCATTTTTGAACAGTGATATAGTGAACAGCTGAACAGAATTCCAATAAATTTGCCAAAATCATTACTCAGAAAGTGTGCTTTTTGAAATGCAATGTAAATCTATTCAGCTGTTTTGGAGAAACTAAGGTTACAAAAAAAAAGATATCTAAGACTCCCATGGGAGTTTTGTGGGATGGGAAATTTAAAAAATGTAGCATTTTGATTGGTCATGAAAGCTTTTGTTCCCATTGGTCGATTCACTCCTGTGAGATCCAGCAGTTCAGTGGAACCAAGCAATCTAATTGGCTGGCCACAACATGAAAGAAAATGTTGCGCCCGCCATTACAGGACATGGTGACTCGTTCCCTGGGTCCTGAAACTTAAAAAAATAAGTAGTAGGGATCAGGGTAGGGGTAGCTTGACCCTTGTCCCCTCTGGGGGGAGCGCAAAGAACCCTCTCCCCCCACAGGGCAAAAATATTCCTGCAGTACTCTTGTAGGAGATTATGACAGCTCCAACAGGAGTCCTGCAGGACCCAGAAACCCCCCACATATGATCCAGCTGGACTCCCGTGGGAACTAGCGACCCATATGATTGAATGAATTAATGCATGAATGGTTGAATAACTGGAAATTCTAAAGCGCAGCTAACCAGAGAGAGCATCCCGGCGCTACCCATAATTCAAAGCCATATTACCAATACTGCCTATAGATGTTAGAAAAAAACTAGATTTTGAGTTGCTTCCTAAACAAGGTCTCTGACTATGAAACAGAGAGGAGCCCGAAGCTCATGTGAAGCTTTTGCTGCCACAAAAGCAACCAACCCACCTCCTCACCTCCTGACCCGTTTGAACTTAGGGATTTTGAGGAGGTGTTAGAAATGGGATCTCTAGTTGGCAAGGGCTTGCACCTTTGTACAAGTAGGGACCCTTCTTCCTAGTCAGGGTAAGGGAGTTACACTCCTAAAATAACCCCTGCTCACCCCCTTGGTAGCTTGGCACGAGCAGTCAGGCTTATTCTAGAGGCAGTGTGTAAAGCATTTGCACATAACCAACAGTAATACAGTGTAAGCACTACAAACGGACACCACACCAGTTTAGAAAAATAACCAATATTTTTATATACTCAAGTCAAGACCAATTACGACAAAAATCCACAATACTATACTTTAAAAATGAATGCTTGATAAGGTAACTTCTTCTTTGCAGGAATAACACAAAAGCAAAGTTCAGTACGAGTCGGTAGCCCCGTCCGGGTCTGCCGCGATGCTGAATTACACAGAGTCCAACAGTTCCAGCCGACTGCGTCGCTACGGGCCAGCAGAGTCGTGCACAGACTCGGTCACAGTACCTTTCTCGTGGGGGCTGGTACGGAGTGTACGAGCCGGTCGGCGTTCGTCGCGGTTGCGGTGCAAGACGGAGCGATGCAAGGTGCGGTGTCCCTCGATGCGGTGCAGGCAGCGGCTCGATGAGCGTCGTGCAGACGGAGTCGGTGAGTTCAAGGCGTGCGGTGCAGGGGGAGACGATGTACGATGCGGTGCTGACAGGTTGCGATGCAGGCGACCAAGCCGGAATGCGGGAGCTGGCGTCGGACAGCGGTGCGAGTCGGAGCGGTGCGTCGCAAACGTGCGAGCGGTGCCCCAAATGCGATGCGGTCACGATTGTTGAGCCAGTTGCAGCGTCCGCGTCGATCGGGTCCGGCTGGTTCAGTGAAGCGATGCGATACGAACTGCGGTGCCCACAGGTTACGGTGCAAGCAGCGGCTCGGTGTTGACGGCGTCGGACGTCGCCTACGGTGAGACCAGGGTTGCGATGCGAAGCGGGGCGATGCGGTCTGCGGTGCAAACAGATCACCGGTCAGGGATGGATTCGGTTGACGGAGTCGGTTGCAGTTCCCTTCCTCTGTGGCAACTGAAACAGCGTTCCAGAAGCGGTACCCAGAGGCTTGTGAAGTCTTTGCAGTCCCTGAGACTTCTTAACAGGAGGCCAGCTCGGTTTCAGGCCCTTGGAGATACTCAGCACACGTTTGTAGAAAGTTCAGTCCTTTCACTGCCCAAGACAGAAGCAGCAACTGCAGGCCAACCCAACAAGGCAATAACTCAGCAAAGGGGCAGTACTCCTCCTAGCAGCTCTCCAGCTCTTCGTCTTGACAGGTTCCTTGATTCCAGCGAGATCTAAATTCATGGGGTCAGGGCCCCAATATTTATATCCCAAATTCCTTTGTTCTCTGAAGGCAGAGAGGCCTTTGCCTAGTCCAAACCAGTTCTGGAGCACTTTGTTGACAAGTCTCCGTCCCTTCTTTCAGAGAGTAGGCCAGGGACATCAGACGCACCACAGGAGGTGGAGCCAGCATTGTGGAGGGAAGGCACTGTCCTATTCAGGGCCCAGGTGCAACTCCTCCCACCCATCTACATGTAGATCTTGCTATTCAGCCCTGTGCTGACTCACCCTGTCTCCTGGCATCCCCCAGCCCCTGTCACTCACACTCCAGACAAGGAATACACAACCTCGCAGAGGCAGGCTTGGATGGTTAGACAAGAAAATACCCACTTTCTAAAAGTGGTATTTTCAAACACAGAATGTTAAAACCAACTTCACTAAAAGATGCATTTTATCATTCTGAGTCCAGGCATACTAAACTCGAATTTCTACCATGTTCCCGGGGTCAGTTAGGATTATAAGCTGTAATAATCAAAACTGCCCGTTCTGGCCTATGGGGAACAGGTAGCCTTGCAATAGTGAAAAACGAACTAGGCTGTAATTCACTATCAGGACATGCCACACACACCAGGGCATGTCCTACCTTTCGCATACAACGCACCCTGCCCACAAGGGTACCTTGGGCCTACCTTAGGGGTGGCTAACATGTAGAAAAGGGAAGGTTTAGGGACTTGCAAGTGTGCGCACTTGCCAAGTCGACATGGCAGCCCCAGGCTGCGCACAGGCTCTGCAATGGCAGGCCCGAGTTACACTTTACGGGCTGTTTGCGTGGGTGGCACAATCCAGTGCTGCAGCCCACCAACAGCATTTGGTCTATAGGCCCTGGCACTCGCAGTGCACTTTACAAGGGACTGACACATAAACCAAATATGCCAATTATGGAAACGCCAATCCATAACACATTTTATACAGGAGCACTTGCACTTTCCCACTGGACAGCAGTGAGGAAAGTGCGCAGAATCATTACACCAGCAAAAACAGAGTCAAAACCGGGAGGTCAGAAAGCAAAAAGTCAGGGGAAACACGCCAAAAGATGCCAAGTCTAACAGGAGGTTCAAGCTAGAGGATCTCAAGAATATTTTGGTAACATAGGGGCATATTTATAAGAGGGTTGCGTCATGTTTGCACCACGTAATGCAGTACATGCATGACACAAACCACTAAGACAGATTTATGAAGCCATGCAAAGCCACTTTGCGTGGCTCTGAAAGGATTCATAAATTTGGTTTAGCGCAATGCAGCAGAAATGTCTATGCTGCGCTACTCTGCCCTGGGTAGGCATTCCATGGGCGTTGAAGTGGGTGTACCCATGCAACTCCAATGGATTTTCACACATTCCCAGATTTACAAGAACTTGTAAATGTGAGAATGTGCCAAAATCTTATCCCTTCCCAGGGGAGGAGCAACAAGGAGAAATTCCTTTATTTCTCTTCGTTACTTCCTCTGTCTATATGTGCTGAACTCTGCAGCACACATAGGTAGAGGAATATGCCTCCAAGGATTGTTTTTGTGCAGGAGGGTGTCCCTTCCTGCACAAAAACAATACTCCCTACAACACAGGTACCCTTGCAACATGGTGCAATGGTGCCTGCGTTGGGACTAGGCTGCCTAAGGTGTGCCACCGCATGGGAAAAGGCAGCAATGTGCCACATACCCATAAATACGGTACATTCCTGCACTTTCCCTATGGCGCAGCACAGCAAGATGATGTGCTGCACTGTGCCATAGTTTCCTAAATTTGCCGTTAAGGGGCATTCTTACGAGCCTCTTTGCGTTGCTCTTTCACCAGGCAACATGGTGCAAGAGAGGTGCAAATTAAAAATGAGATTTATGAAGCCACACAAGGCCACCTTGCCTGGCCCTGAGTGGTTTTATAACTCTCAAGTAATGCAATGCCGCTCAAACCGCTGCGTTGCATTACTCTGCACCAGGGAGGATTTCTATGAGCATTGCGTGGGTGCTCCCACAAAACATCCATGGATTTTGACGCATTCCCAGATTTACCAGAAGTGGTACACCTGGGAATGCACCAAAAACCTACACCTCCCCAGGTGAGGTGTAATAAAATATGTTTATTTATCCTTGTTTTTTCCTCTCTAAAACACACATAGCAAGAAGAAAAGTCTCAGGGTATTGTTTTTGTGCAGGAAGGTGCCCCTTCCTGCACAAAAAGAATCCACCATACAACTCAGCCACCCTTGTACCATGGTGCCAGGGTGCCTGCATTGGCGCTAGGCAGCCAAAAGAGCGCCAGTAGACGGAAAAAGGCAGGAATGTGACGTATTGACTTAAACACAACGTATTCCTACCCTTTTCATGTCACGCAGTGCAGTGCAGCAAGGTGACTTGCTGCACTGCACTGCGTGACTTGGCCATAAATATGACCCATCATGTCTAAATCTGGCTATGAGAAATTTTGGGCCAGACCCATAAAAAGCTCTGTGCGTTAACATCAAGTATTTTAAAAGAATCAGTTTTTACACAAGTAGCCATTCCATTTGAGCTGCCATATGTGTATGTTGGGGAAGCTGCAATCTGTACCGTCTGTAGTCGGCTAACTTGTTGGGCCAAGATAAAGGCTATTTGCGAAGTTGATTCTTGAAATAACGAGAGCATGAACTACTGACTTCTATAATTCTAGTGAAACTTTCCAAGTGTGCTCAGTGTGGTAAAACAAGTGCCAGTAACTGAGAGAATTTGTGGGCGAAAAGATAATTCAGGATCAATCAAATATGACTCCTAAATTTCTGTAATATTTTGCTGGTGGGAGAAAGTTCCTTTGGCCCCCCCGTCATTAGTTGAAAAGTTGTTATTATTTTCATATAGAAGCATTTCTATTCTACCGCGGGAGATCCGTAGGACAATTTTTTTTTTTTTTTAAGAAGGAAAGTGGTGTGGTGGTCCATGGGCACTCGCACTTGGCCGCTCACGGGGTCTTGACTGCCCGGCTAAGCCCAAGCCACACACGGGCTTTGGCTGTGTGTGGCGGCAGGGTTGGCAGCCCTCTGGGGGTTGGGCAGAGAGCCTGGTTGCATGGCAGACCATGCGGCCAACCCCCACACCGCGCACAGTTAAAGGCCACATGCGGTGTGGGTTAACCACCCGTGGGCAGTTGGTTACTGGGAATGATTGCAGTCCAGGGCCTACGGCCAACCCCATGCTGGGCACAGCCAAAGGCGGTTGGCAGCTTGCAGCAGGTGGGTCAAGGGCTTCAGGCTGTCTCATCATTTCCTCATGAATTAGTCCGCCTCCCTTCAAAAATTATAACCACATCTAATCTGAATTTGAGTGTGTGTTTACGTTTTACGGGTTCTTCTGGCACGGCAACGTTGACTTTAATGTCATTATTTTAATGCGGACCAGCCCCCAAAAACTGCAGCCAGCTTGCTACAAACTCTGCAGTTGTTTCTCAGTCAAAGAAATGCAAACAGCAGATTATTAGCAGCCTAAATTGTAGCCTGGCCGTCTGCGGGATTTGCATAATGAAATGCAGAGAGGCGATCTGGCTGATGTGTTATTTCAGAGAGGGTTTAACTTTAATACAATTCAATTTCTGGAAGGCGTGTCACTCAAACCAACCCGCCGTTTGCAAACAGAAACAGTTGCCATGGTATTCCGGTCACGCTGCTATTCAGGGTTAAGTGGCTCTGCGTCGCGGCCAGAGCTAATGATAGGCGCATACCCTGTTTATGTTGCAGCACAGACAAAAAAGAATGGAAAGTCCAGGTAGCCCCTTCAATTCTCTCTGAATTTAAGGACACAGGCAAAGGTAGGTCTGGGAAAAAGGACATTGCTGGAGGCAGAGTAGGGTGAAGTGGAAATTTGGCTAAATGCTTTGCTTATGTTATCGTACAAACATCATGTGAAAGAGAATTTACAATGCCTAGTGATAGCCTAGTGACGTCACTGCGCAGACGTGAACTGCAATAGCATGGCAGCTGCAGCATCCTTCTGCAAAATACACAAAATCTGTGATGAGCGATACTAGCTTCGAACTCTGAAGCTGCTGTCTACAATCAGGGTCGGTGTTACAGCCGTGGCATAATGCAGTAGTGACTGTCATCCATAAATATTGCAGCATTCTCTGTACATAAAAGGCCACATCATCAGTGGCCTCTGTCAGTATTCCATATGCAACAAAACATCAGTTTTACCTGCTAAAATGAAACCTGTATCAGGTACAGAACACCAAGGGCCGTATTACACTAAAGGTGCGTTTTCATTGTTTGCGCAGGGCGCACCTTTCAAAAGGTGCGCCCAGCGCAAAAAATGAAAATGCGCCGTATTACCATGAATGCGCTGCCCCCAGGGCAGCCGCATACTTGCGCTGCCCAAGGGGCAGCGCATTTCCTGTGAATAACGGGACGGCTGTTTTGAAGCTGCGCCATGTTTTCACAGTGCAGGCAGCAACCCGCCTGCACTTTGAAGGGGAATTAGAAATACCATTGCAGGTGGGTGCCGTGAGTGACTGCACCCGCCTGCACGTGGATGTCTGGTGGGTCCATAGGACCCCCTTCCCCCCCTCGAGAGGGCTGCTCTCAGGGGGCGGACTGACAATGCACCACCTTTTGGGTGATGGCGCGGGTGCAGTGGCAAAGAGATAACCTTATTTGCATGGGTCACGCCCCCATGCAAATGAGGGAACGCCCCCTGAAGATAGGACTGGTGCTTAATGTGTGCCAGGGCTATCAGTATTAGAGAAGGGGCCGAACAAGAGTCTGGGGCCCCTTCTTTAATACTAAAGTTCCCCGGGGACGCGCAAAGCAGCCGCAAACGCCCATTGCACCCCCGGGGCACTTTGTGCAATACGGCCCCAGATGTGTTCACCTACCCACAATAAGATGGTAGCTGGTTCAGTGCTTAAATTGTAAAATAATAAGTGCCAGAGCTCAAAGTTTGGCTAAAAGGACTGCGGCTGGCGCAAGTGAATGTTGGCATTCCGCCTACCAAGGTTGCAATATCTTAATTGCACCTCATGTCTCTTTTCATCCACGCCAGACACCCTCTGCCTCTTTATCTAACCTTTCAGGTTCTTTTTCAACCCTACTGTCTCCTTTTGTCACAGTTTTTATGTAGTTCTCTTCCTCCTCCTTTCCCCTTTGTGTGTTTTTCTCTCCCATGCTCTGGGTCGAAAATGAGTGCCGGTGGGCCCCACAAGGTAACCCCCAGCTCAAAATAATCACTGGCTGGGACCTGGTAAAGAGAGAGATGCAGCACCAAGTGTAGCCAAATACACTCAAGACCACAGACCAGCAGACATTCTCACCAATCAGAAATGAGATAGCACCTGCACATACCAAGCATGGAGGAGGAGGAGGAAAGTGCAAGACCTACAGCCTCTATCTTGAGAAGATGAAGACAAACACGGATTTGCATAATTACGCCATTCACTTATTCTGAAAATTATTTTAGAGGAGTTCCGCAATTATTGACATGTTTTGTACCTAAATCACCGAAATATATTTTGGACATATTTGAGAAACCTTTTTAATGGTTTATAAGCAAATATAAACTCCTAAGAGCATAACAAGTTAATAAATATAGGGGTTGGTTTTAAGGCTTTCCAGGCTCTGCAGTGATCAGGGAAAAATCCTTACCACACTGGTGAAGGGCAGTCCATTGAATTTAAATATTGATGCCACAAGGGAGTGTCCCTCCAATATGGCTTCTGAAACCATGATGGGAGTTTAAACACTGCATTATGTTAATTCGCCATAAATAGGTGAAATGGTTAAATTCATTCCATACTAGTAGGAGCTTATGGGAGCTCAATCCCCATAATTAGTGTCTTGGACGTGTATGTGTGTGTGTGTGGGAGTAGGGTTCTCACAGCAAGTGAGGGATACTTATGTGCAATGGTTTACTTGGCGGGTTTGAACATATGAGACAACACAGAAAATGGTCAAGGACCAACAATCCTGAATTGGTCAACTGCTCCAACTCCATTCGGCTCCTGATGGTTAATCTGGGGTTTCCTCCTCAGTATATAAGGCTAATGTTGCCTCCCCACATAGTAGGCAGTGGCTTGCCAAGATGCATTGTCAAAATTCACATAATATTTTGGCCAATAATTTTTTATGCCGACTTTATTTAAATAAACCAGAAAGATTCCATCTAAAGTTGGGAAAATGGAAGATGGACACATCAGATTTTTGTTTCATGTGTATACCACTAGACAGTGCTATAGTCAAAAGCGTCCAATTCTGGTAGTCACAGAAGAGGGAGTACCTGGTAAAAAATGAAAAGTTTCGTTCAGCCCAAAAAAATTCTATCTTTCTTTCCTTGTTTCTTTGTTTCTTTGTTTGTTTGTTTGTTTCTTTCTTTCTCTCTGCTTTTTTTGTTTTCTTTCTTTCTATTTCTTTTCTTTCTATGTCTATCTTCTCTTTCTTCTCCTCTTGTTGCCTGTTGTACCAGGCCCTCTCTACAGAGTCACCCTAAACTTTTTTCCTCTACCCTCCTCTTTTTGCTGAACTTGTTTTTGCTGGCCTTAGGACTCTGCAAACTTTACCACTGCTAACCAGTACTAAAGTGCATCTGTTAGCTCATTAAAGCATGGTAACACCGGCTTATCCCCATTGGCATATTTAATTTACCTGTAAGTCCCTAGTAAAGTAGACTACTTGTACCCAGGGCCTGTAGATTAAAAGCTAGCAGTGGCCTGTAGCACAGATTGTGCCTCCTACTTAAGTAGCCCTTTAAACATGTCTCAGGTATGCCATTGCAGCCTGTGTGTGCAGTTTTAAACTGCCATTTCGACCTGGAAAAATAAAGCTTTTGCCAGGCTCAAACCCCCTCTTAAATTCATCCCTAAGGTCTGCCCTGGACAGCCCTGAGGGCAGGGTGCAGTGTATTTCAAAAGTTGAACATGTACTTTTAAGCATTACATTTCCAGGAAGAGAAAAACATAAAATTCGTTTTTTTTCTACTTCAAGGCCTACTTCTCCCATAGGATAACATTGGAGCTACATGATTACATTTAATAAGCTGTAATTCCCAAATGGGAGCAGGTGCCATTCAGGTTTGGTGTCTTTGGAATTGTAATGAAAAATCCTTTCATGGTATATTTTTCAGATTTTAAATTATAATTTTGAAAATGCCACTTTTAGAAATGTGGCCTTTTGCTGCCTTAGCCATTTAGTGCCTGTCCCTGGTTCACATGACTGGGTGTAGCTGACAGTTGGGCTTTGTGTATTCCTCTTAGACAGCCACACACAATAGAGAGCTTAGGTGTGCCTGAATGGGCCATCACTGGCGGGATGGGAGGGTGGAAATGGGCACAGTGCTACTTACACTTGAATAGGCTGTACCCTGCCTCCATACAAAGGGCTGCATTCCCCGGTATTTAGTCTGGAGTCAGGGCAGGGAAGGCGGGAAACCTGTGCACTTAAAAAATAATATCTTAAAGCTTCTCCCACCTTCAAGAGGAAGGGCATCAGGTATAAATATTGGACCTCAGACACCACCTTTTCAGTACACTTCCGAGTCTGTTTATACTCTGCCAGGAAGAAGGACTGCTGTGCTGTTGAAAGAGCTGCCACTTTGCTGGGTTGCTGCCGTGCTGGACTACCTTTTTGCTGAATTGCTGCCTTGCTGTGCTAACCTGCTGCCCTCTGGCCTGGGTGAGAATGACAGGACCTGCATCTGTTGAACCCAGGACCCCAGAGTGACTCCAAGAGCTAGTTGGCTGGCCTCCTGACTAAAGCCTCAGGTAAAGAAGGATTCAATGACCTTGTGCCCAACACCTGGACTATGCCATCAGTGAGTCCTACCCGCCAAGTGGTGCCAGCCTAGTCCTGGACACTTAGAAGTGGGCCTGAAGGTGCTCAGCCAGCCCATCTGTGGATCCAGCAGATTCAACGCATCTCACCTACTCCCCGGCGCAAACCGGAGCAGAACAGATGCATCACCTCTTCTGCAAGGTTTCTCCCAATGCAAATCTCCACATCAACCCCACAGCCGCATCGGAAAAACCACTTGCGCAAAGCTTTCCCGACGTAGACCCTCGCATCTCTCGACGGCAGCCTTGACGACGATGCAGGTTCTCTCATTGAAGCCTTGCACCTCCTCGGAACTGACACATCGTCTCAACTGCACGACACAACCTCGACGCCAGAGTTCACATCGCAAGCCCTCATAGACGGGATCCTTAATGATAATGCAGGACCTTGCATCGCACCTTCACCGCTCCTCGGAACCGACACATCGCCTTGGCTGCACGACGCATCATCAGCACAGGACCTCACAACGCTCTGCAAACCAGGATTTAAGATACTCTTGTTCAGCAGGCCTAACTGGGTGCTTGAAGCCAGCCCATGCTTCATCGCGGTCAGCCTGAACTTGTGACTTTGTCCCGGTCTGGTATGACCAGATATCCACGTTGGCGTTTTGTGCTTTTTAGCGCAACTTCTACTGATATCTTTAAAATTGCATATCCCCAGTTCTACTGATAGGAGTTTTGGCATTTTGGTTTTGCTTTATTTATTAAAAGGTACTCTATTTTCCTAACTTGATGTGGGATCCTTTTTGTCTGGCATTTTTCACTTTATTACTGTCCGAAGTGTTGCACAAATACATTAAACATTGCCTCTAGGTTAGGCCTGACTGCTCTGTGCCAAGCTATCAGAGGGTTGAACACAAGGTCATTTAGATTTGCTTTGTGCCTCACCCTGACAATGAGTGTGGTAGCTGCTTGATCAGGGCTCACATTCCAGTCAGCCAACAACCCAATTTCTCACATTGCCTCTCTGTCTTTATGCCTTTCTTACTTCCTGTTTCATCTTGCTTTGTCTTTCATTCATTATTTTCCTTTTCTCTTCTCTTTTTTTTTTTTTTGCTCATTTTGTTTGTTTTTCTTGTTTTCTTTCTCTCCTTCATTCATTCTATCCTTTGTTTTTTTATTGCTGTCTCACTTTCTGTATTTGTCTTTCTTTGATTCTTTCCTTTGCTCTGTTTCTCCTGTGTTCCTTTTTCTTACCATTTATCCCTTTCTTTCTTTCTTTCCTACCTTCACTTCTTCATTTCTTCCCTTGTCTCTGTCTTTCCTTTCATCTGTTCCCCTTCTTTCCCCTGTTCCTTGTTCTATTTCTTCAGTCCATATTCTTTTCCATGTCTTTTCTTTATGCTTTCTTTAACTATACCATCCATCCTATTTCTTATTTCCCTTTCTTGTTTTTGTCCCTTCATTCTATCTCTGTGTACTTCTGTTCCTTCTTTCCTTGCTTCCTTACTTTGTTTTCTTCTTTCCTTTCCTTTCTCTCATCCTCTGTTCTTTCTTTCTCCCCTTCATTTCTTTTACCTCTGTCTTTCCTTTATGCTCACCTTCCACTCTCTGTTTCTTGCTTCTACTCTCTCCTTTTACCTTTATCTCATCTACTTCCTTACGTTATTGCTTGCTTACGCCTTACACAACTCTGTTTTTAGGACTGCTCACCATGGGATAGTCCCCGTTGCCCGTTGTTGTGCAGGAAGGGGCACCTTCCTGCACAACAACAATCCTAGAGTTTTTTCCTCTTTCTATGTCTGCTGCATAATGCGTAGAAAGAGGAAAAAACGAGGAGAAATAAACATATTTCTCCTCGTTGCGCTTCTCCAGAGGAGATGTATCGTCTTGGCGCATTCCCAGGTTTACCAGGTTTGTAAATCTGGAAATGCATCAAAAAACCATGGGAGTTGAGTGATTTGTGCTGCATTGTGTTACACCAGATTTTTGAAGCCATTTAAAGACACGCAAAGTGGCTTTCCATGGCTTCAAAAATATGACTTACGGTTTGCGTTATTCTTGCACCACGTTGCATGGTGCAAGAGTGGCGCATACCGGGTCATAAACATGGCCCAGAGTTTAGTAATCCCAATACAAAACAAACTGCCTGGAACCCAAGGAGCAGACTTAGATTAAATAGTAGTTGCCCCAGACCTTTTGCATAACTATCTTAGCGAAAATAAATCTGAGGTATGCAGGATAAAAGCAGATTTTAGGAGCCTTCGCACTTGTGGCAGAAACCCCGCAGTCCTGAAGGTGGGGCCCGCACTCATGGCGGTACCTCCGCACTGCAGTTACTCATTGCGGAGGTCCCGGGAAGAGTGCGGGGCCTCCACCACGACTGAGGGATCTCCGCCACACGTGTGGAGGCCCTTTGTGATTCGGCCACAGTGTCTCTGCCAGGCCAGAAATGATTAGATTGATTAAAGGAAAGCAGTCAAAATGTCAGGGTAGCTGGAAGACCAGGCTCCTCCAAAAACAGCAGTCATTTGGAAATATTAAGGAGATACTTCACCGAAACAGAAAGGAGGTGGCCAAACCTGCGGTGGATCAACTTTCTGTTTATGATGACGGGAAGGATCGCCGTCCAGAGTGGGGGTACAAGAGGGAAAAAGGAAAAGGCAGAAATAATTCTATGCAAGAAGAAATACTGTAGACAGTGGTGATTCCATTTGTCTATTCACTCCTTACAAAACTTATGGTGAGACTTCACTCATCAACTTGACTCAAATATTTGTTTTGTACCGCGAAACAGGATTACTTAGCCCATGTGAAGGACTCACATGATTCGCTGCTGCAAATGTCAAACTTCATCGTTCAAAGGAGTGTCTAAAATAGGTCCAACATAGGTCATGGAGGAACTTATTCAAGGTAGATATTCAGTATATGCACCTAACATAAATTTACGTTACGTCAATCTAATCAAAAATCCTTTATAAAGTCTAGATGTATCCTGAAGATTCAGCATGGATCCAGTTCTCTTGAACTTGGACTCCCCGAGATCTTTGACTAGTACCTCGGTCTCCAATGGTTTCAATAGTGAGAGCTACATTTGATGAATGAAAACCACAACAAGCTATTGCCTAAAGTATGGATTAGCTAAGGCTATAGAAAGACCAAGCAACTTGAAAGGCAAGCAACCACTGCTGCTGCTGTTAGCACACAGCGTTAACTGCACAAAAGCAGGTTTAGCCGTGGAATTCCCAAATAGCAGTTTTGTCCCTTTACACTTCTTCGTGAATCACCTCTGAGAGGTGACTCACTGAGGTGTATGATCCCTTAGTCTTGAAGTACGTTGTCTTGCACTGCCCTCATGAGAGAGAGCTAGGGCCCCAAAGAGTTCCATTTTTTGGCTATTTGCGGTAAAGGCTATTGGTTGATGTCCAGAAACTTGCTCTGTCTTAATGGTGGTAGACATTAAAAGGATTATCAGCAAGACTGGTCATAAACCTTTCGCAGTCCTAGTAAAAAATCCTGCTCTGCACACACACACACATTTTTGACTGAAATCTTTTTTTATTTTTTTTATTTTAAGCATATAGACACATACACTTGCCTCCAACCCCAAACTCAGTGAATTAATATTGTATAGAATGGTTTGACAGTTTGAACTTTCTTATTTATTACCACCCCATATCCCCTAACCCTGGATCCTCTCACATCTCATTTGCATGTTAATATCATATCCAGGTAATTTGACTCTGAGCATTCCTCTTACAAGCATATTTACTCTCAATGTTCAGTGCTGGTATTGCCCTGCTCTTCTCTTTGTACAGATGAGATTACTCAGAGGCAATAATTCTTACCTCCATTAGGTACTGAGAGAACAGGTATTGATTGCATAGGGGACATTCCTCTCTTCACCCTCTGTATCGCAAATGCTGGTGATGATTATTTGTTTACTCTAATAGTAACAGTGGAATGTCTATATCACCTCCTCACCCATTTTTGACATTCTTGGCAAAATTTGAAAGCACCAAGAGCCCTACCTATGAATTGTCAATTGACCAGGTCACACACTTTTTCAGCTTCGAGCGAAGTGATCAATGTACTTTCCTTTGTTTGGTATATGTTCTTGATAACTTGCAAAATCTTCTTTGTGTTGTCACCTCAGTTCCCTCCCAATATAAACCAGCTTGGTCTGGGTCAATTAAATCAGGAAGAAAATGCCCCTTCTTGGCAGCTAAGAGACCAGTTAGTAACCCTGCATCCACATTTAGTGACAGGAGAGGAGTCTTTAAAACCTGCAGTTGGAATGGTTTGACCCAATTTAGAGACAACTGTTAGCTTGGACTCTGCTATTGCGTTTATACCTGTCCCATGCTTTATGAGAGAATTTAAGAGCCTTGTCAGGATGGGTGTGAGAATCCCACAGAAACTGTTTTTTGAAAGAGTAGAATGAAGCCATCCGGAGCAGGTAATTTACCAGGTTTCAATCTTGTGATACTAGCAATTCCTTAGGAAACTTTTATTGGTTATTCTTGCCCTTAAGCCTCTTCTGGTGAGGTTGTCTGTATCTGAGTTTCTCTCAGGTAGTTATCATCCAGGGAGGGGAAGATGTCCTCCGTCTGATGAAGCTTAGAATAGAATACCCCTAAAGCCATTTCCATGTCAAGGTCACTATGTTGTAGGTTTCCATTAATATGTTTTACGGCATTTATTGTATTGCTTATAATTTTTTGCTCACATTTTACAGGCCACCAATTTCCTAATTTTGCTCCTCACACAGAGTATCACTGTTTCAATCTAAGCAAAGCATGTTCTGCTTTGTTCACATGTAGAGCTATGGCTTGTGGATTTACTGCAATGAGCTGGGGCCGTATTTTCGTTCCTTTCATGTATACCTCTCAACTCTTTCAGTTGGAATTCAAATTGACCTATAATCTCTCGTCTATATTTAGTCTGGATGGTGTTGTGATTACACATTCCATAATCATTACCAGTGCATCCTTTCCCACTGCTATGTCTTCCTGTGATTTTCCTCCCTCTCTATAATATTTTTTTTTTGCCATACAGGGTTCTGATTTTCACTCTCTTACCGTGAATCTCTCTCTTCAGTGACTTTCACACCAGGGTTTTCGCTGCTTCTCTCAATGTCTTAACAAAAGGCCTCCTGAATTTCCAGTAATATATTATGTCCACCTGTGGGAGCAGTTTAGTTTTGTGGAGTGTCTTTCGGTCTGTGTCTAATGTGGTGGACCATATTACGTATATACCCATGTATGACTAGCCCTTGAACTCCTTTCGGAGGGACTCAAATGCATATATTGTTCCTTCATAACCGGCCTCCCAAGTGCTAATGTGTAATTTTAAATTCTTTGTTTGGTTCCTATCAAGACTGAAAGATGCCCCACATATGGTGCTGTTCATCAGATCTTTTGTGAACGGTTTTCTCAACATCTACCTTTGCTTCCAGTGAGGTCAAGTTTCCTTTAAGTTCTTTAATACAGCTGTATTAAAGAATAAAAGACTGATGCATTTCCTACATTACTGCCCTCCATAACTTCAATGAAACCTCCCTCAGTTCCCTGATTACTATCATCTACAATTTAAATTGACTCTCTCTCAGTTCTTTCACTGCCGACTTCTTACCTGTCATTGGAATCTCTTGTAGGCAACGCAACACAATTTTATACAAGTTATTCATTCTCACTTATTCCAAAATTGCTATTCTCATACACTTCGATTGGGATTTCTCATATTCCTCAAGTTATGTTATGCTATGTTATGTTTTGCTATGTTATGTTATGCTATGTTTATTTGTAAAGTTAACTATCACCCACAAGGGCATCCTGGCTCTAAGCAGGTGTGGGTGCCTAGACCTCCCTATTATAGGTTGGTTAATTGAAAAGCCATGGTCTTTAGCTTCTTGTGGAACTCAAGAAAGAGGGAGGCTCTGATGTGGAGTGGGAGTCCGTTCCATGCTTTAGGAGCGATGTAAGAGAAAAGCTGTCCTCCTGGTCTGGTTCTGCGTATGCGTGGGATGTGTGCAAGTAGAAGTCGTGAGGAGCGGAGGTGCCTGGGTAGTTGTGGAAGGAAATGAGACTGTTCAGTTAGGTGAGGCCTAATTTGTTTAGTACCTGTAATGTGTGTATAAGGAGTTTGAGTACGTTTGTGTATTGGGAGCAAGTGGAGCTCTCTGAGGTGTTGTGTGATCTGCGTTCTGTGTGTGAGGCTGAGGATGAGTCTGGCTGCTGAATTCTGAATGGTTTGTAGTCTGCTAGTGAGTTGCTTGGTGATCCCGGTGTGCATGGTGTTCCCATAACCCAATTTGTTTGTGACTAGGGCATGAGTGACAGTTTTTCTAGTGTTGCTTGGGAGCCATTTAAAGATCTTCCTCAGCATCTTCAGGGTGTGGAAGCAGGATACATTGACAGCCTTGACTTGTCCCATCATGTCAAGTTTGCTGTTGATGATTATTCTGAGGTTCCTGCGTAGGGGCTGGATGTGGCTTTGGGGCTGAGTTCGACCGGCCACCAGTTAGAATCCCATGGTAAGGTGTTCTTGCTGAAGATCACTACTTCTGTCTTATTGATGTTAGGCTTGAGACAGTTGGCTTTCATTCATTAGTAGCTTCGGTCTTGCAGGCATTGAACTTGTTTCTTGCGTTAAGGATATTATCCAAGAGGGAGAGAATGAGCACATGTCATTAGTGTAGAAGAGGATGTTGATGTCATGTGCATGGACGACGTTGCCCAGAGAGATCATGTATGCATTGAAGAGGGTGGAACTGAGTGATGAACCTTGAGACACTCTGCAGATGAGTTTGTGGGCTTCCGAGAAGTAAGGTGCCAGGCTGACAGCTAATGTTCAATGCGTTAAGAAGAGCAGATCCAGTGGGCAGCAGGTCCTTGGATGCCAATCTCATGCAGGAGCATAATGAGGATGGGGTTTGAAACTGTGTCAAATGATGCAGAAAGGGCCATGAAAATGAGGGCTTCCATGTCTCCTCCGTCAAGGATCATGTGGATATCATTTGTGGTAGTGATGAGCGCTGTTTCTGTACTGTAGTTGGGCCTGAATCCAGACTGTGTGGTGTTGAGGAGCTGGTGGTTGGTGAGGTGGTCGATGAGGTGTCAGTTAATTTGTTTCTTTAAGGCCTATATGGCATAGGGTATGGTAGGAGGGAGATTGGTCTGTAGTTGTAAAGCGTGGCTGGGTCAGCAGATGGTTTTTTGAGCAAGGGCGTGATGGTGGTATGTTTCCAGGTGTCCAGGAATATGGCTGAGTTGAGGAAGGTGTTGAGGATGGGTGTTAGTGCTTCGCTGATCAGTAGTAGTCCTTTGGTGAAGGCGTGATGAGGGCCCCCGAGTGGATGGCTTCCATGGTAGCAGTGGTTTCGACGGTGGTGATAGTGGGCCACAAGGTCAGGGTTTGTTCTTTGGCCTTGATGGGAAGTTGAGTTGCAATGGAGACAGGGTCTGGTTGAGGATCAAAGATGTTGTATTTGAAGGTGATTTTGTTACAGACAAATTCTGAAAGCTTGCTACAAAGGTCTTGTGAGGGGGTGATGTTGCTGGAGATGTCAGGAGGCAATGTGAAATAGTCCTTGTTGCTGTTAGTAGCAGTGTCGATGCAATCTGCAAGACCTGTTTGCTTAGTGTTCTCTATCTTCTGGTGGTAGCATCTTAAGGCTGATTTGAAGATGTTTTTCATAACCCTGAGTTCCTCTGTGTACCAACTGGCCTGTGGTTGGTCTCTTGTCATTGGATTGTGCTTTAGATGAGCTAGTATGTCGGTGGATGTGGTTATCCAGCTGTTGAGGTTCTTGGAGGATTTCAGCAACATGCTGATATGCTTGGGCCGGTGCATGTAGAGGGTGGAAGCCCATTCCTCTTCTGTGATGCTTTTCCACCTGCGACAGGCAGTTCCAGTGGTGGTAGGTCTGTGGTGGTGCGGGGTGGGTATGCTCAAACTGATGAGGGCGTGTCTGTCGAGGCTTGTTGACTGTGATGTTGCTGATTGAGGAGAAAATCATGTCCTGCAGGTGTCTCGTGATGTGGGTGGGTTCGGTAACGTGCTGGGTGAGAACAAGGGTTGCAATGCTTGCAAGGTTTTCTAAAAAGGACATATAGCTTACATCAGTTGCGTTTAAGTCTGTGGAGGAGTCGAATCAATAGTACAATAGTCTTCAAACTGTGGAGGAGTGAGATCAGTAGTCCAATAGGCTTAAAACGTTTTAATGTCTCCTACCCTCTTATGTAAAAAAAAAATAATTAGACTCTCCCGGAAAGACAGGCATAATTTTACATAACTAGTCTATAAAATTGGCAACTCTGAACATATTTAGCAATTTAAACATTATAGTTTTTTATGTTAAAGCGTGTTAAACGTGCAATCAAATACATGATTGCCAGCATACTTGAGGCCGCCTGGACATCCTATAAGTTTAAAAGTATCCATAGCGTAATTATTTTATCAGAAATTGGGTGATTCAGGGGTTATATTGATCTCTCCACTCTACCCCCACACACTTTGCCACCTCCTTCCTTCTAGGGCATAAACGAAAAAAGTTAAAGACGTTTCTAATAGTCATTACATAATGGCTCTCTGTCATTCTGTTTCCTTCCACTGAAACACAGCACTGTTTGAAGCATGATGTTTTTTCTGTCTTTTCCTACTGGTATAATGAATGTTTCTCTTGGCCAGAGCATTGTGCCAACCCCCCAAATTCAATTCTTGAACCCCCCCCCCCACCCGGATGGCATGTCTCCCTGTTTGAAGACCTCTGCGATTAGCCTTATATAGTCATTAATTTCCGTATTATACGAATACTAAAGTAACAATAGCCATAGGTATTCCTGTATCACTAGCCTGGCATAATAAATCTGAATCTAACAAAAGTGATTATTTCACATTCCTCATGCCCTGAAACAGGGCAATATTACTGGTCTGCATTCTCAGTTTCATAATGTTTTTCTCCTTTTCTTCCTCAGACTCTTCAACCATATTTGCCCAATGACATGCCATTACCACTATTCTCTACGTTTGCACCTATGATACTGGATTCATTGTGCACATGTAGTCATGACCTGATTTACTCCCGTTTCTGGATTTATTCTTTCTCGAATACCTTTAACGTCTGTTTTAATTACCAATCTGTTGCTCCATACTAAGGGGCATATTTACAAGGAGATTGCACCACAGGAATGTCTCTTTTACCAACATTCCTGTGGTGCAATGCCCTGCTCCATATTTATAAAGTGGTGTTAAGCCATTATTTGTCGCTTAAAGCTGCTATTTGAATATGGTACCCTTTCACACAGTTTTCTGTGTGAAAGGGGTGTGCAATGGGTGTTGCTGTGTGCGTTCCACCTCAACACCCATTGCTTTTTGACGCAGAATGCAGCACACATAGAAGTAACAAATCCCCATTATTTTGATTGTTTATGTGCAGGAAGGTGTCATTAATTCCATTTTGCTCTTTCTATGTATGCGGCCGAATGCAGCACACATAGAAAAAGCAAAGACGAGGATAAATAAAACTATTTCTCTTTGTTGCAGCAAGGTATTCCTTCCTACACATAAACAACCATTCCTTGCAAAGCAGGCACCCTTGCACTATTGCGCAAGGGTGTCTGTGTTGGCGCTAGGCTGCTATTTGTAGTAGCACCAGCACTAGGAAAAACACGGGGGTGCACCGTATTGTTGTGAATATGGCGCATCCCTGCATTTTGGAAATGGTGGAGCTCAGCGCTGCAAATTTTGCCTCAGCTCCACGCTCCCCCATTTCCTTATAAACATGCCCCTAGATGTCTAATATTTTAATTACTTCATGGCATTTTTCTGCTTGATCAAAAATCGCGTCTATGAACCTACTCATCCATGAGTCATATTGTGCCAGAATGTTCCCTTTACAGACATAGTTGACGGATTACTCTGTTGTGACGCAGCATATTTTGACTAACTAGAGAATCGATCTCAAATGCCACTCCACTTAACTTAGCCCAGACGTCTTGACTTCAATGTAGACACATCCAGTAGACTATATATGGAAGTTATCTTAAGTACATTGAAATGTCCTACTACCACCTTATGGTGCCTTAGATACGAACAGATTTTTGTGACAGGCGATCTGATTGCATGTTGTAATGACACTGGTAGGGTTATCTGTTAACTATAGGTTAGAAATAATATAATGATCCAATACTGGGATTACATTACACACAAAGATGCATTCGGTGAATTATAGTAATGATGCACAACAGCAGAAACAATTTGCACTAGTAGCAATTGCCCATGTTTGCTGTGACAGGGCAGAAAGCATGGTCTACCTTGGTACAAAGTCATCTAGAAACCTTTTGTAGGTGCTGTTGCACAAAGGAACCTAACTCCCTTGTGAGAGCTGCTGTCCCCAGGGCCCCTGAAGAAATTGTGTTTACAGCTCTCTCTAAGGGCCCTGCTACTATTGTGGATTCTGCTGTTCCAGGGCCCCTGATGCAATTCCTGACACTGCTCTCATCATGGCCCTATCACACATTGTGGGGGCTCCTTTCCCCAGGGTGCTATATCCAATTGTCGGTGCAGTTGTCCTCAAGTCCTCAATGGGAATTCTGGTGTCCTTGGGAATGCTGCTGTGTCTCTGGTCACTGATATTATTGTGGTGGCTGCTCTCTTCAGAGCCCCACTTTCCATAGTGGGTGTTGTTTCTGGTATTTTTGGCAGTATTCAGTGGTGGTGCTGCTGTTCTTAAGGCCTTAGTTGGCAATGGGAGTGTTGGTTTTTCCATGGCACCTGATACATTTTTGGGTTCTTATTAAACGTTTTGGTCCCCCAATAACTCGCTGAACATACTACCAGATTGACCTACTCTCTTAATCCTCTACATAGACAAAAATTATGTATTATGGGCACATTCCTTTTGCCTCATGACCATGATGTGTCAAAATTGTGGGTGCTGAAAAACAGATTAACGGGATTAGGGAGTGGTATACATACAAATCGGGCTAATTGGATAGTTTCAAAGCTTACCCATAATATATTGTTACATTTCAGATGACTTGGCTCCTGAGTGTAGGTCATTGTTCTTAGGACATATATAAAAAATAGCATCATATGACTGAAGAATATAAAGAAAGTCAAAATGTTATTTCCTGAAAGTGACTTCAGAACTGATGTCCAAGGTTTTGCATTTGTGCATTTGGATGGTGATAACGCCCTACTCCATGGCCTCCAAGACTTCATAGTGGCACCCCTTTTTGTGCATTCTACATTATGCAGCATGTTTCATCCAGGGTCTGAAACATGATAACATCACCCCCATCCTGATGGAAATCTATTGATTCCACTAGTCAGCCTGCACCGTCTTCCGAACCAGCTACATCATTGAAAAGCCATCACAACTGTAAGAAATTGGTTTGTTGGTTGACTAGGGTGTGAGCCCGTGTCAAGCAACAACCACAATCATTGTCAGGGTGAGGCACAAGCCAACCCTAAATTTTCTGTGCTCAGCCCTCTGGTAGCTTGGCACAGAGCAGTCAGGAGTAACTTAGAGGCAATGTGTAAAATATTTGTGCAACACTTCAAACAGTATTAAAGAGCAAAAACACCATACAAAAAGGATTCCACATCAGAACAGAAAAATAGAGTTATTTTTAATAAATAAAGCAAGACCGAAACAACAAAAATCCAATTAGTAGAACAGGAGACATGCAGTTTTAAAGATTATAGTGAAAATAGAACCAAAAATCATAAAGAGCTAACTGTGGATATCCGGTTGCGCCAGCAAGGTACAAAGTTACAAGTTCAGGCCAAACATGATAGAACATGAGCTGGCTACAAGGACCCAGTTAGGCTCGCTGAACAAAGTACCTTAAATCCTAGTTTGCGGAGCATTGTGAGGATCCACGTTGAAGATGCATCGCACAGCTGAGGCGATACATCTGTTCTGAGATGCGGTGAGGCTGTGATGCGATGCAAGGTCCTGTGTTGTTGTTGGGGATCCCATTGACGAGGACTTGATATGCAAAGTCCGGCATCGAGGATGCTTTGCGCATTCGGGACAATTTGTCTGTTCTAAGGAGCTGTGAGATTGCGATGTGGAGTCTGGCATCGTGGTCAAGGCTGCCATTGATGAGGAATGCAAGGGCCTGCTTCCAGGATGCGTTGCGCAGTTGTGGTTCAGAGCGGTTGCGGGCTGCAAAGGTGATGCGGTTCTCTGCGACAGGTCCAAGCCATGAGACAGCGGTGATGTGTTGATTCTGCTCGAGGATGTGCCACGGAGCAGAGGAGATGCATTGGTCCCGCTGGATCCACAGAGGCTGGTAGCGTACCTTGTGCCCACTTCAAAGGGTCCAGGACAAGGGTGGCAATGGCAGGGTAGACTCACAGATGGCAGAGTCCAGGTGCAGGTCCAAGGTTGTTGGAAGCCTGTTGTGTCCCTGAGGCTTCAGATCAGGAGGCCAGCAAACCAGCCCTTGGAGTCACTTTGGGGTTCTGGGTTCAAGAGATGCAGGTTCAGTCCTTCTCACCCAGGCAAGAGGGCAGCAGGTCAGCACAGCAGGACAACAGTCCTTCAGAGCAGCAGTCCAGCAGAGTGACGGTCCTTTCAGCAGCAAAGCAGTCCTTCTTCCTGGCAGAATTTCCACAGGTCCAGAAGTATACTGAAGAGTGGAGAGAAGCTTCTAGAGTCTTCAAGGCTTCTAGAGGCATGTGTGGGCTTCAAATATTGACAATGGTCTGGTAATGTTGTTCAATGTACATGTATATGTATAATGATTAAAAACAAAAAAATCTAAACATTAAATTAATGATAAGGTCAAGAAAATAAAAATACTTGATCGTTTAAAAAAAATAGTGCTGACTGAATAAAATTATCAGCAAAGGTGATTGTTGTTGTTTCAAATGACAGTGGCTCAACCTAGTTGGTTAAATAGGCCCAACCCCTTATTACTGAACTTTCTAAAAGTGGCATTTTCAAAATTGTAATTTAAAATCCGACTTCACCATTAGTTAGGATTTTTCATTACAATTCCAAAGAAACCAGCAATGAACTGGGTACCTGCTCCCATTTGGAAATGAAAGCTTATTAAATGCAGTAAGGAACTCTAATCTTATCCTATGGGAGAGGTAGACCTTGCAGTACGGGAAAAATAATTTAAGAATTTTCACTACCAGGCAGTAGCGGCTCGTGGAGGGAGTGCCGCGGGGCGGGGGAGGAGCTGGGTGGGGGTAGTAAACTACGGCATACGGCCGAACAGAGGTAAGTAATCGAATAAATAAATAAAACGAATTTCATTGCGCGTGCTGCATTGCCAAATGTGATGCAGCACGCGCAACGAAATTCGTTTTATTTATTTATTCGTTTACTTACCTCTGTTTGGCCGTATGCCGTAGTTTACTACCTCCCACCCAGCTCCTCCCCCGCCCCGCCCCACCGCCCCGCGGCACTCCCTCCACGAGCCGCTACTGCTACCAGGACATGTCAAACCTAAAACTACATGTCCAATTTTTTAAATACACAGCAACCTGCCCTCTGGGCTGTTCAGGGCCTACCTTTGGGTGACTTATATGCATTAAATAGGAAGGATTGGGCCTGGCAAAACTTTTATTTTGCCAGTTCGAAATGGACAGTTTAAAACTGCACACACAGGCTGCAGTGGCAGGTGCGAGACAGGGATGCAAGTCAACTTAAGTGGGTAGCACACCCAGTGCTGCAGGCCCACTAGCAACATTTAATTTACAGGCCTGGGGCACAGGTAATGGCAATTTTACTAGGGTCTTACAAGTAAATTAAATCTGCCGATTGGGTGTAACCCAATTCTACCATGTTTAGAGGAGAGAGCACAAGCACTTTAGCACTGGTTAGCAGTGGTAAAGTGCACAGAGTCCTAAGGCCACCAAAGACATATTCAGCAAAAATGGAGGAGTGAAGGCAAAAAGTTTGGGGATGACCATGCAGAAAGGGCCAAGTCCAACAATGACCAGCACCGCCACTTATCTTGCAGACAAGCTCACCTTCGCTGGAGGTTCTCAGCACACCCACAGCTGATACTATCAAACTGCAGACTAAGTGTAAAACAGAAAAAATAAGGTACCACGTCTTTTTTATCTATGTATCCAGAGTCTAGACCAGCATCCCGGTTCCATCAAGAACGCCCTAACACTGCTGCATTTTAACACAGAGTTGAAGACTCACCTCTTTAAAGAACACTACATCACAATGCATTAACTGTCCACAACACAACTTTCTCTCCTATTACTTGTTGTGAAGATTGAGACTTTGTTGACATAGACACCAGGATGCATTCTTTTCTGTCGGTTCTAGGATCCAGTTCCTAGTCTTGGCATGAAAATATAGAATTCAGCTCCGTTTGGAAACGTAGTAAGACATGCTGTTGCTGCGCCTCATGCTCAAACTGTTTAATGCCATTGGGCCAAGCATTTTTAGTGTTCGCACATCGCACTATTTTTGGTGGAAAGTTGATGGTGTCGTTTTGCAATTTATTTTTCAGGCACTATGACAATTCCAAGCAAGGAATTCACTATATCCAGCTCTTTACCAGTTGATTTCTAGTTCCTTTTTTTTGGGTCCATGGGCCAAATTTGCGCTATTTAACAATTAAAATTATAAATACTATTGCTTTTGTTATGTGTGTAACAAATCTGAAAAAAGGTATGCATTGTATTTACATAGGCAGTAAAGGTCGTCAGTATGTGTTTGTACTTCAAAAGGAATTTGGGCTTGTTTTGTGTAAAATAGAGGATGAGAGTGAGAAAGCACAAAGCAAAGACTGCAGCAGTGGATCCCAACAGTCCTATTTTATAATCTATTTCACAAACTCATAAGAGCGTAAGAAAGGAACACTCCTCTAATTCCAATTTTGACTCCCCACCACTGATTGATAGTACTGACAAAGAGACTGTTAATCAGGGCTGTAATTGAAAAAAAAAATTACTCTGGGAACCCAGAAATTGGGAGTCAAGGCGTGGCAGAGGAAAGGGGGTGGAAAGGGGGTAGACTCACAAGGGGAAGAGTTTGAAAATCAGAGTCTGACAGTCAACATATACATTTATTCAAGAAAAAAATCTGCTGCAAAGAGATAAGCAATAAGGACATATGTTACAGTAAATCAGTAAGAGCTTACACAATTGGTCACAAAGAGGCCGAATTTTAAAATATCTATGGGGCATATTTACAAGGGCTTTATCTCCGCTTTTTTGGCTTAAAAAGCCAAAAAAGCAGAGATAAAACTATCGCCCTATTTACAAGAGGGTGCTAACATGCATAATCGCATGTTAGCACCCTTTTTCCCAACGCCTCCCTTTGCATCTCTAATGAGATGCAAAGTGGGCGTACCCCGGATGGACTACCTTGCAAATATCGCTGAGGTTCACTTCGTGATATTTACAAGGCTGCCCCAGCATTTTAGCACACGTTAGTTTTTGGAGAACACCGCTGTTTTCTCCAAAAACTAACGTCTGCTAAAATGCAGACTTACCTATCCCTAACATTGGGGTGGATTATGCTGATACGACCCTGTGGGTCGATTCAGCAAGGTTATCGCCGTTTTGCAGGGAACATCGCTGGAAAACCAGCGATGTTCCCTGCAAAACGGCAATAACCTCGCTATCTCTGGAATTTTTATCGCCCTGGAGAAACGCGTTGTTAATAACGCGCTACCAGGGCGATAAATTCCAGAGATAGCCTTCAATAACAAAATTATCGCTAAGCACGGCCAGCGATAATTATCGCTGGCCGTTGATAATATGCCCCTTAGAGGTTAAGACACCTGCTGCAGAGATCATTGCGTGCCCATCGAATTTGCAGGGATGATAATAGCAGTAAGATAACTCTAGTGGTTAGCACACTCCTAGGAGAGTGCTGAGTTTTGTCAAGTTACAATTTTGACTCAAAGTAGCATAGAGGGTTAGTGTGCCTGCAAATCATGCAACATGTAGATCACAGATTAATATTTCATTTAGAAAGGTAAGTGGGCTTCTGCTTTTGATGCTGAGATCATTTTGTTACTTCTAGTTCATTAATTGCATGCCTTCCAATGTAGCACAGTGATCTATTTATTGGTATCAAGGAGCGGCATGCAAACTGTAAGCCATGGGATTGGATCCTTACTGTGTTTTTTCAATCTGTTATTATTTTAAGATTGTAAAGAAGGGTTCCTTTGGGAAGTAATAAAGTCTTGTTAGTACAGGCAACCACAATCGCAGCATTATGTTTTAGATCCTGACTGATAGCTCAGCTGTTGACTAGCACTGAGAACAGGAACTTGCTTACCACAGTGGGACACAGGGCCGGACTGGCTACCGGGCGTTTTGGCATGCTGCCGAGCTGGGGGCTGATTTCGTTGATGGGGACCTGCGTGTGCTGAACGAAATTCGTTTTGCTTTATTTATTTCGAAGCACACGCAGGTCTCCATCAACGAAATTAGCCCGCACCACAGTGACATCAGCCCCCAGCTCGGCAGCATGCCAAAACGCCCGGTAGCCAGTCCGGCCCTGGTGGGACAGTGCATCTCACACGCAGTAACGCAATGACTCCAAACTCCTTCTCAAACTGCCAGGCGCCATATCATCTGCAACGAACGCTTCTCACAAACGCCGATACGAGCCACGCTAGGTTCCACATGAAGTGAATTGCGCATGCCGGCTGGCATGTAGGCCCCACCCATGATCCTTCTTAGTCAATCCGCTCCTTCTCAAGCATCATGGGAATTGTAGTAGCTTTACTGTGCATCGACACCTTACGGAAGTATTGTTGTGTCCTACTATGAAGGCGCTAATGGGACTGAATCCTGACATATGTAACATTTCCTGTACATTAATTTACACATTTCCATGATTAATTGTGCCTTTGTGAGTGATGTGAAGCGCTCTGTCACCCAACACTAGGAAGAGTAGCGATATAAAAGAATTACATTTTTTTTAAAAATAGTCGATGCCATGGAAATCAATATTTTTGTAAGACTTGGCCTTTGGCCGGGCAGGCACATCTCTTACATAGGGCGTTGGACAAAGTTTAAAACCTGCCTCTAATAGTTTCTCTTAAGTACAAGCTATGCACCTATGTTTCCATCCATTAAATTGGCGTCTAGGTCTTAGCCTCCAGATGGCTGCTAGCTAGGGTGATACTTGCACAAAAGGGGGTCTTATGGCCTTTTAAATCAGGTCTTTGTTTTGAGGCTGTCTGGAATATAAAATCAGAAAGCCCCCTCGCTGCTGCACATTGCTGCCCCACACGGAATGCAGGCAATGTCAAAACACTGCTAAATGATGTTAAATTCAGCTTGTTTCCTTTCGTCGGCCAGATCAGGCCTATAAATAGCTGCCAGAACCAGGATCTGGTGGCATCCCCTACATTCCAGCACTGCTGGTAAGAACCAGGAAGATGCAGATCAGGAACCAGGCTAGGGGACTCTATAGCAAGGAAATTGTCTTGCGGACATTTCCACATGGGAGTCCGTGGGTTGGTCTGGAGTCATAAGTCAGTTGCCTCAGTTGCATTGGACTGGAACGCCAGCATGCCTTGTGCAGCAGGTCATTTGTTTGATGGGGAACCACTGCAAAGACTTTGGGTGAGAGCAGCATGAATTTCAGATCAAATGGAGTTTATTTTTTGGATTTGCATTGTACATGCTGTTACAATAACTTAGGCAAGTAAGCACAAATGCACCGGCCAGATCCATCCTTTAGCTGATAAATCATTATGGGATGGTCCTGAGGAATACCTTCACGAGGAAGTGTTGCTCTTTGCCAAGTGTCACGTGTTGGATGATGGAGCTTGTAGGGTCAACGCGGCCGTCAGGTTTCAGACTCTGCTGACCTCGGTGATTAGAGAGCAAGGTAGGTGCTTAAAATGACAGTTGGTTGTGTCTTTCCCTGCTTTACAAAAGAAACAATTGATGGACGGAATGCTGGACAATGCAAACATTCACCCCCGGTCACAAGGATCTGGGTTAAATCCATCATTCTTTTGCTCACCACACCATCCCAGTTTGGACCAAGCCATATGCAAATCAGTCTTGACCCTGTTCCTTGTGGGAACAGTCCAGCCCGAACTGCCAAGCCAGGTCCTCCCTGGACCGGAAACAAGCATCCTGGGACCGGTTTCAGGGCATCACCCTTCATCAGCCAGGCTAGCTTGAATCCAGTGGTGTAGTGAGCATGGGACCCACGTCTGGGCATACCCTTCCCACTTAGGGCAACATATGCAAAAGAAACAATTGATGGACATAATGCTGAACAATGCAAACATTCACCCCTAGTCACAAGGATCTGGGTTAAATCCATCATTCTTTTGCTCACCACACCACCCCAGTTTGGACCGAGCCATATGTAAATCAGTCTTGACCCTGTTCCTTGTGGGAACAGTCCAGCCCGAACTGCCAAGCCAGGTCCTCCCTGGACCGGAAACAAGCATCCTGGGACCGGTTTCAGGGCATCACCCTTCATCAGCCAGGTTAGCTTGAATACAGTGGTGTAGTGAGCACGGGACCCACGTCTGGGCATACCCTTCCCACTTAGGGCGACAAATGCAAAAGAAACAATTGATGGACGGAATGCTGGACAATGCAAACATTCACCCCTAGTCACAAGGATCTGGGTTAAATCCATCATTCTTTTGCTCACCACACCACCCCAGTTTGGACTCAGTCATATGCAAACCAAGGGAAACATCGGTTACATCGCGGTCTTCACACCGCAATACCTTTACAACGCGGGCATTACAACGCAAGTCATTACAATGACTTGCGCTGGATGGCGCTCTAAACTAAGGAATAGTATGCTTTACTATTCCAACACCTTCCCTACTGTAACGTAGGCTGGAGTTGGAATAGTAAATCATACTATTCCTAAGTCCAGCGCCCTCCAGCGCAAGTCGTTGTAACGACTTGCGTTGTAATGCCTGCGTTGTAAAGGTATCGCGGTGCGAACACCGCGATGTAACATCGTATATTCCACACATCAATCTTGAACCTGTTCCTTGTGGGAACAGTCCAGCCCGAACTGCCAAGCCAGGTCCTCCCTGAACCGGAAACAAGCATCCTGGGACCGGCCTCAGGGCATCACCCTTCATCAGCCAGGCTACCTTGAATCCAGTGGTGTAGTGAGCACCGGACCCACGTCTGGGCATACCCTTCCCACTTAGGGCGACATATGCTGGACAATGCAAACAGTCACCCCCAGTCACAAGGATCTGGGTTAAATCCATCATTCTTTTGCTCACCACACCAAAAGTATGCCCACTTCTGGGCATAGCCGTCCCACTCGGGGTGACAAATGCAAAAAGAACAATTGATGGACAGAATGCAGAACAATGTCATACATTCACCCTAGTACAGGGATCTGGGCCTAAATCCATTGTTTTTCTGCTCACCATGCCATTCCAGTTTGGACCCAGCCATATGCAAATCAGTCTTGACCGTGTGCCCAATGGGAACAGTCCAGCCCGAACTGCCAGGCCAGGTCCTCCCTGGACCGGAAACAAGCATCCTGGCAGATTCATTAGGGCTCCAATTTGAAAAGGCGTGTTTATTGATTGGTAATGTTTGTTCATGGGAAAATGCCAATATTGGGGAAAAACAGATGTAGATTTGATTTTTAGTAACACCCCAATATTTGTCTGAATTCTGATGTGAAAGTGCCAATCATGGTGTGCTGCATAGAGCGTTGCAGAAAAGGTGTAAACCCCAAAATGTAGTTGAAAAATCATAGTGTGTGACATGTAAATTCATTTTTGTGTGGAATGTGAAGGTCTCCTGCTCCCCCAAACTGCACATTTTTTTGGCCAGAAGATCAAAGACGTATCTCATAGTGCGAACTGGGAGAAAGGGATACTCTGAAGTGTTGCAATTGTGTTCTTTTATGCAACACAGAGAAGTATTCCACGGGGGGAGGCTTAGCTGTGCAAGCAACATGTGCAATAAAACACCAGCAAAACATATAAAAACGAAAGGAATGCAGGTTTTAGGATAGTGGGTAAATGTCCTACTCAGAGCATGGTTGAAAACTTGCTAGTACTTTGTCTTGTTGAACTCAGCGCAAAATGTCTATTCTCCCCCAGGATCATGCAAGCACTCAAAATAGTTTATCTTCTTTCCTTTCCTTTTTTTTTTTTTACCATAATCAAGTATTTTCACCCTAGAACCAAGACCCATTCCTGCTGGCAGGATCATTCAGAGAACGGAAGCTTGCTGCTCGCCGATGTGGCGATGTCAAGGTCAAAAGTGAGAATATTGGTAAGCCAGATACAACCATTCATCCTTCTAAGGTCGATAAATTGAGCACCATTGTGACTATCAGAAGCTGTTTTTTACAGCTATTAGAACTAACAGAATTGTACTATGAAATGATGTAATTACTACTTTGGTGAGAAAAACTCAATAAGGCATCAGGAAAGGAGATCAGAATTATAGATAGAGATTAGAAATACTCTTAGCCCATGTCACACATTATAGTGAATGCTTTCTTTTACATTACTTTGCAGTAATGTTACCAAAATGGCTCTTGCATGCTTTTTTTTTTTTAAAGAAAAGGCAGTGGTTGCAGGTCTTACTTTCAGAAACATTTTTGTCGGAGGTATTTATCTCAGTGCTTTACTTCAGGGGACATTATTTTGGATTTATAACTTTTACATTGTCAACTACTTTGGATGCTTTTGATTCATAGAAGCCTCAACACTCATAAATACCACCCATCCCTGACTGCTTCACAACCCCCAAATGCCATCTCCAAGAACCCCCTCACCATGCCTTAACTATACCCATTCATGACCTCTGAATTCCACCCATGCATGAATCCTAAAACCCCTTTCTACCCCTAATCTCTGTCCATCCCTAAACCCTAAACCTCTTGTTACCCCTACACTCCACCCATTCCAGAACCTCTAAATCCCTTCCATCCCTGAACCCTAAAACCCCTTGTTAATCCTAAATACACCCATTCCTGATCCCTACAAACCCCCTTATGCACCTAAACCCCACCCATTCCTGAACCGTCGAAAACCCTCACCACCTCTAATCTCCACCCATTCCTGAATCCCAAAAGAACCCTCACCACCCCTAAACACCACCCATCCCTGACTCTTAAAACCCTTTCGACATCTAAACTCCGCCTCTCTCGGAACCCTTAGAATCCTTCTCCACCCTAAACTCCACCCAATTCTTAACCTTAAAATCCCTCATCACCCCTTAACTTCACCCAGTGCTGTATCCTAGAGATGGTCACCATTCCTAAACTCTACCCATCTTGGCACCTCAAAAACCCTCACCATCCTCAAAGTCTGCTCATCCGTGAACCCTGAAAACTCTTCAACACCCATACACTTCACCCATTTTTGAACCCTAAAACCCACTCAGCACCCTTAAACTCAACTCATCTGTGAACCTTGAAAACCCTTCACTACCCTTAAACTCCACACATTCCTGATACGTAACAAAAACTTCACCACCCCTAAACTCCACCTATCCTTGAACCTTAAAAATCCCTTACTGCACCTCAACTCCACTTATCCCTTACCGCTAAAACCCCTCATTGCCCCTAAGCATCACTGATTCATGAACCCAACAAACATTCACTGGCCTCATACATCACCCACTTCTCATGTAAATTGGATTTTTCCTTAAAATGATCTTTCTTTTAAAATGTTACCTTTAATTTTAGATGTATTTGTATTTCCTTAAAATTGTTTTTCCATGATTTGGTTTCATCCATTGTGGTTTCTCAGTTTTTATTTTTGCAATAATTCACATACATCAGTTGTGAATGACTCTAATTCCTGCATATTTGAAGCTCCCAATTCAAAATGCCTTCAGGTCTTTGTTGGCACATGGATTGCACCGTTCTTTTTTATGGATGCACCTTAAAACCAGGGCTCCAAGTCATGTTGTTCCAGAGCAATAACATAAAATGGCACTGCTCATTGATGGGGAGCCATTACAGTCCCAGGGACGAGTGTTGAGGGATGGGGAACGTAGCCAAATGTCTGAGGCTTCCCGAATGTTCCTCAGGGCAGGGCCAGGCTCCGGAGGCATGCTCAATGCTGCTGCTTGGGTCTCATGCAACACAATTATTCATCCTGATGAGAGGTCTACAGTTTTACAGTTAGGATAGGAAGATAGTAATTAGTACCACTGTTAGCAGATGGAAGATTTATCAAACTAATACGATAATACTTTATTATGGTCATCATTACTACTAGCAGTAATTTTAATGTTAGTGATGACGATGATGAACATAATAATATGGGGGCATATTACCAAGGATTTGCGATAATTATCGCAAAGCGCGCTTAGCGCTGTTTTTTTTATCGCCGGTTATCGCTGGATTTCATCGCGGAGATAACGCGTTATTATCAACGCTTATCTCCAAGGCGATAAAAAATCCAGTGATAGTGGCGAAACCCAGCAATAGCACAAGAAATCCAGCGATAAATTCACTGCGCTAATGAAAAGCTTGCTAATAGGCAGGTGAGGACTTAACCTTACAATCCACCTCCCATTGACAAGATGGTTAAGTCAAGTTTTTAGCAGGTGTTAGATTCCAGCGATAATCGCGGTTAGCGCGACTTTTTTTATCGCTTCGCGGGCATTGGTAATAGGGGGAAGTTGTGTTTGCGACTGTTTGCAGTTGCTTTTAGTTGGGAACGCCTACTTTGCATGTCATTAGCGATAATTATCGCTGACATGCAAAGCGGCAACAAAACGGCCGCTATCGCCATTGCTAATAGGGCGATAAAAATAACGCCGCTTTATCGGCAAAAAGTGCCGCTAAAGTGGCGATACAGCCCTTGATAATATGCCCCATAGTTTTTATTATTTTTATTGTTGATATTAATATAATTTGTATTTTTTCACTGGCTGACCTGACATAATTTAACTATGTTGTGGGAGATCTATTAGAAGGCAGAAAATAATGCAGTTGCAGCCTTCTCCAATATGACGCAAAAAGGACGGCAAATGTTACCTCCGATCTGTAAGCAGTTCTTTTACTGTGTCTATCAAGAGTGCACTACCCACCAATACTAACTCTCCAAGATTATTGACGGCCTGGATCTAAAAAAATTGTTGATTTCTACAAGGGCCACATTTGAAAGGAGACAGTTCCAAAGAGCAACTGTTTAATCTGGAAATTCCCTTTCCGACGTCAGTGATAAAAGCTCATTCCGTTTGTTATGTGTGTTAAGACCCAGCTGAATCCTTGAACAAGGGACTCAAATCGTCTTATTGAGCCTAAAGAAAACCATTCACCTGCTTGGGAAACATGATTGAAGTTTTCCGCCCCATAAGGGTACAGAGGGGGATATGTACTAGATAGTGGCGGAGCATGTCGTTAGCCTCGTTGGCTTAAAGCAAGGCTGCATCATATTTACAAGAATGTGGTGCAGCCTTGCTTTTCCCCCTGCGATGGCGCTAAGTTTAACAACTTCGCCAACGCAGGCACCCTTGCACCAGAGTGCAAGGGTGTCTGTGTGCAGGGGAGGATTGGTTATGTGTAGGAAGGTGTCCCTTCCTACACATAAACAATCCTAAAATGCCATTTTGTAACTTTCATGCAGCACACATGAAAGTTACAAAATGGCATTTTTTTAAAAGGTTTGTTTAGGTACAGGAAGGGACACCTTCCTGTACATAAACAAACCATGGCACTTTGCTTTTCCCATGTGTGCTGCACAAGGCAGCACACGCAGAAAAAGCAAAAACGAGGAGAAATAATGCATTTCTTCTCGTTTCGCCAACTTAAGACCAGGATTTTCCTGGTCTTAATTTTGGCGCTGCCTCCTATGTACGCCACCCTTGTACATAGGGGGCAGCGTCAAATACAATGGGTGTTGCGGTGTAACGCCCATCATAACATCCAATGCACGCCCCTTTCACGCTAATCATAGCGTGAAAGGGTGCCTTAAGTGGCCTAACGCTGCCTTGTACATAAGGCGCAGACCCTATTGCCACCACAACGTCTGTAAAAGTGACGTTGTGGTGACGATAGGGGCTTGTACATATGCCCCCGAGTGTGAATGCAAGCTCATTCAGCACTGCTTTGCGGGAAGTATCCCTTCTATTTGATTGTAGAATTCTGCATTGAGCAGTTGAACTAACACTTTGGGGCCGATTCCGATCTCGGTCGGAGGCGCACCCAATACCATTCGGTCGGGAAAAAAGCCATGCGAATGCCTGTTTCCCGACCGATCCGTACAGCATACCGAACGAGTAAGTACGATGCGCACAACAGCACAGAATCCGGCCGAGTCGTACTCACCCAATACAGGTCCTGTCCTCCGACCGAGGCGAATCCGGAAACGCAGAATCGAGTCGCACGGAAGCCAAAATGCAGCCCCGTCCGGCCGAACAAGTACGATGCGCTTTCCGTACACGCCGAACTTGTCGCTACGCACGGCACGTCAAAGCATCCGGGAGAGGCGCACATAAGCTCCGATTCGCGCCACAACACGATCCACGGCTACGAGGCGAACACGCCAGCGACGAGGATGACTCGAAGCGACGAGGACGACGCGAAGCAACGAGAAAGACGAACGACACGAACCAACCATGAATCCCTTCGTCCCGATCATACCAATATTCTACATTTACTACCGGAACAGGCACGGACGCGTACGGCGCAGAAGGTAAGTCAGACACCAACCACAAAACACATACAACACGTACACGACACATCACACACACACAGAGGGATGCAGAATTTACTTACACCAGCAACAGCAGCACCATAGGGGCGGGATGCCCATCACCAATGCCACATATGCACACAGGGGCCTGAATGCGCACCACCAACCCTACCCAGGGGGGGCCGGATGCCAACCACCACTACCACCCTTAGCCATGGAGGTGCCAGATGCCTACCACTACTACCACCCTTACCCAGGGGGCTGGATGCCTACCACTACTACCACCCTTACCCAGGGGGGCTGGATGCCTACCACTACTACCACCCTTAGCCATGGGGGTGCCAGATGCCTACCACTACTACCACCCTAAGCCAGGGGGCTGGATGCCTACCACTACTACCACCCTTAGCCATGGGGGTGCCAGTTGCCTACCACTACTACCACCCTTACCCAGGGGGGGCTGGATGCCTACCACTACTACCACCCTTAGCCATGGGGGTGCCAGATGCCTACCACTACTACCACCCTAAGCCAGGGGGCTGGATGCCTACCACTACTACCACCCTTAGCCAGGGGGTGCCAGATGCCTACCACCACTACCACCCTTACCCAGGGGGGCTGGATGCCTACCACTACTACCACCCTTACCCAGGGGTGCCAGATGCCTACCACTACTACCACCCTTACCCAGGGGGGCTGGATGCCTACCACTACTACCACCCTTAGCCATAGGGGTGCCAGATGCCTACCACCACTACCACCCTTACCCAGGGGGGGCTGGATGCCTACCACTACTACCACCCTTACCCAGGGGGTGCCAGATGCCTACCACTACTACCACCCTTACCCAGGGGGGCTGGATGGGTACCACTACTACCCCCCTTAGCCATGGGGGTGCCAGATTCCTACCACTACTACCACCCTTACCCAGGGGGGGCTGGATGCCTACCACTACTACCACCCTTACCCAGGGGGGGCTGGATGCCTACCACTACTACCACCCTTAGCCATGGGGGTGCCAGATGCCTACCACTACTACCACCCTAAGCCAGGGGGGCTGGATGCCTACCACTGCTACCACCCTTAGCCATGGGGGTGCCAGATGCCTATCACTACTACCACCCTAAGCCAGGGGGCTGGATGCCTACCACTACTACCACCCTAAGCCAGGGGGCTGGATGCCTACCACTACTACCACCCTTACCCAGGGGGCTGGATGCCTACCACTACTACCACCCTTAGCCAGGGGGTGCCAGATGCCTACCACTACTACCACCCTTACCCAGGGGGCTGGATGCCTACCACTACTACCACCCTTAGCCAGGGGGCTGGATGCCTACCACTACTACCACCCGTAGCCAGGGGGTGCCAGATGCCTACCACTACTACCACCCTTACCCAGGGGGGCTGGATGCCTACCAGTACTACCACCCTTACCCAGGGGGGGCTGGATGCCTACCACTACTACCACCCTTACCCAGGGGGGGCTGGATGCCTACCACTACTACCACCCTTAGCCATGGGGGTGCCAGATGCCTACCACTACTACCACCCTAACCGAGGGGGGGCTGGATGCCTACCACTACTACCACCCTTACCCAGGGGGGGCTGGATGCCTACCACTACTACCACCCTTAGCCATGGGGTTGCCAGATGCCTACCACTACTACCACCCTAAGCCAGGGGGGCTGGATGCCTACCACCACTACCACCCTTACCCAGGGGGGCTGGATGCCTACCACTACTACCACCCTTACCCAGGGGGTGCCAGATGCCTACCACTACTACCACCCTTACCCAGGGGGGCTGGATGCCTACCACTACTACCACCCTTAGCCAGGGGGTGCCAGATGCCTACCACTACTACCACCCTTACCCAGGGGGCTGGATGCCTGTCACTACTACCACCTCTACCCATGGGGGGCTGGATGCCTACCACCAACACCACCCCCACTCATAGGATGGACAATGCATGACACAACCAGCACACCACAACCTAGGGAATTCAAGAAAAAGACATCCCCCCAACACCATGACAAGCGTGTGTAGACTGTGTCAAATGCCTACAACACTGAACATGACTTTGAACATACAATGTGACCCCCTATCACATGTGCCACACATATATGTGTGTGGCCCCCACAATGCAAGCAGGCCATGACCATTGTGGCAATGGGGTCCAAACCCCCATCATCACAGTGACCAAAATGTAAGTGTGGGGTCCATAGCTGAAGCACATTTTGAACAGTGTGGCAATGGAGTCCAAACCCCCATCATCACAGTGACCAAAATGTAAGGGTGTGGTCCATAGCTGAAGCACATTTTGAACAGTGTGGCAATGGGGTCCAAACCCCCATCATCACAGTGACCAAAATGTAAGGGTGGGGTCCATAGCTGAAGCACATTTTGAACATTGTGGCAATGGGGTCCAAACCCCCATCATCACAGTGACCAAAAGGTAAGTGTGGGGTCCATAGCTGAAGCACATTTTGAACAGTGTGGCAATGGGGTCCAAACCCCCATCATCACAGTGACCAAAATGTAAGTGTGGGGTCCATAGCTGAAGCACATTTTGAACATTGTCGCAATGGGGTCCAAACCCCCATCATCACAGTGACCAAAATGTAAGTGTGGGGTCCATAGCTGAAGCACATTTTGAACATTGTGGCAATGGGGTCCAAACCCCCATCATCACAGTGACCAAAATGTAAGTGTTGACAAAGAAAAAGCTGCAACTGCCAAACTGCATGGATGATTCCTGGTCACAGAACATAAAACACATCAGTGGCAAAGTAGTGCATGTGTCCCATTGCAACATAAATTGGGGGAGGCAAATACTGCAGTGCAAATAACACATACCTTTGGCCATGTGCAGACAAACAACACCCATGGGGGCTGACACTGTCAACATTCATCAATGACACAATGACAGAAGTGACCATCAGAATGCAGACCCACATATTTGCACCAATGGGCACACAAATGCAGATACCCTGTGGAGACTGTAGATGTGAGGTGAACAGATACCAAACCATGGCAGCAATGGGACACACAAACCATGATCATTGTGCTGACCTATGACCTAGGAGTCCCAGGGACAGCAGGGGAAACCCACCAAACTACATACAGCCAATGGCACACCCAAGATATGCCAATGCAGTGGTGCAGATGCACAAACACAAACAGGCAGACCCACACTGCACATCATACACAACAGGTGAGGGGGGTGCCAGTGTCCCCAGGCAACCACACAACACATGAGGAGACCTGAATACCAATCATACAGATGTGCATACAGTGCCACACAAAGGTAACTCATGGATCCAAATCCCCTATGTGGGCAAGCAGGCATTGTCAGATGAGAGGGAGCACAAATCACACATGTCACACAGGCACGTAGGAACAGCAACTGACACAGCAAGACACAGACACACCACAGCACTACCCCCGGGGCCCCCACAATGTGGTGACCCTGGGCTGCATTACAATCCCACTGTGATGACAAAGCTAAATGTCGTTCACACTGTGACCCACAGTCATGTGTCCTGAGCAAAAAAACTACCTTCATACCTACACAAGATCAAATCAATCAGCACGGCCAGTAAGCCAAGGCCAACATGGAGGCAGGGGCCTAGCCGGGCAACAACTCTCATCTGCACACACTCAACACCACACCCCTCGACCTCCAACAATGTGCAGCAGTGAAGCACACATGCACTGGTGACATTGCACATGCACCCATGACTATTCCAGGGTGGTGGGTGGGAACCAAGGTGCAGAAACACATCACACATGGCCACTCAACAAGACTCCTGAATGTCTGACACACTGCACACTACGCTGTACATGGACATGACGGCAATACCACACCAACCAATGGGATCCCAGCCACAGTCACACACCAATGAAGAAGCCAAGGTCACCCACAAAGAACACACATAGACAACAACCAACATTACAGCCCGGACCCTGAGGAGTGCCAGCAGTCACACACACAATGTGTCACAATCACTGAAAGATAACACAAACTGGAAATCACATGACAGGGGCAAACAACAAGTGCCAAGGGGAAACCTGACTGTGACCCATCTGCGTCTGCACACAAACTCAGCCCTGACAGCAAACACACCTATGGGTGACACCCTGATGACCAGTAATGTGCCATGCACCCACATCACAGAGAACCCAGGGAGAAGACTTTGGGGGAACATAGGTCAACTCAGCAAGCATCACAAACAGGTACAACACTAGGGATCACAGCATGCACAGCTAAACGGAAGTGAACACACAGACATGCTCATACAACACACACCTTGGGCGCAGGCAATGTCACAGGAGTACACACTGCCATGAGGGGACTCCACTCCTGTGTGAGGAAAGCTGTGCCATATGTTGCCTCAGTAGGGCCCCATCATGTCAGCTGAGCACTTGGTCACACAATCAACAATTAGCACCAAATGAAGGCTCCCGTCACATCAGCCTGGTCATGGAAGTGCCAACGAAATCATCAGCACAGATCCAACACACTTGTATAGCAATGTTGCACTGACAACACAGATGAGTCCTTCCCCATTGATGCCCAAACCTGCATGTCCAGTGGAGATGGCCACACGGTCAGGGAAGTAGACGAATTGAACAATGGCAGGCACAACAGATGTGCAGGGGTGGAAGCCACAGATGTGAATTTGCTAATGTAAGTAGGGAATCCCATTGCCAAATACTGAACACACGACACCCTCAGATGCTGCTATGGATGACATGGATACACCACAGGATAGGACACATTCCCCCTGGACCACATGGGTTCCTGCACAGTAACACCTCATTATCATGAGACCAAATATCACCATCACTGCAGTAAGGGCATGGTTAGCATCATCAACAACATGTACATCAGAAGCATAAGCACTAGAGAACAGAAAGTTGCTTTATTCAGCATATGTGTGTATTGAAAACTGAAAGTCCAGAAAAAACACAAAGGCCAATGGCCAGTCCATTGTCAAAGTCCAAACAGGGTGACAGTGGCAGATGTCACCCTACGCATGCCTGCACTGCACAAAACCAGGGACAATCCACTAGGAGGGGCAACCGGGGGGGCAGGCCAGGCACCGCAGGGACAGGATCAGGGCTCACCAGGAGGAAGCAGGGAAGGGGTGGTGGGTCCTGGAGAGCCACTGACAACTGCAGTGGAGGTGTCTGACATGGTGTGTGACGGCACAACTGGGGGGGCATGACTCAGATGTTGTGGGTGCCGGCACGACTGCAGTGGACCCTGCAGATGGAGTGGACAGGTCCGCCACTGCAGTGCCCAAGTCAGACAGGGTGGTAGTGGATTCCACTGCAGTGCCTACCACCAGGGGAGGAGAATGGGGAACAGGCAAGGTGGGCTGGACAGAGGGGAGGACACCCTCACCACATCAGTGGCACAGATAAGCGCAGCGGGGGGTGTGGTGCCGGGAGAGCAAGTGGCAGGGGGAGAAGGCCGGATCCTCTTGGGGATGGTATATCTGTGGGTGGGGGAACCTGGGGCAGGGTGTGGTGGGGGCACCTGTGGAGTGGGGGCCTGAGGGATGGAGGAAGGAGACCTGGTGCCTGAGCTGCAGGGCGGTGGCGGCGTCTTGCTCTTATGACTCCGGGGGGACTTGCGGGTGGGGGCCTCAGTCTGTCTGCGCCTGGGGGAGGGTGTCCGGGGCGAGGGGCACTCTGCTCCATGTGGGTGGGCTTCCTCTTCCCCCTGAATGCTGTATCAGCTGGATCGGAGGGGAAGAGGCTGAGGTCACTGAGGAAGAGCCGCTGGGTCTTTGGGGTTGCAGGTGAGGCAAGGGAGGGTGCTTTGGAGGGAGAGGCAACTGAGGACTGCGCAGTGCTCGTGGATGCGTGTGTGTGTTCCAGGGCCCCATCCCCTGTGAGTCTGGTTTCAGTCCCCTGACTGTGCGTGCGTGTGCGTTTGGTTTGTGGCGTGTGTGTCTGTGTGCTGGACGTGTGTGTGGTGGTGTGTGCCTGTGCCGGTGTGTGTGTGCTTGGGACGGGTAAGGTGCTGGGGAGTGTGGATGGAGCAGAGGCAGGAGGGGTGAGGGACTGTCTGAGGAGGGACACTGCTGCCGTCAGGGAGGAGTCCATGGACCAATTGCCCCTCTGTAGGTCAGACATGCCCGATGAGATGCCCTCCATGAACGACACCAGCTGAGTCAACAGAGCGGTGTGCGCATGGAGGACACTCAGCATGGCTGTCTGCCCTAAATGGAGCTGGCGAAGGAGGTACACAGACTCCTCACTCAGGGCAGCAGGGGACACAGGGGCAGGGGTGCGGTGCCTGGCCCAAAGGAGACACGCTCCCGAACATGGGAGCCTCCACGGACCTGGGGAATGGGAGCCGATGGGAGGGCGGTGGTGGTGCTGGTGGTGGCGGGGACAGCAACACTAGCTGGGGTGTGGTGGCTGCTGACACCCGCCTCCATAAGGGAGTCATCCTCCGAGTTGCTCTGGTCCTCAGCTGAGGTGGATGGTGCTGAGGACTCCTCAGTGTGGCTCCCCTCGCCCTCTGTGCCACTGGGTCCCTCCGACCACTCCTCGGCTGCTGACCCAGTCTGGCTCTCCGGCTCCTCCTGGTCCGTGGAGCTGTCCCCTTCCGTGGCCGTGGATGTATCTGCAAACAATGGGGAAACAGACAGACATCAGTCACCTGCACCAAACGCACACACCACTGTGAGCACAGCACATTACAGAGCAAGCCCTGGCATCATTAGTTGAACATTGCTAAAAGTGCCCTAACTGAACAGGAGAAGCCAATTGTCAGTCTGATGCCAACCATGGCACTCACATCCCACATGGCCTTGCACCCATCTGTCTGGTGTCTGTTGGATAGCAACACCCCAGTGTGGACACATGCACCACCTACACAGTAGTTGGACAGTGCAGAGGACACGGTGTAGCATGTGGACATGCACACATCACAACTCTTGCCACTGAGTCAGTACAGGTTTCCGGATGAAAGGGATGCCCAGAGTCAAATAGGAAATGCATGTGATGCATACCAGCGACAGACACCATGATGCACCCATGTCCTGATAGCCATCGCCACAATGGTGTGCATGTAGCACATGTCACTCCCCTGCAGGATCACCAATAAGTAGACACATGCCATGGCGGAGGCATGACTGCTAAGTCATACATCACTGTCTCTGTGATGTATGACTTGGCAGCCAGACAACAACACTCTGCACTGTGTCACAATAGTAGGTCATGGGGAATGCAAATCCTGGAGCTGCACAAGTGCACATGTACATCCCCCACACAACACATCATCTTAACCCTCATCTGTCCAGGTCATACCGATTGGACATATGGGAGACCTGTGACACTACCCTCTGAATCTGAGCCCCTCACAATCTGCTGTGAATGGGAAACAGCTGCCTGAACTTCACATTCGCATACCCCAGTCTGCACGGGCAGCTGATCAAACACCTATGTGACACACAAGTATCATCTCCTATGGTCACATCTCCAGTGGCATGCTGAGCCCCTACCGAGAAACACCCCAGCAGTCCTGGCAACAAATCCACAGCACACTGACACAGAGGCAGACACCTGAGGGGTCAAATCACTGCGCACAATGTGTCAGCTGATACACGGGAGTGGGAGTACAGAGTGCATTGCATGGCCTGTAGTAGGCATGACTGTCCTGCCCCACATGAATGAGGGATGAGCCCTGGATAGTGGATAGCTGGCTATGTATGTGTGACACACGTAATCTGCACACTCCTGGGGCCCAAACATTGTTCCCACCCACTGCATGGGCGTGTGCCACATACCCCAGGCACATGTGGTGGCTCAGCTCAGCAAGTGGACCGCATATCAAAGCAACACGCAGATTACATGTCCGAACACAGGCGTTGTGTGAACAATGGACCCACCCATGATGCCCACAAAAGAGTTAGGGAAACAGATGCTGTCCCCCACCTTTAGTGAAGCAAACTGCAAGGACACAGTCCCAAGTGACACAATTCCCTGAATGTAAGGGCCACACCTGGGTATCAGATGAGGAGTGGGCAGTGCACAATAGAGGGACATGGCTCCTGGACAACATGACTGCTGTACTGTGGCAGTTGAACCAGGCCAGAGGAGGGCACATAGCATGTAATACAGAGTTCACAGTGCAGTCTTTGACTCACCCCCTCCTTGCTGCTGTCTGGCCTTCAGCTGCCCATCCAGGTCTGGAAACACCACCGCCAGGATCTGGAGCATGTGGGGGTCAGGGTCCGTGTTCCGCCCCTCCTGCGAGGAGGCGACAGCTTCAGCTGGACCCGTGCAATCCTCCGGGTCCAGCCCCGAAGGTCCTGCCACCTCTTCTGGCAGTTGCGGATCCGGCGCTTGTAGACCCCCATGGACCGGACAGCCCGGACGATGTCCTTCCAGATCTCCTGCTTCCGATGGGCATTAACCTGTCAGGATGACAAAGTGAAAAGGCCATTACTACACATGCAACATATCCGTGCATGACACAGTTGTATATACATGTCTCAATCACAGGGGCACATGATGTACACAGGCAGTGCAACGCTGCCCATGGACAGTTTGCCAGAAGTCACTACATGGTATCATTGCATGGGAAGTAAAACCTTGTTCAAATGCACTGTCACTGCACCATACCTGTCCAGTGCATGTCACTACACACTATGGGGGTGACAACTACTCAGTGAGCCTGCTAGCCAGTGGCGTGCAGACTTTCAGCCTTGCTAGTCAGACAAAATGCACATTCAGAAAGGCAGTGCACAGAACACTCACCTGCTCCCCTGGTGTCCCATACAGCTTGCTGTACTGTGGAAGTAGGCTGTCCAGCAGGGCCTGGTTCTCCTCAAGGCTGAAGGCTGGGGCTCTCTCCACAGTACGTGCCATTGCAGGGTCCAGAGGGGGCAGAGACAGCAGCAGTGCAGTGGCAGATGTCGTCCTGGAGCATGTAGTGCAGGCAAGTGAGCTCTCAGGGGAACAGCCAGCAATATATATGTGCTGGAGAGGCAGATACTGTCCCATGTGTCCAAAGTGATAGGTCCAAGTCGTTTGCATCTTCTGAATCTGGCCAATCCATGGAATAGCAGCACCAATACACGCCCACAGCATCCTTCAAATCTTCAACTTCATGACATACATGATTTTGCAACATTGTTGTGGGTGACCAACTGAATTTCCAGCAACCGACTCGTTCGAATTTCGAAAACGCGTCCGTTGCCAGGCTAGGCCATTGTCAATGGGTGCGCACCGATCGGTCCATTGCTGATCAACGCGTACAGGGGTACAACGCGTACCCGCACACATTGAATGCAATGGGCCGGCCGGGGCACCGATCGGTCCATTGCGGTACAACGCGTACAGGGGTACAACGCGTACCCGCACACATTGAATGCAATGGGCCGGCCGGGGGCACCGATCGGTCCATTGCGGTACTAACGCGTACAGGGGTACAACGCATACCCGCACACATTGAATGCAATGGGCCGGCCGGGGGCACCGATCGGTCCATTGCGGTACAACGCATACAGGGGTACAACGCGTACCCGCACACATTGAATGCAATGGGCCGGCCGGGGGCACCGATCGGTCCATTGCTGTTCAACGCATCCCTGTACAAGTGACTGGCATATGTCACCATGCCTGTCTCAGATGAACATATGCCAGCTACAGATAGCTCCCAGGGAGTGAGGGGCACACCTACAACACGACAGCCTGTCCAAACTGTATCATAAGGCATGTAAGGCTGCATATCCTATTGTGTGTATGTTGGTGTACATGTTGTCCTGTGGGTGTCACCTGGGGGCAGCCACCCCCAGGCTGTGCACGTGTTCATGGGGACAGGATCCTGGGTGTTACGTGTACATGACCACTGTGATGTGCAACTGTTCATATCTGTGCATGTGCCATGGTCACATTTCACGGTGGTGTATGTGTATGTCATGTCACATACCCCGTGAGTCCCATGTGGGACGGTATGTTTGAGCCAGGGTGTCCCAGTGGCACAATAGTGATGGTCCTCCACAGTCTGTGTGCATGTAGTGTTTACAATGTCTCTGATTTCATGTGCACAATGGGAGACAGTCTCCACATCCACGTTGTTTGTGCATGGACTTTGATGTTGTGCGTGTGTGTGTCACAGACGTCCATGTCTGTCCTGCAGTGGCAAGTGGGACCACTACCTGTGGGGGTCATGGTTGTTTTGCTCTGGTGTATACCTGATACTCCATGTAATGCCAGTGTCCATGTGGCAATACAGGGTCCCTGGGAATGTATCTGTCGTTGAGCTGTGGTGCCTGGGGCACATCTGTCCTCACATGTCACTGTGGGGGGTGATTGTGACACGGCAGCAGGAGATGGGAACTGTGACACGGCCTCATGATATCCAATGGGCCAACCTGGGACTTATTGATGCCACTTGTTGAACCGTGATGACAGATGTTGACCATGTATGTACCATACATGTCCTTACGGAACTGCACACTTCATGTAGTTGTGCCTCATAATGATGTATGTTGTAATATTGAGTGTGTTCAATGCCGCATATGTGGGGTGACTGACAATCTTGCTTTCTTCTCCTCTGCACTGCAGGGCTCCTGCTGTCCATCGACCATTCCCAGACCTGGCAACGATGGTGGAACGGGACAGCATCCGACGGTACCGCTTCACCAGGCAGCTGATTGAGGATTTGGCAGTGCAGTTGGCCCCACATTTGCAGCCTGGCCGGCCGTATCCTACAGCGCTGACCCCCAAGGTGAAGGTGATGGCAGCCCTACACTTCTTTGCCACCGGTACCTTCCAACATACTGTGGCGACTGCTGGTGGGATGTCACAGACCATGTTGAGCCATGTGCTCCGCGATGTTTTGGAGGCAATGTTGCTATTCCTGAACCGGTACATCTATTTCCCTAGACTGCAACGACTCACTGACGTGAAGAGTGACTTCTATGCCCTGGGGAGGATGCTGCATGTCATTGGCTCCATTGATGGGACACATGTGGCTTTGGTACCACCACAGGCCCAGGAGCAGGCCTACCATAACCGCAAGCACTACCACTCGGTCAATGCACTGGTGGTGTGTCTTGCAGATATGACCATCACACACGTGTGTGCCCGTTTCCCTGGTTCAGCACACAATGCCTTAGTGATGAGGAGTAGTCGCATCCCCAGGATGATGGCACAGATGCAGAACCAGCGTGCCTGGCTTGTCGGTGTGTACTGACTTTGTGCCATTGTGTGTGATCTGATCTGTAGTATTCCGCCCACTTTTCCATGTCAGCTAATGTGCACTTGTCTGTCCGTAGGTGACTCGGGATACCCCAACATGCCGTGGTTGCTGACACCCCTCAGGAACCCTGTGACACCAGCCCAGATGCGCTACAATGAGGCACATGGTCGGACCAGGAGAGTGATTGAGCGGACATTTGGTCTCCTGAAGAGACGCTTCCGCTGCCTGGACAAGACAGGAGGGTCCCTCCCATATGCCCCAGCGAAAGTGTGCAAGATTATCATCGTCTGCTGCATGCTCCACAACCTGGCAGTGCGGAAGGAGTTGCCTCTCATCCAGGATGACAATGACCAACATCCGCCACTTGTGGAGGATCCTGGCCTGGACCACGATGCCAGTGATGATGATGATGATGAGGGTGATGTCCGCACACAGCTCATCACCAACTTCTTTAGCTGAATGTGAGTATCCTGAGGTGTCATGTCAATGATGTGAGTTGGCATGATATGTGTAGGTGGTGCTCTGGTGCTGTTGGAGTGTGTCCATGGGCTACTTGACTGGATGTGTGTAGCGATGTGTGCTTACAGGTGGTCTGTACTCCCCAACAGTGTTGACATGCTAACTTGGTTCTGGGTGGGTATCTTGTAACACGTATTGTGCATGAGTTTTGCTGTTCTGTCCTGTTCTCCATTGCTTTTGACTGTGTGTCATTTCTGTCCTTCACAGGGTACTTTCAGATTCGTTTGGTCAACTGTGTCCACCGACGACGTGATTGTACTTCCAGGGTGGTAGCTGTTGTGTCCCTACAGGTGATGTGCGCAACACCCATGGACTTCCTTCCTTCTACAGTTGTTGACTGTGTGCCCGCTGCCAGGTGGGATTACCTTGCATCTGTAGTGGTTACGACATGTTGCAACTGTGTAATAAACCTGTGCTTCACTTTGTGATGTGCGTTGTCTGTGGTCACACATTTGACTGCCATTTGCTTACTGCACCTGTGGGCTACTTGACTACAACTGGGAATAGGTGTGGTGTCTGTGCATTGCACCGTCTTCCCTGGCAACATCAGTGTAGGCAATGAGTCAGATGGCCTAGGTGTGTATGTGTTGTGTAGCCCTGGTGGTGTGTCTCCCTCATATGTGTCACGTTGCCTTTACTCACATGCCTGTGTTGTACTTGCTGTTGCAGTTCGCATACACAGTGTAATTTTGCAGTTCATCATCCCCATGACAGCACCCACGTTGGAATCACAACAGAGGCAAGTATGGTGTATTAGTGTGTTTATTGTGATACATTTGTGTGAATAGTGCATAGGATGGTTAGTGCTGTACATATATCTTGCAATCAGAAGTTCCTAGGTGAATTGAAAGTCCTGGTAGACAAAATCCCCAGTATCGGGGCCACAGTTGTCTGAGACATTGGTCCAACTTGTACTCCCCATGTAATGTGTGGGAGTTGTGTTGCCGTCAACAGGGTGAACAGTTTGTGCACAAAGGTGAACATCCAGAACAGGTTCAGGCTTCCTGGGAGTTGCACTTGGCCATCGGCCTCTCACTTGCCCCTCCTCGGATGACCCCTCTTCTTTGGGGGGGGGCCCTCAAGTACAGGCTGCTGCGGTGCAGGGGACTCTCCGCCAGAGTCATCCTCCCTCCCTGTGGCAGTTGCAGTTTGTTCAGCACCAGATGTTGTTGGCACACAGGGAGGTGTAGACTGGTTGTTGTTCATCTGGCAGAGGCATTGTAAAATGTCCCTGTGCACCGCCGTCATCTCTTGCAGTGCGTCCCACTTGGACTCCACGCGGGACATGTGTGAGTCCAAGCGGGCATGATGGGCAGCCTGCTGCTGTTTCATGTCTCTGAGGAGCCCCACTACCTGGCTGAGATCTCCGGTGCTGGACTGGTACGCATCGGCTATGCGTACCAGTTGTGGGTCATCATGCACACCAGCAACCTCTGCAAGCAGCGACCTCTGTCTCCCACCCTCCCACCACCCCTGCCGACATGTGCAGTGCATGCAGTGGCACGCACAGATGACCCTGGTCCCCCTTGGGGGTTGGTGGTGGTGGTGGTGTCCATGGCCCCACGTTGGTCCAGGGTCCCTGTGCTGGTGTTGCTCCTTGTTCTGTCCATGTCGGCAGGGATGGTATTTGTGGTGACAGTCGTTGGAGGGGTGGGTGCAGGGGGTGCAGCTGGTGGTCCTGCTGGTGCTGCAGCTGGTGGTCCTGCGGTGCTGCATGTTGACTTGCACCGGATGTGCCAGGTTGGTCTTCTTCGTCCGAGGAGGTCAGAGGCTGTACGACACCAGTGAGCTCCGCATCCTCTTGAGCCTGGGACTGGGACTCCTCAGCGTCTGCTGCTGTGTCCCCATCATCACCTGTTTTTGGGAGACACACACAATGTATGTTATGTTTCTGCAGGCATCAATGGTTGACACACCTGACAGTTGTGACTGTGCCTCTGGGTGCGGGCCTGTACATTGCATTGTCCTAAGTCGTCACAGTCAGGGGTTGATATTGGTGTAGCACATTGTCCTGCATTATTTGGGCATTTGTATGTATTTGTTGGGGTGTGAACATGGTCTGCATTGGTTGTATTTGGTTGACAGCCGGCCCTCCTTCCCACCCAGCCAGTCAGTTATCCCACCATGGACTGTGCTTGCATTGCAGGGAGTGGAAGTTGTCTTTCAGGATGTCAGTCAGTGGTGTCCTGCTGTTGGTTGTTGCACAGTTGCCAGCAGGGCCTTGTGCTCCCCACAGCAGTAGCCAGTGTCAGCCATCTTGTCAGTCCTTAGCCACTCCCTGTGATGTGAGCATGGTTCAGGGTGGTGTTGATGGGACAGTTGTGGGGGTGAGCTATGTCTGTGACTATGACTCCCATCATGCTATTGCCTCCACCCCACTTCCCAGCATTCCCATACTTACTTGCTTTTGTGGGGAGTTCAGTGTGTGTGGGTGTGAGAGCAATGGCAAGATGGCTGACAGTGGTGTCCTGCTGTTGGTTGTTGTGCAGTTCCCAGCATGCCCTTGTGCTCCCCACAGCAGTAGCCAGTGTCAGCCATCTTGTCAGTCCTTATCCACTCCCTGTGATGTGAGCATGGTTCAGGGTGGTGTTGATGGGACAGTTGTGGGGGTGAGCTATGTCTGTGACTATGACTCCCATCATGCTATTGCCTCCACCCCACTTCCCAGCATTCCCATACTTACTTGCTTTTGTGGGGAGTTCAGTGTGTGTGGGTGTGAGAGCAATGGCAAGATGGCTGACAGTGGTGTCCTGCTGTTGGTTGGTGTGCAGTTCCCAGCATGCCCTTGTGCTCCCCACAGCAGTAGCCAGTGTCAGCCATCTTGTCAGTCCTTATCCACTCCCTGTGATGTGAGCATGGTTCAGGGTGGTGTTGATGGGACAGATGTGGGGGTGATCTATGTCTGTGACTATGACTCCCATCATGCTATTGCCTCCACCCCACTTCCCAGCCTTCCCATACTTACTTGCTTTTGTGGGGAGTTCAGTGTGTGTGGGTGTGAGAGCAATGGCAAGATGGCTGACAGTGGTGTCCTGCTGTTGGTTGGTGTGCAGTTCCCAGCATGCCCTTGTGCTCCCCACGACACAGCAACAGTGTCAGACATCTTTGATGGGCCTTTCCACTCTCTGTGGGATGTGCATGCATGAGTGTGAGCTTGCTGGGCCATGTGGTGGGGGATGTAGAGCTGTGCCTACGACTCCCATCATGCTATTGCCTCCACCCCCTTCCCAGCATGCCCATGCTTCCTTCCTTTTGACTCTGCTTCCCTGTGGGGTGGGCTGCCTGTGCTGACAGGATGGCTGGGAGTGTTGTCCTGGCAGTTGTTTGGCTAAAAGTCCAAAGAGTGTCCCTGTGCTTCACACAACATAACCCAGGGTGGTGGTTCTTTGTGGGATCTTGAGTTAGGATGTGAGGCATTGCATTCTCCCAGGTGGGTTCTGTGGTGTATGTGTTGAGGGGGTGTGTGAGGGGAGGTGCTTGTGACTATGGTCAGTGCTGCAAGTCCTCCTTCCCACCCAGCCAGATATCCCACCATGGAACGTGCTTGCATTGCAGAGAGTGCAAGTTGGCTTTCAGGATGTCAGGCAGTGGTGTTGTGCTGTTTGTTGGTGCACAGTTGCCAGCAGGGCCTTGTGCTCCCCACAGCAGTAGCCAGTGTCAGCCATCTTGTGAGTCCTTATCCACTCCCTGTGATGTGAGCATGGTTCAGGGTGGTGTTGATGGGCCAGTTGTGGGGCTGAGCGATATCGGTGCCTACTACTCCCATCATGCTATTGTCTCCACCCCCCTTCCCAGCATGCCCATGCTTCCTTCCTTTTGACTCTGCTTCCCTGTGGGGTGGGCTGCCTGTGCTGACAGGATGGCTGGGAGTGTTGTCCTGGCAGTTGTTTGGCTAAAAGTCCCAAGAGTGTCCCTGTGCATCACACTACATTACCCAGGGTGGAGGTTTTTTGTGGGATCTTGAGTTAGGATGTGAGGCATTGCATTCTCCCAGGTGGGTTCTGTGGAGTTTGTGTTGAGGGGGTGTGTGAGGGGAGGTGCTTGTGACTATGGTCAGTGCTGCGAGTCCTCCTTCCCACCCAGCCAGCCAGATATCCCACCATGGAACGTGCTTCCATTGCAGGGAGTGGAAGTTGTCCCTCAGGATGTCAGTCAGTGGTGTTGTGCTGTTTGTTGGTGCACAGTTGCCAGCAGGGCCTTGTGCTCCCCACAGAAGTAGCCAGTGTCAGCCATCTTGTGAGTCCTTATCCACTCCCTGTGATGTGAGCATGGTTCAGGGTGGTGTTGATGAGCCAGTTGTGAGGCTGAGCGATATCTGTGCCTACTACTCCCATCATGCTGTTGCCTCCACCCCCTTCCCAGCATGCCCATGCTTCCTTCCTTTTGACTCTGCTTCCCTGTGGGGTGGGCTGCCTGTGCTGACAGGATGGCTGGGAGTGTTGTCCTGGCAGTTGTTTGGCTAAAAGTCCCAAGAGTGTCCCTGTGCTTCACACAACATTACCCAGGGTGGAGGTTCTTTGTGGGATCTTGAGTTAGGATGTGAGGCATTGCATTCTCCCAGGTGGGTTCTGTGGAGTTTGTGTTGAGGGGGTGTGAGGGGAGGTGCTTGTGACTATGGTCAGTGCTGCGAGTCCTCCTTCCCACCCAGCCAGCCAGATATCCCACCATGGAACGTGCTTCCATTGCAGGGAGTGGAAGTTGTCTCTCAGGATGTCAGTCAGTAGTGTCCTGCTGTTGGTTGTTGCACAGTTGCCAGCAGGGCCTTGTGCTCCCCACAGCAGTACCCAGTGTCAGCCATCTTGTGAGTCCTTTTCCACTCCCTGTGATGTGCGCATGGTTCATGGTGGTGTTGATGGGACAGTTGTGGGGGTGAGCAATATGTGTGACTACGACTCCCATGATGCTATTGGCTACACTGACTTGCCCAGTATACACAGAATTCCTTCCTTTCAGTGGTCTTCACTGTGTGTTGGTGTTGTAGTGGTGGCTACATGTCTGGATGTGTTTGTTAGTTCTATTTGTGCCACTGCCTAGCTGTAGTTGTAGTTGTGTTTGTACATGTGATGACACGGTTAAATGTAACTTTGAGATGGCATGTGTGGTGTTTATCTGACTGACATACACATTTTGGGATGATTCTGTTCTGGTTGCTGTGTAATTGCTATGAGTGCATGGTTTGACTCTCCCCTTGACAGTGATGTGTGTGTGTATTGTGGCAGAATATTGTGTACATTTGTTGTGTACTCACCAGGCTCTGGGATGTTCTCTAGTCCATAGACGCTCACTGGCGGAAGGATGGCCCGCACCTTCTCCTCCCAGGGCCTGAGGTATACTGGCTTGGCAGGAGGGCCACTGCCGGTGTATTGGCTCAGGAGGTAGTCCTTCTTGAGCAGCTCCCGTACCCTCCTGCGCACGTCATACCACCTGTTCTGGATGTCAGTCTTTGTGCGCAGACATGGTGATTGTGCGTTCACCCTGTTGATGATCCTCTCCCACATCTTGGTTTTCTGGGAGATGGGGGTCTGTTGGACCAGTGTGCCAAACAGCTGTGGCTCTACCCTGAGGATCTCGTCTACCAGGACTTCCAATTCATAATCCAGGAACTTGTGATTCTTCTTGGGGGGCATGGTGATGGGTGGTGATGGTGAGTGATGTGTGTGTTGGTGTGCAGGTGAGGGTGTGTTAGTGTGTGTTTTGCTGGGTGTATGTGAGGTAGCTATTTGTTGGTGTGCTGATGGTGTGTGGCTTGTGTGAGGGATGAGCTGTGGGTGTGTGGTTGCTGTCTGTTGAGTGCTGGCAGTAGAATGGCATTTGCAAAGGATCATGGTTGGGATTTGTGTCCTTTATATGGGTGGAGTTGTGGGTGTTTGTTCTCTGTCCCCACCCCCCAGTATTTATTGGCTTTGTAATTGCTTGTTTGGCCTTTTTTTGTGTATTTTTCCTTAGTACTTTTTGTGCATGTTGGAAACGTTCTTGTGACCGAGTCGGACCCTGCATTTGTCTCGTACGGTCTTCTCCGTTTCGTTCACGCTGTGTTTGTGCAGTTTTCTATGCTGCGTACGCGTCGGTCGCGGTGTTTTGTGTTACTTCCGCTCGGTTTTGTATGCGTGTCGGTCGTATGGCTTGTCCTCCGTTCGACTCGGTCGTGGTTTTCGCGCCTTGCATCGTACTTTGCGGTTTGGAGTTCGCGTGTACGTTTCGGTTAGATTTGTTCCGGGTGCGTGTCGGTCGGTTCGATTCGCGTGTTTTTCCGGCCGGATTGCTGTTTTCCGTGCGGCTCGGTCGTTCGGCTTGGGTTTAGTACGTGTCGGTCGGATTTTGCACGCCTTTCATCGTACTTGGCGTGTCGGGCGCCACAGGTACGTGTCGGTCGGAATAAATTCCGGCTCCGAGTCGGTCGGTGCTTTTTCCGGCCCGAATCGGAATCGACCCCTTAGTTGTTATCTTTGAGTTTATATTTTTTTTGAGGAACATTTGAGCAACACCTTTGTCGTTTTGACATTGTTTTCAGTTAGTGAAGTTCTATGCCGAATATATTCTGTTCTGATTGTGTGAATATTTTATGCGAAATAAAATATTGTATTACTATTTTTGCTAATAGCCAAGACCTATTACATTATTAATATAATAAGGTTTTGTTAGATTAATTCTATTACCAAGAGTGCAGGTTCATTCACCTGCACTAATAGCGTGGCGGATAGAATTAGCTATTTCCATTAATAATTAATAATATCCTTGAAACTTGAGTGGTGCCTTCTCCCCCTGTCGAAGTTCATGAAAGTCCCTGAAATAACCTGTACATTGATGTGTAATGATTAACAATGGCTCACCTGTAGGTCAAGCATACAAGCAACAACTTATAGACTGTTTCCCGGAATGAACTGAGATGAGGTTTGTTGAAGTAGCACCCAAGTGCTCCTGTGCTTCTTTCTATTTTTAAGGAATGTTTCAGTCGGCAATAACACACATTTTCCACATCAGCAACAATTGAATACCTTGTACTTTCAGTCTATGTTTCATTGAGGACATCACTCTTCACAATGAGTTGTTGTATCATCCCAAGGTCAATGGTTTAGTGTAGAACATCCTATGCATTTTTGAAGAAAAAAAAAGGTTTACTTCTGAATGAAGGCATAATGAAGGCATACATGGTGAAAGGAAGGAAGGGTGAAGGGAAAAAAGCGTGAAAAAAAGGAAGGAAGGGCAAAAGGATGACTGGATGGAAGAATAAAAGGTCTTCAAAGGAGGAAGTAAAGATTAGTTTGGTGTTGAATTTCAGTAGCTCTGTAGACATTGTGCCAGAGCGTCCTAAGACATAATGGGCCAGAAGTACAGAGATTTAATTCATATAAAAATGGTTGCAAATTGCGCACCAAAATGTTGTGAATGGAATCAAATTTTGAGAACGGCCAATGTATCAATAAGCTGGTTCACTAAATTCCCAATTGAAGTGGGGCACAATCTATTCACCACATTACTATTCATTAGGTAAGTCACAAATTACGACTCTCTGTGATTGGTGGCCATCACAAGGATAGTGGCCTGCCGGGATCAGCAGACCACCACGTCTGTGATCTCTTTTTAAAACTCTCTCTCTTTCTATGTAGTCTATATATTACCTATTGGCGGTCGCCAGTAGGTAGTTATAGTTAGGACCAAAGTTTCCATAGGAAAAGTATTTTTTGTTTTGCCAATAACTTTGGCGCTGCTTGACGAATCTTCACAGAATTTTCAAAAAAACGCCCCTTTTTAGGTTCAACTGCTGTGTTGAAAGTTTCAGGGTGATTTGTCAAGCGGGGGCCTCGGAAAAAAGGGGGGGCCAAAACACGTTTTCCCATGTTATGTCTATGAGGATTTTACATTTTTTTTAATTACACCAACTTTGACAGAAAGCTAGATGTTGGTCCAGAAAGCGTGTTTTTTGTGATTTGGTGTACATCCGTTCAGTAGTTTCAGAGATATTTATGTTAAAAAAATATATATATCTGGTAGCCCAAAATCCTACTGAAATGCTACTGAAATTTGATTGGCTGCCAACACTTCAACCAGGAAGTGTTGGCAACCATCTTGGGACTCGGTTGTACCGAGTCCCACAAGAAAATATAGAAAAAAAGAAAAGGCCACTCGTGGGGTCCCACTGGGACCCTGCAGGGCCCAAAAAAGCATTTTTTTTTTTTTTTCGGTGGGATCCGCAGATCCGGCCAAAATCTTTTTTAAAAACAAAGCACGGGCTCCCACGCTTCATTCATTATCCACCGCCGGATGGGCCAGGTCCTGGAGGCATTTTTCTAATAAGGGAGGGGGTGCATGGGCCCCCTCTGGGGGATGAATATTGCCCGGGGACCTCCACCTCCCCAGGGCTTTATACTAAAAAAATGCGGGTGGGCCTCATGAACCCCCGTGCAGCCCTGGGGGCCGCCACCTCCCTGGTGCTTTAATTGGAAAAATGCGGGAGGGCCGCGCTTAAACCCAGCAACCTTTACATAGAGGGTGGGGAGCTGCATGGCCCCCCGCCATCCAAGGGACCACCACCTCCCTAGGGCTTTACATTTAATTGATGCTGGGGCCACACAGACCCTCCCGGGGTCTGCCACCTCCCCTGGGCTTTAATCAAAAAGAATGCAAGGGACCACGTGGCCCCCACAGACCTGTGGACCACCACCTCCCCAGGGCTAAGTCAAACAATTGAGGGGGCTGCGTCCCCCCCTTCTGGAGCCAGTAATGGCTGTGGGGACCGCCTCCCCCCAGGGCCGACTCCAGCAATGTCCCGGGGAGCCCACGCCACGGACATTGCAGTTTGCTTTGGCTCCCGCCAAGTCATAGCAAACTCTCCTCCGCTTCGTGCAAGCATGAGCATGTAAAATGCTCTCACTTGCATGAAGCGGAGCAGATAATGTTTTGGACAGAGGGAGCTGGATGTTCAGCAGCTCCATTATATAACATGAAACTGAGAGTCAACCAGAGTTTTCAAATATAAACAGCAAACACTTTTGCTGTAGTATAGAGAGAGAAGACAGACGAGTTGGTTTTGAAAGTCTTGCTTGCTTTTATTCTTTTCTTCTTCAAACAGCGAAAGTGTGGCGTCCCAGCCACGCATTTCACCTAAACATGGGCTTCTTCAAGACAGTGTTTAAATAGTCAATTCAGTCACGAGTTAAATCTGTCACCGCGTCAGACTGTAACCACGACCATCGGAGAAACACTGACGTGCTTTTTTGTTTGATAGAACACTATAGCACAAACGTTAATGTCTGATAAAAATCCAAGGGTTATCCAAATTTTTCAGAGATCCTTAGGACAAAGTAACTAGAGTGCCGTGCTCGACACGGATGGTATTTCTAACAGCCACCACGTGCAATTTAAACGGAAGCAGAGCAGAATTGCTTTTGGACGGAGGGAGCTGCATGGTGTTCAGCAGCTCCCTCTGTCAAAAAGCAAAGCTGGCTCCTGCCGGACACGGGGAGCCGGCAGGGACTGCAGGGGCCTTCAGGCTCCCACGCGGTCCCCAACAAAAATGACTGGGTGCCCTGGGTGGGACCAGGGCATCCAGGATTGTCGCCAGGCCCCGGGGGATGGGTCCACGGGGCCAAAATCGACCCGGCAGGAGAACTGCATGGCCCCTCTCACTTGTTTTATAAAAAATTAAACAAATAAAATAAAGGGCAGGCCCCGGAGGATAGGGTCCTCAGGGCCAAAATCGGCCCCCCTTCCTTTAATTTAAAAAAAAGATTAAAAAAGAAGACATGCCGGGCCCTGGGGGATGGTGCCCGTAATCATTCAGGGGAGGGGTGCCGTGCGGCCACCCCATTCTAAAAATGCCTGGCCCCGGTGGATGGGTTCCCTGGGGCCAAATACAGCCCCTTCCTCTATAATTAAAAAAAAAGAAAATGCTACTGACGTGACGCCGGAGGCCACGCCTCCTTTCTGCACCACTCTGCAGTCGTGCCTCCTGGCGCACTGCTGGTTAGGGGATGAAGTCCTCTTGGCTACTGAGGGTCCTTAGGGGACAACAAGACCTCCTGTTACCTCCAGTAAGTCCCACATAGCGGGATTGCTGAGAGGTGGTCAGAGGCCATGCCCCCTTTCTCCACCACTCTGAAAACGCGCCTCTCGGTGCACTGCTGTTGGAGGGATGATGTCCCCGTGCCTCCTAAGGGCCTCAGAATTAAAGTGGACTTCTTCCCCAACCAGTAGTGCGCCAGGAGGTAGAGCCACCAAAGATTTAGCATGTCAGAACTTGACAGATGATCGCCAAGTCCACCAGGATGGCAGAGGTCATCCAGTAGATTTAAAGATCCCCACCTTCCTGGTGAGGATCGCTGTGCTGTGAGGATGGTAGCCGCTGAGGAGGCAGGCATCCTTGACAACACTGAAGGTTTGCTGAGTGGGTTGTGTAATATGTGGGATCATGTTTATGTTTATAGTTTGGATTCTTGGGTATTGGAATGTATGAAGGTCACTGTAGAATGTGGGAAAACCTAAGAAGGGATAAGGAGCTGTACAACGGGGAGAGCGGTTGGATGGGAACTTTCCGGAACGAAAAAATGTCTATTCTCTGACTCAGTTTCTCCTGAGTCTCTCTGATAACCCACGATTTCACACACTGGCAATGAGGATGGGACATCAATGAAAGGTCTCAATACTGGGAGTTTCTTGCATGCTGTCATGTGTAAGATTTGTATCTGACAAATCTGCTAATGCTACTTTGGTAGGACTGTTTCAATTCATGATATATGCACCTCTACCCCAGCGCTTGTGAGGAATGTAGCTCCATTTAAGAAGCGAACCATTTATTTAGCATTTGACATTTAAGCACTATTTCGATATGGATTGCCATTATCTGTTTGTGTGGTGTTTCAAATATCGATGTATTTAAGTACTGTGATGCTTTAATTTAGCTGAAACATGGTTACTTTTTTTATATTGTTGTACGGTGAAGGCCCACCTGCACAAAGTTTTCTGGGAGCAGCCGTTATTTTCATGAGGGAGCTCCAATTACAACAAGTGAAGAGTGCATGCAACTCCTCGTATCGGAAGACACAGAAAGGCATGAAACCTCTGGCATGGCGTTCCATGCTTGGAGGTCTCTTGCACTGCCTAATGTGCTCATATGAGAGGAAGTGTGTGAGGATCCCAGAAAGCTCACAAGCACTGCAAGAGTCACCGTACCAGCAGTCTGGCTTACCTTGTAGGCGGAGATACTCTTTTTACTGTGGGAGTCAAGTCTCCTGTTGGAGATGATTATGCACATGCTTGTAAAGAGTTTGCCTGGGCAGAGTTTGCGGAGTTCCACTACACGGAACTCTGCAAAGTGACAAAAAACTGTGCGAGCTACGCGGAGTTCCGCGAGCAGCGGAGTGCGTTACCTCGCACCGTTCGCACTGATTGTTAGTGCTGCGTGTTTGTCCCACACTGTAAATCCCGTGCAGCGCAAGAGGGCAGTGCTTCTTTCTGCCACTCAAGTAGAAGTTCTACTCGAGCGGTGGCTTCCTCAGCGCAAAGGAAAGGTTTCTCAATGCAGGCAGTAGCGACCATCCGCAACCGCCCAGGTTGAGAAATCTCGCTGGGAGGCGGTCAAACGTTGGATTTTCATCTCTCGTGCTCACCAACTTACGTGTTCAAAGGGGTGTGAGCTAAAAACATCTAGACTGAAAATTTCTAGACTGCAAACACTGTACTATTTCCTTCCTGAAAGATTCAGTGTTTCCCTGGAGGATGGTGATGAACTTGTGGATAACAGACCTTAGCTAGGATTCTATATTTAATTTAACAGTGCTTTCTTTTCAGGACGATCTTGGGCCGTGTTCAAAGGGATGTGAGCTAAAAACATCTAGACCGAAAATTTCTAGACTGTAAACACTGAACTATTTCCTTCCTGAAAGATTCTGGGGCAGATTTACAAGCCCCTTGCGCCACTTTTGCGTCACTTTTCCCATGTTAAAAGTGACGCAAAATTGGCGCAAGGGGCTGGTAAATCTGCCCCTCTGTGTTTCCCTGGAAGATCGTGATGAACTTGTGGATAACAGACCTTAACTAGGATTCCATATTTAATTTAACAGTGCTTTCTTTTCAGGACGATCTTGGGCCCATCCTATGAGTACTGGTGTGATTTTGGCTGCTCTGAGTAGCATTTAATTATTTTGAGAAGTGGTGTGCATTGCTTTGTATTTTAGATGTTAGAACGTTCCATAGTAATTGATCTCTAAAAAGTTAATATGCAAAACATAATTGCTCCTCCATTTTTTTTTAACAATGCCAGGTGTCCCTGAAAGAAAGATAGCCCTACTGCTTCATTGTCTGGGCAGGAGGTATTTGATCATCTTCCAGAAGTTACGGATGATGATGTGATGAATCTTAATGAGTTCAAAATTGGCATAAGGAAATTGGATAAACATTATTTTCCAAAAGTGAGTGCCATTTTTTAGAGATATTACTTTGGGAAGAGAAACCAGTTAGAAGGGGAACCTGTAGAGAACTAGGCACATTAGTGTTTGTGGTTGCCAAATAAAAACTTTTTGTGATTTGCTATTTGGTAATCGCAAACACTAATATACTAAAGTGTGTTTTACACTTTTTGCGATTCCTAGTGGGTCACAAATAGACTTACCTCATGAGTATTAATGAGGTAGATCTCAATTTGCGACCCATTGGGAATTGCAAAAATCAGAAGGATGGTGGCATGCTGGGGTCAATAAAGCAATCCTTTTTTTAAAATGTAGCCTGTTTTCCTTAAAGAAAAACAGAGTGCATTTCAAACAAAAAATCAAAGGTTTTCTTTCAATTTTTTAAGAGTAGGCAGTGGTTTGTGGGACCACTGCCTGCTCTTAAAAAATATTTTTTCAACCAATCTCAAAGGGGAAGAGGTCCCTTGGGGGCCCCATCCCGTTTGCTAATGGGTTACCACCAACTTCAAGTTGATGGTAAAATGTGAATGTTTTGTAACAGAATGTCAGTCGCAAAATATTTGTATATACCAATGTGAATTGGTATTTGGAAGGGATGCACTCAACATGCCCATAATGTGTTACCGAATCACTATTTGTGTTTTGTACATTTGTAAAAGCATTTTTTAGTTTGGAAATGGCCTGATCAACCATTTCCAACCGCAAAAATGCTTCGTACATGTGGCCCTAGGTGACAGATTTGCAGAAATAAGCCTCCTCTTGCAAATTTGAAGATTTATTGGAAGAAAGAATCAGAGATCAATTCATGTTGGGTTGCAATATTGAGAAAGTGCAAGAAGAACTTTGGCAGAAGGATGATTCTAGTTTAGCTGAGGTTTTGTAGTGACTAAAAAAATTAAACACTCAATTAAATGTGTTGAAATTATTGAAATGGAAGAAGCCATAAGATAGTGGCATTCACAGACAGAATATCGAGTTTTTAATTTTGACCTACCATAATATCAAGTTTTAAATATCGTAGGTCAAGAATATCGACTGCAAGAATATCGTGGTACAGATAATCGACAGTAAGGTAAGAAATATCGGGTTTTTTAATATCGAAGACAGTAATATCATTTGTAAAAATATCGTTGTTAATAATATCGATGTTTATATTAGTGTTCTGTATTTTACTATGTGTGTTAGAAGTATGTGATGTAATTTTTTGGTATAAGTGTAGTTTTTTTTTTATGTATGTGTTAAATTTTTAGCAGTAAATACTTTTATGTAAATTAATTTTTGCGTATTTTAGTTCTGTAGTGGGTTGTGGGTTTATAGGAGAATACGGTGGGAAGTAATTTAATTATAAAAAGTAATTAGTAATTTTTATTCATTATTATTTATAATTAATTGATTAATTAATTATTAATTGGTTATTAATAAATATTAATTAATTAATAGATAATTGTATTAATTGTGTTCTTTTTTAGGAGCGGGTTGTGGGTTTATAGGGGAATAGGGTGGGAAGTATTTTAATTAATAAAGTAAGTATTAATATTTATTTATTAGTATTTATAATTAATTTATTATTAATTAATTAAAAAATTGGTTATTAATTTTTATTAATTGATAATTATATTAATTGTGTTTATTTAGGAGCGGGTTGTGGGTTTATAGGGGAATAGGGTGGGAAGTAATTTAATTATAATAAAGTAATTATTAATATTTATTTATTAGTATTTATAATTAATTTATTATTAATTAATTATTAATTGGTTATTTAATTTTAATAATTATTTAATTGATAAGTATGTTAATTTTAACCCTCTGCTATCCAACACTTTCCCTACTGTTGCACTCTCTGGAGTGGGAATAGTAATTTTTACCCCTACGCTATCCAACACTTTCCCTACTGTTGCACTCACTGGAGTGGGAATAGAAATTTTTACCCCTACGCTATCCAACACTTTCCCTACTGTTGCACTCACTGGGGTAGGAATAGTAATTTTTACCCCTCCACTATCCAACACTTTCCCTACTGTTGCACTCACTGGAGTGGGAATAGTAATTTTTACCCCTACGCTATCCAACACTTTCCCTACTGTTGCACTCTGTGGAGTGGGAATAGTAATTTTTACCCCTACGCTATCCAACTCTTTCCCTACTCTTGCACTCTCTGTAGTGGGAATAGTAATTTGTACATCTCCGCTATCCAATACTTTCCCTACTGTTGCACTCACTGGAGTGGGAATAGTAATTTTTACCCCTCCGCTATCCAAAACTTTCCCTACTGTTGCATTAACTGGAGTGGGAATAGTAATTTTTACCCCTACGCTATCCAACACTTTCCCTACTGTTGCACTCTCTGGAGTGGGAATAGTAATTTTTACCACTTCGCTATCCAACACTTTCCTAACTGTTGCACTCTCTGGAGTGGGAATAGTAATTTTTACCCCTACGCTATCCAACACTTTCCCTACTGTTGCACTCTCTGGAGTGGGAATAGTAATTTTTACGCTTACGCTATCCAACACTTTCCCTACTGTTGCACTCTCTGGAGTGGGAATAGTAATTTTTACCCCTACGCTATCCAACACTTTCCCTACTGTTGCACTCTCTGGAGTGGGAATAGTAATTTTTACCCCTCCGCTATCCAACACTTTCCCTACTGTTGCACTCACTGGAGTGGGAATAGTAATTTTTACCCCTTCGCTATCCGACACTTTCCTAACTGTTGCACTCTCTGGAGTGGGAATAGTAATTTGTACCCCTACGCTATCCAACACTTTCCCTACTGTTGCACTCTCTGGAGTGGGAATAATAATTTTTACCCTTACGCTATCCAACACTTTCCCTACTGTTGCACTCTCTGGAGTGGGAATAGCAATTTTATCCCCTCCGCTATTCAATATTTTCTCTACTGTTTTAGTTAATGTAGTGTAAAATGTATTTTAAAAAGATTAAAAATATTGTAATATTTTAATTTGCTATATATATTTTTATTTGTTATTTATATTATTGGTGTATGTGCATATATATGTATTTATAATTTTTAATATGTTTTTTAACAATTTATAAGTTATTAAAATAATTATTTATAAATATTAAGTATATATATTATATTTTATACATATATATGTTCAATTGATTTTTACATTATATGTATTACTTATAATTTTAAACATGTTTTAATAATTTTAACTATGTTTTTTTAATTATATGTATTATTTAATTTATTTTACATTATTTTTTATACATTAAAAAAACAATATTTTTAACAACGATATTTTTTATCGATATTTTTGTACTTACCATTATGTAGATAGGACTTCGATATTCTGGACATCGATATTCTTGCGTCGATATTTTTGTAGCTCGATATTCTGACTGTCGATATTCTGTCAGTGATCCGGCATTGTTTGAAGAAACAATAGAAAGGTAATTATTCCATTGTGGGAAAAAAGGATATTTTCAGGGAAAATGTTTTAGGTAGGGGAAAATTGGACCTATGGCCAATGATAAGATGCAGACATATGGCCAGTGATAAGATGTGTGTCCAGCTCTCAAAGCTGAGGAACTTACTCAGGAAAGGTGTAGAGTTTGTGTAGGATGATGCCTGTGAAGCTGAATTCAAAGAGATAAAAGGAAAACTAAGCTCAGCTCCCAAATAAAAAATTTTGGATCTCAAGAAGATGTTGGTTCTTCTTACTACTGATGCCAGCATTAAGGTTTTGGATGTTGTGTTGCAGGAAGGAGATGGGAAGTTGGGGAAAGACATTTTATTTATGTTATGTGCTTTGAAAGGTGGTGAGTAGCAGTACTCTGTGATAGCATGGGTGGCCTTGGCGGCATACTGAGCTGTAAAAAAATGTAGGACATTTTTGTGGGGAAGCATCTTTGAGATCAGGGCAGATCATAAGTCTATGTGTGAGATTTGTAAGATGCAAGGCATAGATGTGGGTTTCTAGTAGAATCACCAAGGAATATGATTTTGTTCTGAAATATATTCCAGGAGTGGAGAACAGGGTAGTGGATTCATTATTTAGACTGGTAGCACCCGGTTCAGGCGATCAAAGGAAAAGTTTGGATAGTGATAATGATATTGACAATGAGATTGTTTGTGAAATTGATACCACCATTATTTCAGAAGAGAGGTGGCAAAAAGAACTCAAGGTTGATAAAGTATTGTCTGAGATGTTGACATTGTTAAAAACTGGATGGTGTTCCAAGAAAAAGGGAAGTGAGGAGAGCAGATACTTTTGCGATGTAAAGGATGAGCAGTCAAATAACCATTGTTTTATGTTTAGAGGTACAAGGTTAGTTCCTCCGAGTATCATTAGAGAAGAACTAATTTCTTTGGCTCATTGTGGACATCAGGGAATATCGAAAACTAAAGAGAGACTCAGATTAGCTTATTGGCAGCCAGGGATGGATCATCAAGTGGAGAGAATGATGAGGGAGTGTACACAGTGTGAAGTAAGTGAAAAGGCCATGAAGTCTAGAGTGCAAACTATGGTGGTCAGGGATCGCCCCACTTGTCCCGAGGATGAAGTTGCCTTAGATAAGGTTATGAGACATATGTGGTGGTTTTGGTTGATATATATTCAAAGTGGCCAGAGATTTTCTTTACTAAAGGGATTGAAATAAAACATGTGGTGGCATTTCTGAGAGAGGTGTTTGGGAGAGAAGGGATACCACATACACTATCCACTGATAATGGGGTACAGTTCGTATCCAAATAAATGGAAAAGCTTTTGATGGACAATGGCATAAAACATAAGAAGTGTGCCTTATATGACCTTGAAACTTAATGCTATGATAGAACGTTTTAACAGGGTGTTAAAAGAAACCATACTTTTGGCTAAAAGAAATGGACTAACCTGGAGGAAGGAGGTTTGTAAGAGAGTTGAGGTGTAGTGGTTTGCTCCACATTACATTATGGGAAAGACCTCATTTGAATTGTTTAGAAGCAGGCTGCCCAATACATTGGTAACTCTGGCTTGGGTCAATGATTTAGAAACAAGATCAAAGAGAACTAATGCAGGTGATGACTGGCGATTAAAAGAGGTGAGAATAATCAATGCAAGGAAGGTGAATTTTGATAAAAAGTAATTCTGTCAAGAAGACAGTTGTGAGAGTTGGTGACTGGGTGATGGTAAAAAAAAACAGTCATTAAGAAAGCAAGTTCTAAGCTGTCTATGCTATTAGGAGTTATTAAGATCTTCACAAATGTGGTTAAGATGGAAGACTCTCGCATACGGAATCTAATAAAGTTGTACCATTCAAAGGGAAAATGGTTCATGATGGAGTAGTGAAACATTGAAATCTTGGGAGGAGGGATAATGTTCCGGTGAGGAGGTCTCACAGAGGGGTGAGGCTTCCTGTTTATTTGAGTGATTATGAAAGATCAAAAGATTAGATTAATTAGCTAGGACAAATATTGTGACTCACTCAGATACAATCACATGGGTGTGCTCTGCAAGGGTCAGAAGACCACCATGTCTGTGACTGCATTTAAATAAAGAATCTTTATTTTTGAAAGTCAGATGTTCTTAAGGAAATAGGCCTGCTTTAAAACAAAGGTTTTCTATTTTAAAAGAGCTGGCCATGGTTGCCTTGACCACTGACTACTCCTCTGGAAACTTTTTCCACAATCCACAAAGAGGAAGGGCGTCTAAAAAAACCTTTCCCTTTTTTTAAAAAGAGTTACTACCCCACCTCGAGGATTGTTTATGACTCAAATTACAGTTGCAAACTTTGATAGGTAGGGTACAGATTCATTAGGGAACGTCCAAAACATGCCCCTTTCAAAAATTGATTCAGTCCTAATCCCATTTTATGAGTCAGTAAACTTTACTCACTCCTAAAATTGGAGTGATATATAGAAAACCCATTTTGTGGTTGCAGACTCCCAGTCGCAATGTTTGCAACTTATATAAAGTTTATTACACCATTTCCTCAGAGGATAGAGCATAGAAGACCTGTGTGGATGGAGTGCAGGACACTTATGTGACTCAAGCAAAAAAGGCACATGCAGGGTTTGAAGCACATAAATAATGTGCAAGACCATATCATGAAATGACATACAGGGTTGGAGCACAGATAGTGTGTGCTTTGTGTAAGCATAGAAGATGTGCAGCATTGGAGCAGAGAAGGCATGTGCAGGACAGTAGCATGAAAGGCATTGTCTGGGTTGGTCTTGCAGCATATGCAGGCTTAAAGCCAAGAAGGACATGTAATGTTGAAGCACTCACTGCATGTGATAGTTTACGGGACAGATGGCATGTGAAGGACTGATAATCTGCCTTTTTATCAGAGACTGTTCACACATCAGTACTTTACCAAAAGACTTGTAAAATATGAGTAGAGATACGATTCTGGTACTTCAAGGATGTTTGCCCAAAAATTGCACACAGATCTCGCTGAATTTGGCTAGAGACCAGGGCCACGTTATGTAAAATAGTAAACTATCAATTGGGTGAACCCAGAACAAAAAGGAACAAAGCATCATATTACACAAAAAGCCATGTTCTCTGAGCAAGTGTAACTCAGACCTTCACTGGAGACAATGCTGCACCGAAAAGTGGACCAGCTGTTTGACCTGACAGTCTGGTCTACAATGCAGGGGAAATTAAAGGTTTGACTCCAGCTGGTGGGTGCACTTGTTACTAGATGTATGGACTGCAAAGTCAGGGTGAGGGGGCATATGAAATTGGTACTTCTACCTTTGGGTCTTGTTCTTCCAACAACCTGAAAGCAATCCATTTTAGAGATGAAAGGAAGGCAAATCAAAACCATCAAGGCAAAGATGTCAGCATTTATACCTGTGAACAGATAACCTTGAAGGATCACAGCCCCTGCATTTTGGAGGGGTAAAGTATGAAGCAAAGATGAACCTGATTGGAAAGTGTCTCCCTACTGACATGGATGAAGGCGTCAAATCGTGATACTGGTACAGGTTTAAGGGTTGGGGGTCTGGACTTTAATTCCACCTTACTAAAGTCATAGTAGTTCTGGAAAATCAAACAGCAGCTTAAAGCTCATGTGTGCAAAGAAGCTTAACCTTTGAACAGGAGCATGGAGGTGATTAGTGAAGAGCCAATTAGGAATTTAGGCATGTAACTCCACAAATATATGTGTAAAATATTAGGTTGTGGGGTATTGTCATGTACAGACAGCACATTCTCTATCAAAATGAAATCTTTGTTGAAGCTTTCATTACATTTGTTGGCTCTCTCAAAATAATTAAAGTATAATGACTTTATGTCCTTGAACAGGTACAAGTGACTTTGTGGTCTCTATTATGTAAAGATTAAAATGCAATATTTATCTATCTTTATCTTCAGTTGTAATTCACTGGTATCATCTGCCTATTCTTAAAAAAAAGAAAAACAAACAGTGCACACCCTCACAGTAACTCATCAGTTTGAACATCCAGAATATTAATTCACTGTGCCTCAGAGGAGAGGTAAGGAAGCAAAGTGGCTGATACAGGAACTTCATCTCTCTCTCTCTCTTGTTCCCTAATGTGCCAAACATTAGGTGTAATGTAAGAAAGAGGGTTCTGACCTGTTTAAAGCCCTCTAGATTTTCTGCTTTTGAACCACCTAATTTTTTTGATCCGTGCTCTGACTAGATTTTATTCAATGTAAGCTTTGCTAAAATGGACTTGAGTGTTAATCACCAGTGTCCACTTTTTAAAATAAGGTCTGATGCTGCGCAACTGGGGATGAAAGGCACACGTATGTAAACCAATGTGCAGACTGAGCAAATGGAACTACTGTCTGAGTCAGCCGGCTATCTACTAGGGGTGGGCCGAACTCACAAAGCTTTACTCCACGGAATTACATAGAGTTACCTAAAAACTCTGCAAGTTCCGTGAGCGGCAGAATTGCAGTCCATCGCACTGCTCGTGCTGATTTTTAGTGCCAAGAGGTTGTCCTGTGCTGTAAAGTCAGCACGAATGGCACAAAGCAGCACACCAGAGGGCTCTGCTTCTTTCTGCCAGTCGAGTAGATTTTCTACTCGAGCGACAGCTTTCACAATATGAGCGGCAACTTTCTCATCACGAGCGGTAGTGACCTGCCGCGACCGCCCCCGTTGAGAAATATCACCAGGAAGTGGTCTCGCACCTGTTTTTTTTTAGCTTGCAAGAGAGAAACTTCGTCACGCGGATGTTGGCAGAGTTTTTGACGAACTACGTGCTCAAACCGGTGTGGACAAAACTCTGCCGGAGGAGCAGAGTTTACCACCCACTCCTACTATCTACACACATGTAGCCTGTAGCAGATGGACCTTATACAATTTGGTTATGGCCTGTGTAAGTCTTACAATTTAATTGGGTATCCAAAAAGAAATACCCCTAGTCCTTTTGAACTCTGCTGTGAGTCTGTAGTGCTTTACTGCAGTCACATGTAGATGAATGGTGTTCCAAAATATTAACTTTGCAATGGCTCAACCTAGAGAAAAGTTTAATATCTCTTTCCATAGGCTTAAAGAAGTCCCTTGTCCAAATAGCATATTAATGTCTTTGTATTCGCACTCCTTCATGTACTTTGGGGGTTGTAATAATTTATTGAGTCAACCTAATGAAACTCAGTGTTTAAATTACCTTACTGGCCAAGTTAATTATTTTGCTGGCCATCTGGTAGATCAAAGACTTTCCCAGCCAATGGGTTCGTTTGTGGAAGATTAGCCTGCTCCTGGGTGAGGAAGAGGGAAAAGGAGAAGTATGACTGGGCTAATTAACCCTCACTTGCTTACAAGCTTCTACATGTCATTCCCCAGAGAAACAAAAGGGGGTGGTAGACATCTCGCACCATTCACAGGAAGGGGTCTCTATTTGAAGTTTCAGAGTGAAGAGACCAGCTTGCTGTATCAGGAGCAGAACTAAATGCTCTGGAGGAGCTGTGGCTGAACAAATGTTGAAGTTGCCAATTTGATTGGGCAGAGACACCCACCTTCTATAACTCTCCATTTCTTATTGTAAACCACATACAATGAAATAACTCTGAGAAACACTGGAACCTGTAGAAGACAAGGACAGACGGACCTTATGTGGATGTACCCCTGTCTGCAGTAAAGGGGCACTCTGGACTTGTATTGACATGGACTCTGTTGGACCTCATTCTCCAGGATCGTGGTAATGGCTTACTCACTTTTTCTGGGACATAGCAGAGGATTGACTCACATGGAACCCTGAAAGGGGGAAAGGTTCACATGGCACTTTTGTGGAATTATTATGTGGTGGGTACCCTTGAAAGGGGTCCCCGACTCCTATTGGATACACAGACACCCAGTAAGTGGTCAGGAGACTGGGGCCTGGGGAGTGCAGGCAAGGAGTGTAACCTTTCATGAGGGCCATGTGGTGCTGCTGAGGAAGGCCTGGCCACAGAGATTACCAGAAAACTAGACAGAAGCACCAGTACTGAGCTCTGCACAGCTCTTTCCTGTTTGAAAGATCCAACTGGGTGTTTGAGTCACAAAGACAACTTAAAAATCAGGATGAGGTGCTAAAGTGACGGGAGTATTGTGTCTGAGCACTCACTCATCAAAAGAAAATTTGCTCTCAAAATCATTAAAAATGTAGAGGCCAGGAGGCCTATGTCAGGATCTGCAGGTCTTGATCAACAGAGTCTGAAGACTATCCATACTCCCCAGCCAGTAGGCTTGCTCATGACTAAGTGAGCACCAATAGAGGACTAAATCCTGGAGAAGAGTGAGAATAGGAGTGAGGGAGAGAAGAGAAAGCACAATTGTTGCTCTGTCATCCACCACACATCTCTCATACTTCAGGGAATTCCCGATAGCATTTACAAAGTTGACTGCTAAACATACACTGAAGGTATGAAAAATAAACAAACCTTTACTGTGATGCAAATCAAATACATTAAAATTATTTTAGAAAAGAAGTTATAAGCGGTTATGCTTACTGGCATTGTAAATGTGGGCTGCAGGGAACCTAAGCCACAGTAAGAGAAAGCCAGTAACATCAACAATAGAATACTGGGTTGAAAGCGAACCTGATCTTTAGGAAGGAAGCGGGAGAACAAACACAGCACCCAATAGCAGAATGTAATCCAGAGGCAAGCCAGAGTTCAGGAAACCATTCCACACACAACACCAAATCATTATCCAGAGGCAAGTCAGAGTTCAGGCAACTTGTTAGCAAATAAAACCAAATAGTAATCCAGAGACAAATGAGTGTTCAGACATAAAGAGTCAGGGAACTGAGTGAACCAAAAAGAAAAAAAAACAACAACGATAAGGGCTGCAATAATAATGAATGAACTGAGGCAACTGCGAAGGAACTAATACAACACAGAACGTTGCCAGGTACCTTGCTAAGGGAAATCGACTACTTATAGAGCCTGCTACCATTCATGATCTGGAAAGCCCTTCTCCTGACCTTCCCTGATAGTGATACAGATGCCACAGGTGCCATAGTTAACATTACCAGCTTTCTAATACAAATTCTATGGCATCCATTCATAGAAACAAATGCTCATCTCCACATAATACCCTTATTCCTGACAGCCCAAACTCAACCCTCCTGGTGCCTGGTGCCTGGCGCATGCTACCAGGAGCAAAACACTGAGATCCCCATTAAATTTGGCCAACGGTACCAGCGATCTCTGTTTTGCAGTAGTCTGCTCATGTGCAGCCTACATCCCTTGCTATCATAGCCGCCGGGTTACGGAAACCATTACCACTTCCAGTCATTTGGTAACCATGCCCTTGTGGAGCTTATGAGCTGTGGGTTAACCCGATGGATCAGCACATCTGAACTGCATGGCCCTCTGCTTCCTGGGGTTGAGAGATGACATCCAGGGAGGACCAGTGACCCAGAGGACCAGTTTGTACTGGAGCTTCATGCCGATACTTCAATTTCAGGCCCGGGAGGACCAGTGTCTAGGGGATAATGGGGGAATCTTAACATGTCCTGCACTATGATTAACACCACCCGGGTTGGCTCAAGAGAGCAGGAGGAACCACTTTCCCTGCCATGCTAGTGCCAGCAGGCATGAGCATGTGAGAGGAAGCTGAGACCAGTTGGCTTCTCTGCTGACCAACAAAAGTATGTGCTAGCTGGGAGTGAAGCCAATTTAGATGCAAGAGTTTGTAATCTCTCAGGCTGCCTCAAAACAAAAGTGTGTAAGTGCCCCACACAAGTGACATGGTTTGCAAAAGTACACACACCCAACAGCACAGCTGCACATGGAAAGCAAAACGAAAAATTGACAGGCCTGTATCAGCGTAAATCCAAGGTCTTGCTGCATGTGGTGAAAAAATCACACTATAAGCCCCCACAGTTGGGAGAACAATCTGCCTATAATGTTGAAGCTGCGTCACAAGAAGTGCACCATCAGCAGAAAGCACTGGAATTGTGGCTGTCAGGAGAGCAGTAAGTCCCACATGAGCCCATGCACACCAGCAAAGATCCCACAGTCCGAGCCAACATCAAGAAAGCCCTCAACAAATACCACCAACACCTGAAAGAAACTGAGGGGCAGATTTACAATAAACGAACGCAGCGCGGTGCAGCAAGTCATTTTGCTGTGCCGCGCTGCGTTAGTTTGGAAGCACAGGGATGCGACATATTTACAACAATATGTCGAATCTCTGTGCTTCCCCCTGCGCTGGCGCACAAACTGCTGCCATGCACTGACGCAGGCACCCTTGCACCATGGTGCAAGGATGCCTTCGTCACGGGGATGATTGTTTCTGTGAAGGAAGGGTTCCCTTCCTGCACATAACAATCAGAAATGGCATTTTCCAACTTCTATGGGGCCGATTCCGATCTCGGTCGGAGGCGCACCCAATACTATTCGGTCGGGAAAAAAGCCATGCGAAAGCCAGTTTCCCGACCGATCCGTACAGTACACCGAACGAGCAAGTACGATGCGCACAACAGCAAAAATCCCGGCCGAGCCGTACTCACCCAAACCAGGTCCTGTTCTCCGACCGAGGCGAATCCGGAAACGCCCGAATCGAGTCGCACGGAAGGGAAAATGCAGCCCCGTCCGGCCGGACAAGTACGATCGCGCTTTCCGTACGCGCCGAACCCGTCGCTACGCACGGCACGTCAAAGCATCCGGGAGAGGCGCACATAAGCTCCGAATCGCGCCACAACACGATCCACGGCTACGAGACGAACACAGCACCGACGAGGACGACGCGAGCGGCGAGGACGAAGCCAAGCGACGAGGACGACGCGAAGCAGCGAGAAGGACGAACGACACGAACCAACCATGAATCCCTTCGTCCCGATCATACCAATATTCTACATCTACTACCGGAACAGGCACGGACGCGTACGGCGCAGAAGGTAAGTCAGACACCAACCACAAAACACATACAACACGTACACGACACATCACACACATACACTGGGAATCTGAATATACTTACACCAGCAACAGCAGCACCATAGGGGCGGGATGCCCATCACCAATGCCACATATGCACACAGGGGCCTGAATGCGCGCCACCACCCCAACCCAGGGGGCTGGATGCCAACCACCACAACCACCCTCAACCAGGGGGGCAGGATGCCTACCACTACTACCACCCTCACCCAGGGGGGCAGGATGCCCACCACTACTACCACCCTTAGCCAGGGGGCTGGATGCCTACCACCACCCTTAGCCAGGGGGGCTGGATGCCCACCACTACTACCACCCTTAGCCAGGGGGGCTGGATGCCTACCACTACTACCACCCCCACCCAGGGGGGCAGGATGCCTACCACTACTACCACCCTTAGCCAGGGGGGGCTGGATGCCTACCACTACTACCACCCCCACCCAGGGGGGCAGGATGCCTACCACTACTACCACCCTCACCCAGGGGGGCAGGATGCCCACCACTACTACCACCCTTAGCCAGGGGGGCTGGATGCCTACCACTACTACCACCCTCAACCAGGGGGGCAGGATGCCTACCACTACTACCACCCTCACCCAGGGGGGCAGGATGCCCACCACTACTACCACCCTTAGCCAGGGGGCTGGATGCCTACCACCACCCTTAGCCAGGGGGGCTGGATGCCTACCACTACTACCACCCTCAACCAGGGGGGCAGGATGCCTACCACTACTACCACCCTCACCCAGGGGGGCAGGATGCCTACCACTACTACCACCCTCACCCAGGGGGGCAGGATGCCCACCACTACTACCACCCTCACCCAGGGGGGCAGGATGCCCACCACTACTACCACCCTTAGCCAGGGGGGCTGGATGCCTACCACCACCCTTAGCCAGGGGGGCTGGATGCCTACCACTACTACCACCCTCAACCAGGGGGGCAGGATGCCTACCACTACTACCACCCTCACCCAGGGGGCAGGATGCCTACCACTACTACCACCCTCACCCAGGGGGGCAGGATGCCCACCACTACTACCACCCTCACCCAGGGGGGCAGGATGCCCACCACTACTACCACCCTTAGCCAGGGGGCAGGATGCCTACCACTACTACCACCCTCACCCAGGGGGCAGGATGCCCACCACTACTACCACCCTCACCCAGGGGGGCAGGATGCCCACCACTACTACCACCCTTAGCCAGGGGGTGCCAGATGCCCACCACTACCACCCTTAGCCAGGGGGCAGGATGCCCACCACTACTACCACCCTTAGCCAGGGGGGCTGGATGCCTACCACTACTACCACCCTCACCCAGGGGGCAGGATGCCCACCACTACTACCACCCTCACCCAGGGGGCAGGATGCCCACCACTACTACCACCCTTAGCCAGGGGGTGCCAGATGCCCACCACTACCACCCTTAGCCAGGGGGCAGGATGCCCACCACTACTACCACCCTTAGCCAGGGGGCTGGATGCCTACCACTACTACCACCCTCACCCAGGGGGCAGGATGCCCACCACTACTACCACCCTCACCCAGGGGGGCAGGATGCCCACCACTACTACCACCCTTAGCCAGGGGGGCTGGATGCCTACCACTACTACCACCCTCAACCAGGGGGGCAGGATGCCTACCACTACTACCACCCTCACCCAGGGGGGCAGGATGCCCACCACTACTACCACCCTTAGCCAGGGGGCTGGATGCCTACCACCACCCCTTAGCCAGGGGGGCTGGATGCCTACCACTACTACCACCCTCAACCAGGGGGCAGGATGCCTACCACTACTACCACCCTCACCCAGGGGGGCAGGATGCCTACCACTACTACCACCCTCACCCAGGGGGCAGGATGCCCACCACTACTACCACCCTCACCCAGGGGGGCAGGATGCCCACCACTACTACCACCCTTAGCCAGGGGGGCTGGATGCCTACCACTACTACCACCCCCACTCATAGGATGGACAATGCATGACACAACAAGCACACCACAACCTAGGGAATGCAAGATTAAGACATCCCCCCCCCCACCATGACAAGCGTGTGAGCAGGCTGTGTCAAATGCCTACAACACCGAACATGTTGTCTATGTGTGTTCTTTGTGGGTGACCTTGGTCACATTGAACATACAATGTGACCCCCTAGCACATGTGCCACACATATATGTGTGTGGCACCCACAATGCAAGCAGCCCATGACCATTGTGGCAATGGGGCCTAAACCCCCATCATCACAGTGACCAAAAGGCAAGTGTGGGGTCCATAGCTGAAGCACATTTTGACCATTGTGGCAATGGGGCCTAAACCCCCATCATCACAGTGACCAAAAGGTAAGTGTGGGGTCCATAGCTGAAGCACAGTTTGACCATTGTGGCAATGGGGTCTAAACCCCCATCATCACAGTAACCAAAAGGCAAGTGTGGGGTCCATAGCTGAAGCACATTTTGACCATTGTGGCAATGGGGTCTACACCCTCATCATCACAGTGACCAAAAGGTAATTGTTGACAAAGAAAGAGCTGCAACTGCCAAACTGCATGGATCATTCCTGGTCACAGAACCAAAAACTCATCTGTGGCAAAGTAGTGTATGTGTCCCATTGCAACATAAATTGGGGAGCCAAATACTGCAGTGCAAATGAAACATTCCTTTGGCCATGTGCAGACAAACAACACCCATGGTGGCTGAGACCGTCAACAGTCATCAATGACACAATGACAGAAGTGACCATCAGAATGCAGAACCACATATTTGCACCAATGGGCACACAAATGCAGATACCCTGTGGAGACAGCAGATGTGAGGTGAACAGATACCATACCATGGCAGCAATGGGACACACAAACCATGATCACTGTGCTGACCGATGACCTAGTAGTCCCAGGGACAGCAGGGGAAACACACCAAACAACATACAGCCAATGGCACACCCAAGATATGCCAATGCAGTGGTGCAGATGCACAAACACTAACAGGCAGACCAACACTGTCATCATACACAGCAGGTGAGGGGTGGGGGTGCCAGTGTCCCCAGGCAACAACACAACACATGAGGAGAGCTGAATACCAATCATACAGATGTGCATACACTGCCACACTAAGGTAACTCATGGATCCAAATCCCCTATGTGGGCAAGCAGGCATTGACAGGTGAGAGGGAGCACAAAACACACATGTCACACAGGCACGTAGGAACAACAACTGACACAGCAAGTCACAGACACACCACAGCACCACCCCCAGGGCCCCCACAATGTGGTGACCCTGGGCTGAAGAAAAATACCACTGTGATGACAAAGCTAAATGTCGTTCACACTGTGAACCACAGTCAGGTGTCCTGAGCAACTAACTACCATCACACCTACACAAGCACAAATCAATCAGCATGGCCAGTAAGCCAAGGCCAACATGGAGGCAGGGGACTAGCCGGGCAACAACTCTCATCTGCACACACTCAACACCACACCCCTCGACCTCCAACAATGTGCAGCAGTGAAGTACACATGCACTGGTGACATTGCACATGCACCCATTACTATTCCAGGGTGGTGGGTGGGAACCAAGGTGTAGAAACACATCACACATGGACACTCAACAAGACTCCTGAATGTCTGACACACTGCACACTACGCTGTACATGGACATGACGGCAATACCACACCGACCAATGGGATCCCAGCCACAGTCACACACCAATGAAGAAACCAAGGTCACCCACAAAGAACACACATAGACAACAACCAACATTGCAGCCCGGACCCTAAGGAGTGCCAGCAGTCACACACACAACGTGTCACAATCACTGAAAGATAACACAAACTGGAAATCACATGACAGGGGCAAACAACAAGTGCCAAAGGGAAACCTGACTGTGACCCATCTGCGTCAGCACACAAACTCTGCCCTGACAGCAAACACACCTATGGGTGACACCCTGATGACCAGTAATGTGCCATGCACCCACATCACAGAGAACACAGGGAGAAGACTTTGGGGGAACATAGCTCAAGTCAGCAAGCATCACAAACAGGTACAACACTAGGGATCACAGCATGCGCAGATGAATGGAAGTGAACACACAGACATGCACATACAACACACACCTTGGGCGCAGGCAATGTCACACGTGTACACACTGCCATGAGGGGACTCCACTCCTGTGTGAGGAAAGCTGTGCCATATGTTGCCTCAGTAGGGCCCCATCATGTCAGCTGAGCACTTGGTCACACAATCAACAATTAGCACCAAATGAGGGCTCCCATCACATCAGCCTGGTCATGGATGTGCCAACGGAATCATCAGCACAGATCCAACACACTTGTATAGCAATGTTGCACTGACTACACGGATGAGTCCCTCCCCATTGATGCCCAAACCTGCATGTCCACTGGAGATGGCAACACGGTCAGGGAAGTAGACAAAAGCAACGATGGCAGGCACAACAGATGTGCAGGGGTGGAAGCCACAGATGTGAAATTGCCAATGTAAGTAGGAAACCCATTGCCAAATACTGAACACATGACACCCTCAGATGCTGCTATTGATGACATGGATACACCACATGATAGGACACATTCCCCCTGGACCACATGGGTTCCTGCACAGTAACACTTCATAATCATGAGACCAGATATCACCATCACTGCAGCAAGGGCATGGTTAGCTGCACCAACAACATGTACATCTGAAGCATGAGCACTAGAGAAAAGAAAGTTGCTTTATTCAGCATATGTGTTGAGGCCAAACGAAGTCCTGAAAAAAGAGCAAAGGCCAATGGCCAGTCCATTGTCAAAGTTCAAACAGGGTGACACTGGCAGATGTCACCCTACGCATGCCTGCACAATACCAGGGACAATCCACTAGGAGGGGCAACCGGGGGGCAGGCCAGGCACCGCAGGGACAGGATCAGGGCTCACCAGGGGAGTCAGGGAAGGGGTGGTGGGTGCTGGAGAGCCACTGACAACTGCAGTGGAGGTGTCTGACATGGTGTGTGCCGGCACAACTGGGGGCATGACACAGATGTCGTGGGTGCCGGCACAACTGCAGTGGACCCTGCAGATGGGGTGGACAGGTCCGCCACTGCAGTGCCCAAGTCAGACAGGGCGGTAGTGGACTCCACTGCAGTGCCTACCTCCAGGGGAGGAGAATGGGGAACAGGCAAGGTGGGTTGGACAGAGGGGAGGACACCCTCACCACATCAGTGGCACAGACAAGCGCAGCGGGGGTGTGGTGCTGGGAGAGCAAGTGGCAGGGGAGAAGGCCGGAGCATCTTGGGGATGGTATATCTGTGGGTGGGGGAACCTGGGGCAGGGTGTGGTGGGGGCACCTGTGCAGTGGGGGCCTGAGGGATGGAGGACGGAGACCTTGTGCCTGAGCTGCAGGGCGGTGGCGGGGTCTTGCTCTTAGCACTCCGGGGGGACTTGCGGGTGGGGGCCTCAGTCTGTCTGCGCCTGGGGGAGGGTGTCCGGGGGCGAGGGGCACTCTGCTCCGTGTGGGTGGGCTTCCTCTTCCCCCGGGATGCTGGAGCAGCTTCATCGGTGGGGAAGAGGCCGAGGTCACAGAGGAAGAGCTGCTGTGACTTTGGGGTTGCAGGTGAGGCAAGGGAGGGTGCTTTGGAGGGAGAGGGAACTGAGGACTGCGCAGTGCATGTGGATGCGTGTGTGTGTTCCAGGGCCCCATCCCCTGTGAGTCTGGCTTCAGTCCCCTGAATGTGCTTGCGTGTGCGTTTTGTCATTGGCGTGTGTGTCAGTGTGCTGGATGTGTGTGTGCTGGTGTGTGCCAGTGTGTGTGTGCCTGGGATGGGTAAGGTGCTGGGGAGTGTGGATGGAGCAAAGGCAGGAGGGGTGAGGGACCGTTTGAGGAGGGACACTGCTGCCGTCAGGGAGGAGTCCATGGACCTATTGCCCCTCTGTAGGTCAGACATGCCCGATGAGATGCCCTCCATGAACGACACCAGCTGAGTCAACAGCGCGGTGTGCGCATGGAGGACACTCAGCATGGCTGTCTGCCCTACATGGAGCTGGCGAAGGAGGTACACAGACTCCTCACTCAGGGCAGCAGGGGACACAGGGGCAGGGGGTGCGGTGCCTGGCCCAAAGGAGACACGCTCCCGGACATGGGAGCCTCCACGGACCTGGGGAATGGGAGCCGATGGGAGGGCGGTGGTGGTGCTGGTGGTGGCGGGGACAGCAACACTAGCTGGGGTGTGGTGGCTGCTGACACCCGCCTCCACAAGGGAGTCATCCTCCGAGTTGCTCTGGTCCTCAGCTGAGGTGGATGCTGCTGAGGACTCCTCGGTGTGGCTCCCCTCGCCCTCCGTGCCACTGGGTCCCTCCGACCACTCCTCGGCTGCTGACCCAGTCTGGCTCTCCGGCTCCTCCTGGTCCGTGGAGCTGTCCCCTTCCGTGGCCGTGGATGTATCTGCAAACAATGGGGAAACAGACAGACATCAGTCACCTGCACATAACGCACACACCACTGTGAGCACAGCACATCACAGAGCAAGCCCTGGCATCATTAGTTGTACATTGCTAAAAGTGCACTAATTGAACAGGAGAAGTCAATTGTCAGTCTGATGCCAAGCATGGCACTCACATCCCACATGGCCTTGCACCCATCTGTCTGGTGTCTGTTGGATTGCAACACCCCAGTGTTGACACATGCACCAAGTACACAGTAGTTGGACAGTGCAGAGGACACGGTGTGGACACATCACAGCTCTTGCCACTGAGTCAGTACAGGTTTACGGATGTAAGGGATGCCCAGAGTCAAATAGGAAATGCATGTGATGCATACCAGCGACAGACACCATGATGCACCCATGTCCTGATAGCCAGCGCCACTATGGTGTGCATGTAGCACATGTCACTCCCCTGCAGGATCACCAATCAGTAGACACATGCCATGGCGGAGGCATGACTGCAAAGTCATACATCACTGTCTCAGTGATGTATGACTTTGCAGCCAGACAACAACACTCTGCACTGTGTCACAATAGTAGGTCATGGGGAATGCAAGTCCTGGAGCTGCACAAGTGCACATGTACATCCCCCACAACACATCCTCTTAACCCTCATCTGTCCAGGTCATACCTATTGGACATATGGGAGACCTGTGACACTACCCTACATGTCAGAATACAGGCATTGTGTAAGCAATGGACCCACCCATGATGCCCACCACAGAGTCAGGGAAACAGATGCTGTCTCCCACCTTGAGTCAAGCAAACTGCAAGGACACAGTCCTAAGTGACAGAATTCCCTGCATGTAAGGGCCACACCTGGGTATCAGATGAGGAGTGGGCAGTGCACAATAGAGGGACATGGCTCCTGGACAACATGACTGCTGTACTGTGGCAGTTCAACCTGGCCCGAGGAGGGCACATAACATGTTAGACAGAGTACACAGTGCAGTCTTTGACTCACCCCCTCCTTGCTGCTCTCTGGCCTTCAGCTGCCCATCCAGGTCTGGAAAGACCACCGCCAGGATCCTGAGCATGTGGGGGTCAGGGTCCGTGTTCCGCCCCTCCTGCGAGGAGGCGACAGCTTCAGCTGGACCCGTGCAATCCTCCGGGTCCAGCCCCGAAGGTCCTGCCACCTCTTTTGGCAGTTGCGGATCCGGCGCTTGTAGACCCCCACGGACCGGACAGCCCGGACGATGTCCTTCCAGATCTCATGCTTCCGATGGGCAGAAGCCTGTCAGGATGACAAAGTGATAAGGACATTACTACACATGCAACATATCCGTGCATGACACAGTTGCATATACATGTCGCAATCACAGGGGCACATGGTGTACCCAGGCAGTGCACGGCTGCCCATGGACAGTTTTCCAGAAGTCACTACATGGTATCATAGCATGGGGAGTAAAACCCTGTTCAGAAGCACTGTCACTGCACCATACCTGTCCAGTGCAAGTCACTACACACTATGGGGGGTGACAACTACTCAGTGAGCCTGCTAGCCAGTGGTGTGCTGACTCTCAGCCTTGCTAGTCAGACAAAATGCACATTCAGAAAGGCAGTGCACAGAACACTCACCTGCTCCCCTGGTGTCCCATACAGCTTGCTGTACTGTGGAAGTAGGCTGTCCAGCAGGGCCTGGTTCTCTTCAAGGCTGAAGGCTGGGGCTCTCTCCACAGTACGTGCCATTGCAGGGTCCAGAGGGGCAGAGACAGCAGCAGTGCAGTGGCAGATGTCGTCCTGGAGCATGTAGTGCAGGCAAGTGGGCTCTCAGGGGAACATGCAGCAATATATGTGCTGGAGAGGCAGATACTGTCCCTTGTGTCCAAAGTGATAGGTCCAAGTCGTTTGCATCTTCTGAATCTGGCCAATCCATGGAATAGCAGCACCAAAACACGCCCACAGCATCCTTCAAATCTTCAACTTCATGACATACATTATTTTGCAACATTGTTGTGGGTGACCAACTGATTTTCCAGCAACCGACTCGTTCGAATATTCAAAAACGCGTCCGTTGCCAGGCAAGCCCATTGTCAATGGGTGCGCACCGATCGGTCCATTGCTGTTCAACGCGCACAGGGGTACAACGCGTACCCGCACACATTGAAAGCAATGGGCCGGCCGGAGGCACCGATCGGTCCATTGCTGTTCAACGCGCACAGGGGTACAACGCGTACCCGCACACATTGAATGCAATGGGCCGGCCGGAGGCACCGATCGGTCCATTGCAGTACAACGCGCACAGGGGTACAACGCGTACCCGCACACATTGAATGCAATGGGCCGGCCGGAGGCACCGATCGGTCCATTGCTGTTCAACGCGCACAGGGGTACAACGCGTACCCGCACACATTGAAAGCAATGGGCCGGCCGGAGGCACCGATCGGTCCATTGCTGTTCAACGCGCACAGGGGTACAACGCGTACCCGCACACATTGAATGCAATGGGCCGGCCGGAGGCACCGATCGGTCCATTGCAGTACAACGCATCACTGTACATGTGACTGGCATATGTCAGCATGCCTGTCTCAGATGGACATATGCCAGCCACAGATAGCTCCCAGGGAGTGAGGGGCACACCTACATCACGACAGCCTGTCCAAACTTTATCATAAGGCATGTAAGGCTGCATTTCCTATTGTGTGTATGTTGGTGTACATGTTGTCCTGTGGGTGTCACCTGTGGGCAGCCACCCCCAGGCTGTGCACGTGTTCATGGGGACAGGATCATGGGTGTTACGTGTACGTGACCACTGTGATGTGCAACTGTTCATATCTGTGCATGTGCCATGGTCACATTTAACAGTGGTGTTTGTGTATGTCATGTCACATACCCCGTGAGTCCCATGTGGGACGGTATGTTTGAGCCAGGGTGTCCCAGTGGCACAATAGTGATGGCCCTCCACAGTCTTTGTGCATGTAGTGTTTACAATGTCTCTGATTTCATGTGCACAATGGGAGACAGTCTCCACATCCACGTTGTGTGTGCATGGACTCTGATGTTGTGCGTGTGTGTCACAGACGTCCATGGCTCTCCTGCCATGGCAAGTGTGGCCACTACCTGTGGGGGTCATGTTTGTTTTGTTGTGGTGTACACATGATACTCCAGGTGATGCCAGTGTCCATGTGGCATTACAGGGTCCCTGGGAATGTGCCTGTCGTTGAGCTGTGGTGCCTGGGGCACATCTGTCCTCACATGTCACTGGGGGTGACTGTGACACAGCATCATGATATCCAATGGGCCAACCTGGGACAAATTGATGCCACCTGTAGGACCGTGTTGACAGATGTTGGCCATGTATGTACCATAAATGTCGTTCCGGTACTGCACACTTCATGTAGTTGTGCCTCATGATGATGTATGTTGGGATCTTGAGTGTGTTCAATGCCGCATATGTGGGGTGACTGACGATCTTGCTTACTTCTCCTCTGCACTGCAGGGCTCCTGCTGTCCATCGGCCATTCCCAGACCTGGCAACGATGGTGGAACGGGACAGCATCCGACGGTACCGCTTCACCAGGCAGCTGATTGAGGATTTGGCAGTGCAGTTGTCCCCACATTTGCAGCCTGGCCGGCCGTATCCTACAGCGCTGACCCCCAAGGTGAAGGTGATGGCAGCCCTACACTTCTTTGCCACCGGTACCTTCCAACATACTGTGGCGTCTGCTGGTGGGATGTCACAGACCATGTTCAGCCGTGTGCTCCGCGATGTTTTGGCGGCAATGTTGCTCTTCCTGAACCGGTACATCTATTTCCCTAGACTGCGACGACTCACTGACGTGAAGAGTGACTTTTATGCCCTGGGGAGGATGCCGCATGTCATTGGCTCCATTGATGGGACACATGTGGCTTTGGTACCACCACAGGCCCAGGAGCAGGCCTACAGGAACCGCAAGCACTACCACTCGGTCAATGCACTGGTGGTGTGTCTTGCAGACATGACCATCACACACGTGTGTGCCCGTTTCCCTGGTTCAGCACACGATGCCTTTGTGATGAGGAGTAGTCGCATCCCCAGGTTGATGGCACAGATGCAGAACCAGCGTGCCTGGCTTGTCGGTGTGTACTGACTTTGTGCCATTGTGTGTGATCTGATCTGTAGTATTCCGCCCACTTTTCCAAGTCAGCTGATGTGCACTTGTCTGTCCGTAGGTGACTCGGGATACCCCAACATGCCGTGGTTGCTGACACCCCTCAGGAACCCTGTGACACCTGCCCAGATGCGCTACAATGAGGCACATGGTCGGACCAGGAGAGTGATTGAGCGGACCTTTGGTCTCCTGAAGAGCCGCTTCCGCTGCCTGGACAAGACCGGAGGGTCCCTCCCATATGCCCCTGCGAAAGTGTGCAAGATTATCATCGTCTGCTGCATGCTCCACAACCTGGCAGTGCGGAAGGAGTTGCCTCTCATCCAGGATGACGATGACCAACATCCGCCACCTGTGGAGGATCCTGGCCTGGACCACGATGCCAGTGACGATGATGATGATGATGGTGATGGTGATGTCCGCACACAGCTCATCACCAACTTCTTTAGCTGAATGTGAGTATCCTGAGGTGTCATGTGAATGATGTGAGTTGGCATGATGTGTGGGTGGTGCTCTGGTGCTGTTGGAGTGTGTCCATGGGCTACTTGACAGGATGTGTGTTGCGATGTGTGGTGACAGGTGGGCTGTACTCCCCAACAGTGTTGACATGCTAACTTGGTTCTGGGTGGGTATCTTGTAACATGTATTGTGCATGAGTTTTGCTGTTCTGTCCTGTACTGCATTGCTTTTGACTGTGTGTCATTTCTGTCCTTCACAGGGTACTTTCAGATTCGTTTGGTGAACTGTGTCCACCGACGACGTGATTGCACATCCAGGCTGGTAGCTGTTGTGTCCCTACAGGTGATGTGCGCCACACCCATGGACTTCCTTCTGTCTACAGTTGTTGACTGTGTGCCCGCTACCAGGTGGGGTTACCTTGCATCTGTAGTGGTTACGGCATGTTGCTACTGTGTAATAAACCTGTGCTTCACTTAGTGATGTGCGTTGTCTGTGGTCACACATTTGACTGCCATTTGCTTACTGCACCTGTGGGCTACTTGACTACAACTGGGAATGGGTGTGGTGTCTGTGCATTGCACCGTCTTCCCTGGCAACATCAGTGTAGGCAATGAGTCAGATGGCCTAGGTGTGTATGTGTTGTGTAGCCCTGGTGGTGTGTCTCCCTCATATGTGTCACGTTGCCTGTACTCACATGCCTGTGTTGTCCTTGCTGTTGCAGTTCGCATACACTGTGTAATTTTGCAGTTCATCATCCCCATAACAGCACCCACGTTGGAATCACGACAGAGGCAAGTATGGTGTGTTTATTGTGATAATAGTGCATAGGATGGATTGTGCTGTACATGAATCTTGCAATCCCAAGTTCCTAGATGAATAGAAAGTCCAGGTAGACAGGATCCCCAGTATCGGGGCCACTGTTGTCTGACACATTGTTCCAACTTATACTCCCCATGCAATGTGTGGGAGTAGTGTTGCCATCAACAGGGTGAACAGTCTGTGCACAAAGGCGAAAATCCAGAACAGGTTCAGGCTTCCTGGGAGTTGCGCTTGGCCATCAGCCTCCCCTTTCCCCTCCTCGGACGACCCCTCTTCTTGGGGGGGGCCTCAAGTGCAGGCTGCTGCGGTGCAGGGGACTCTCCGCCAGAGTCCTCCTCCCTCCCTGTGGCAGTTGCAGTTTGTTCGGTACCAGATGTTGTTGGCACACAGGGAGGTGTGGACTGGTTGCTGTTCATCTGGCGGAGGCATTGTAAAATGTCCCTGTGCACCGCCGTCATCTCATGTAGTACATCCCACTTGGACTCCACGCGGGTCATGTGGGAGTCCACACGTGACATGTGGGAGTCCACACGTGACATGTGTGACTCCACTTGGGACATGTGGGAGTCCAAGCGGGCATGATGGGCAGCCTGCTGCTGTTTGATGTCTCTGAGGAGCCCCACTACCTGGCTGAGCTCTCCGGTGCTGGACTGGTACGCATCAGCTATGCGTACCAGTTGTGGGTCTTCATGCACACCAGCAACGTCTGCAAGCAGCGACCTCTGTCTCCCACCCCTCCCACCACCCCTGCTGACATGTGCAGTGTGTGCAGTTGCACGCACAGATAACCCTGGTCCACCTTGGGGGTTGGTGGTGGTGGTGGTGTCCATGGCCCCAGGTTGGTCCAGGGTCACTGCGCTGGTGTTGTTCCTTATTCTGTCCATGTCGGCAGGGATGGTATTCGTGGTGACAGTCGTTGGAGGGGTGGGTGCAGGGGGTGCAGCTGGTGGACCTGCTGGTGCTGCAGCTGGTGGTCCTGCTGGTGCAGCATGTTGACTTGCACCGGATGTGCCAGGTTGTTCTTCATCGTCCGAGGAGGACAGAGGCTGTACGACGCCAGTGAGCTCGGCATCCTCTTGAGCCTGGGACTGGGACTCCTCAGCGTCTGCTGCTGTGTCCCTATCATCACCTGTTTTTGGGAGACACAAACAATGTATGTCATGTTTCTGCAGGCATCAGTGGTTGACACACCTGACAGTTGTGACTGTGCCTCGGGGTGCGGGCCTGTACATTGTATTGTCCTAAGTCGTCACAGTCAGGGGTTGATATTGGTGTGGCACATTGTCCTGCATTATTTGGGCATTTCTATGTATTCTCTGGGGTGTGAACATGGTCTGCATTGATTGTGTTTGGTTGACAGCCAGACCTCCTTCCCACCCACCCACCCACCCACCCAGTCAGTTATCCCACCATGGAACGTGCTTGCATTGCAGGGAGTGTAAGTTGTCTCTCAGGATGTCAGTCAGTGGTGTCCTGCTGTTTGTTGGTGCACAGTTGGCAGCAGGGCCTTGTGCTCCCCACAGCAGTAGCCAGTGTCAGCCATCTTGTGAGTCCTTCTCCACTCCCTGTGATGTGAGCATGGTTCAGGAGTGGTGTTGATGGGACAGTTGTGGGGGTGAGCTATGTCTGTGACTACGTCTCCCATCATGCTATTGCCTCCACCCCCTTCCCAGCATGCCCATGCTTCCTTCCTTTTGACTCTGCTTCCCTGTGGGGTGGGGTGGCTGTGCTGACAGGATGGCTGGGAGTGTTGTCCTGGCAGTTGTTTGGCTAAGAGTCCCAAGAGTGTCCCTGTGCTTCACACAACATAACCCAGGGTGGTGGTGCTTTGTGGGATCTTGTGTTAGGATGGAGGGCATTGCATTCTACCAGGTGGGTACTGTGGAGTTTGTGTTGGGGGGTGTGAGGGGAGGTGCTGGTGACTATAGTCAGTGCTGCAAGTCCCCCTTCCCACCCAGCCAGCCAGATAGCCCACCATGGAACGTGCTTGCATTGCAGGGAGTGTAAGTTGTCTCTCAGGATGTCAGTCAGTGGTGTCCTGCTGTTTGTTGGTGCACAGTTGGCAGCAGGGCCTTGTGCTCCCCACAGCAGTAGCCAGTGTCAGCCATCTTGTGAGTCCTTCTCCACTCCCTGTGATGTGAGCATGGTTCAGGGTGGTGTTGATGGGACAGTTGTGGGGGGGCAATATGTGTGACTGCGACTCCCATGATGCTATTGGCTACACTGACTTGGCCAGCATACACAGAATTCCTTCCTTTGAGTGGTCTTCACTGTGTGTTGGTGTTGTTGTGGTGGCTACATGTGTGGATGTGTGTGTTAGTTCTATTTGTGCCACTGCCTAGCTGTAGTTGTGGTTGTGTTTGTACATGTGTTGGCACAGTTGGATGTGACTTTTTTGATGGCATGTGTTGTGTTTATCTGACTGACATACACATTTTGGGATGATTCTGTTCTAGTTGCTGTGTAATTGCTATGTGTGCATGGTTTGACTCTCCCCTTGACAGTGATGTGTGTGTTTTGTGGCAGTTTATTGTGTACATTTGTTGTGTACTCACCAGGCTCTGGGATGTTCTCTAGTCCATATACGCTCACTGGCGGAAGGATGGCCCGCACCTTCTCCTCCCAGGGCCTGAGGTATATTGGCTTGGCAGGAGGGCCACTGCCGGTCTGTTGGCTGTTGCTGTAGTCTATCTTCAGCAGGTCCCGTACCCTCCTGCGCACGTCATACCACCTGTTCTGGATGTCCGTCTTTGTGCGCCGACATGATGATTGGGCGTTCACCCTGTTGATGATCCTCTCCCACATCTTGGTTTTCTGCGACATGGGGGTCTGTTGGACCAGAGTGCCAAACAGCTGTGGCTCCACCCTGAGGATCTCGTCTACCAGGACTTCCAATTCACAATCTAGGAACTTGGGATTCTTCTTGGGGGGCATGGTGATGGGTGGTGATGGTGAGTGATGTGTGTGTTGGTGTGCAGGTGAGGGTGTGTGAGTGTGTGTTTTGCTGGGTGTATGTGAGGTAGGTATTTGTTGGTGTGCTGATGGTGTGTGGCTTGTGTGAGGGATGAGCTGTGGGTGTGTGGTTGCTTTCTCTTGGGTGCTGGCAGTGAAATGGCATTTGCAAAGGCTCATGGTAGTGATTTGTGTCCTTTATATAGGTGGAGTTGTGGGTGTGTCTTTGTTCTCTGTCCCCACCCCCCAGTATTTATTGGCTTGGTAATTGCTTGTTTGGCCTTTTTTTGGGTGATTTTTCCTTTGTGCTGTTTGTGTATGTTGGAAACGTTCTTGTGACCGAGTCGGACCCTGCATTGGTCTCGTACGGTGTTTTCCGTTTCGTTCACGCTGTGTTTGTGCAGTTTTGTATGCTGCGTACGCGTCGGTCGCGGTGTATTGTGTTGCTTCGGCTCGGTTTTGTATGCGTGTCGGTCGTACGGCTTGTCCTCCGTCCGACTCGGTCGTGTTTTTCGCGCCTTGCATCGTACTTTGCGGGTTGGAGTTGGCGGGTACGATTCGGTCGGATTTGTTCCGGGTGCGTGTCGGTCGGTTGGATTCGCGTGTTTTTCCGGCCGGATTGCTATTTTCCGAGCGGCTCGGTCGGTCGGCTTGGTTTCCTGACGTGTCGGTCGGATTTATCGCGGCTTGCATCGTACTTGGCGTGTCGGGCGCCACTGGTACGTGTCGGTCGGTATTTTCCGGATCCGAGTCGGTCGGTGCTTTTTCCGGCCCGAATCGGAATCGGCCCCTATGTGTGCTGCATTAGCACACAGAGAACTTGTAAAACGTCATTTATTTAAAGGATTGTTTATGTGCGGGAAAGGACACCTTCCTGTACATAAACAATCATTTGAGGTTATTTCCTCGTTCTACGTGTGCTGCAGAATGCAGCAGGCATAGAAAGAGGAAAACAACGAGGAGAAATGAATACATTTCTCCTCTTTGCGCCTCCCTACGCCTCCCCTGGGGAGGCGTAGCATTCAGACGCATTTCCAGCGTTACGATTTCTTGTAAATCTGGAAATCTGTCTTGTTCCATGGGTGTTACGTGGGAACACCCACAGCAACACCCATGGAATGCCCCTTTCACGCAAAGTGCTGCATGTAAAGGGGCCGTATCTACAAGGACAGGAAAAGCCACGCAGGGTGGCTTTTCCTGTCCTTGTAAATATGAGGCAGAAAAATGCGCTGCAGTGCGTCACAAAACGTGATGCACTGGCAGCGCAAGGGGCTTGTAAATCTGCCCTTAAAAGAGGTGCCCTGGCAGATCACATCGGAGCACGCTCCAACCACAGCAAGGAACTTTACAGCATCATCAGATAGTTCTCCTGCCTGTCAGCCACAGAGAACATGATCCCCCCTTCTCAGGAACTCTGCAACACCCTGACCGACTACTTCCACAACAAGATATCCACCATCTACAGTAACTTCAAATGAACCCCAACCCACCGACCTCCACAACCTCCTCACTTCTATAGACGCCACCCACAACCACCCGCTCATCACTTGAGAACAGCTTACCACTCAGAAAACCGCAGTTATTATGAACTCCATCCACTCCGGAGCACCCACGGAGCTATGCCCCACCTTGTCTTCACCCTCATAAGCAAGAAAATCAGCCCCAGAGGTTAGGTCCCCCCTCAAAAAACCCTCTGCCAAACCCAGTAAACTCAAAAACTTTCAGTCAACAATTCTGCAATAAGTTAGCACTTTACTTTCAAGATAAAGTCAAATCAGTGTACGACTCCTTCTTAGATGCTAATCAAAGAGCAGACTTAAATAAAAGCCTGTGAAGACACACGTACAGCTCCAGTACCAATACTCTATTTCACTTTGGGCCAATGACTGCAGACCAGACGATAAAAATGTGAAATCCAAGTTAAATCTGGCTCACCTAGGGACTCTTGCCCAGCCAGAATAATCCATCTGGTTCCTGAAGTAATAGCCACGCATCTTACAAATATTTTTAACAATCTATTTGGGGCAGGTTACTTTCCAAAATACTGGAAGATAGGGTTGATCCTTCTTTTGCTTAAAAAACCCAACCTTGATGCTGGCGACCCGAATAAATATGGGCCCATTTCTCGATTACTATTTCCGGGCAAAATGTTCGATAAAGCCGTCAATCAGGAACTGACAACTTTTATAGATAATAATAAGAGCCTTGATCTAACCCAGTTAGGATTCCGTAGTCACCACAGCACAGAGCTGTCTCTGATCACAGCTACTGAGGTAGTCAGACAGACAATAGATCGTGGAGGAAATGCGGCCCTGATCCTATTAGATCTTTCGGCCGCGTTTGACACAGTTAATCATACTCTCATAATTGACTGACTTGAATCGATTGGCATCAAAGACAATGCGCTCAAGTTCATTACTTCCTTCTTAGCTGATCGAATCCAAACAGTCTCCTTAGGCAGGGCTTTAAGTGGGATGAAAAAACTGGGGGGTCTCTCAAAGGGGCGTGGCCAAAGTAATTAAGGGCGTGGCTTAAAAACACCTAAACTAAAAATCTGTGCTTAGCACAGTATGCCGCCTGACTTGTAATTTGCTGTTTCTATCATTGCATCCAGATATATGATACAAGTAGCATCATACCTATAACAAGTCAGGACTATTGGCTTTGTCAATGGTTGTTAGTTGCATACGATAAATAGGCAGCAACTATGGCTTGTATATAATATTGAAAAAGCTTCCACTTAAAGCCCTGGTGACAGACACTACGACAATGTTGCTACTTCTGAGTTTCTAAAAGAGAAGGGAAATCCAGAGAGAAAATGACTCTCTTTAAAGGATTTTCCTTCCCCTATAACGCTCACCTGGCATGACTTCATGCCGTAACTTCTCAACTAGTGAGAAGTGAGCAGTGTGAGCACGCGCACATCCATGTGTCTGTTGTCACTGAAGTCGGGGAAAAAAACGGACCGCCTTTGCCAGGGCACAAAACAGAGCCCCATAGAGACCCGTTTCGAGCCCCCCTTTAAAAAACTGCTGGTGCTCAGACCCGGTGAGACCCGGCCCACTTAAAGCCCTGTCCTTAGGGGACTTTACATCACCAGCCTTCTCACTGCCTTGAGGGAGGCCTCAGGGCTTGTCCCTGAGCCCCACCCTATTTAATCTATATGTCACCCTACTTACAGTGTAGATCAAACCCTATGGTTTTGCGCTGGTCTTGTATGCTTACGATACGCAGATCATCGGGTCCGTAACAGGTAACCCTGAAGCCACTTCAGTACAGTTTCATGATTGCATGCTCCATATTGTTAATTGGGTGCGCAATAACTGCCTGAAGCTGAACTCCTCAAAAACTGAAGTTCTACTGTTCGATAATTAACCCCTCTTTTTGATCCCCTAATTGGTGGCCTCAAGAACTGGGAACCCTGTCCCCCCCAAGCAGTAAAGCAAAACATTTGGGAGCAATCATTGATATCAAGCTGACCTTTGAAGAACAGATAAATCACACCATCTTCTCTTGTTTCTACATCCTGAAAATTCTTAGAAAAGTCCTGCCCTATGTTCCAATAAGTGTTACAGCAAACAAATGATGGACGGAATGCTGACAATGCAAACATTCTCCCCCAGTCAAAAGATCTGGGTTAAATCCATCGTTCTTTTGCCCACTACGCCACCCCAGTTTGGACCCAGCCATATGCAAATCAGTCTTGACCCTGTGCCCCATGGGAACAGTCCAGACCGAACTGCCAGGCCAGGTCCTCCCTGGACCGGAAACAAGCATCCTGGGACCGGTTTCAGGGTATGTCACCCTTCTTCAGCCATGCTAGCTTGAATCCAGTGGCACAGTGAGCAAGGGACCCACGTCTGGGCATACCCATCCCACTTAGGGCAAAAAGTGTTACAGCAAACAAATGATGGACGGAATGCTGACAATGCAAACATTCTCCCCCAGTCAAAAGATCTGGGTTAAATCCATCGTTCTTTTGCCCACTACGCCACCCCAGTTTGGACCCAGCCATATGCAAATCAGTCTTGACCCTGTGCCCCATGGGAACAGTCCAGACCGAACTGCCAGGCCAGGTCCTCCCTGGACCGGAAACAAGCATCCTGGGACCGGTTTCAGGGTATGTCACCCTTCTTCAGCCAGGCTAGCTTGAATCCAGTGGCACAGTGAGCAAGGGACCCACGTCTGGGCATACCCATCCCACTTAGGGCAAAAAGTGCTACAGCAAACAAATGATGGACGGAATGCTGACAATGCAAACATTCTCCCCCAGTCAAAAGATCTGGGTTAAATCCATCGTTCTTTTGCCCACTTCGCCACCCCAGTTTGGACCCAGCCATATGCAAATCAGTCTTGACCCTGTGCCCCATGGGAACAGTCCAGACCGAACTGCCAGGCCAGGTCCTCCCTGGACCGGAAACAAGCATCCTGGGACCGGTTTCAGGGTATGTCACCCTTCTTCAGCCAGGCTAGCTTGAATCCAGTGGCACAGTGAGCAAGGGACCCACGTCTGGGCATACCCATCCCACTTAGGGCAAAAAGTGTTACAGCAAACAAATGATGGACGGAATGCTGACAATGCAAACATTCTCCCCCAGTCAAAAGATCTGGGTTAAATCCATCGTTCTTTTGCCCACTACGCCACCCCAGTTTGGACCCAGCCACATGCAAATCAGTCTTGACCCTGTGCCCCATGGGAACAGTCCAGACCGAACTGCCAGGCCAGGTCCTCCCTGGACCGGAAACAAGCATCCTGGGACCGGTTTCAGGGTATGTCACCCTTCTTCAGCCAGGCTAGCTTGAATCCAGTGGCACAGTGAGCAAGGGACCCACGTCTGGGCATACCCATCCCACTTAGGGCAAAAAGTGTTACAGCAAACAAATGATGGACGGAATGCTGACAATGCAAACATTCTCCCCCAGTCAAAAGATCTGGGTTAAATCCATCGTTCTTTTGCCCACTACGCCACCCCAGTTTGGACCCAGCCATATGCAAAACAGTCTTGACCCTGTGCCCCATGGGAACAGTCCAGACCGAACTGCCAGGCCAGGTCCTCCCTGGACCGGAAACAAGCATCCTGGGACCGGTTTCAGGGTATGTCACCCTTCTTCAGCCAGGCTAGCTTGAATCCAGTGGCACAGTGAGCAAGGGACCCACGTCTGGGCATACCCATCCCACTTAGGGCAAAAAGTGTTACAGCAAACAAATGATGGATGGAATGCTGACAATGCAAACATTCTCCCCAGTCAAAAGATCTGGGTTAAATCCATCGTTCTTTTGCCCACTACGCCACCCCAGTTTGGACCCAGCCATATGCAAATCAGTCTTGACCCTGTGCCCCATGGGAACAGTCCAGACCGAACTGCCAGGCCAGGTCCTCCCTGGACCGGAAACAAGCATCCTGGGACCGGTTTCAGGGTATGTCACCCTTCTTCAGCCAGGCTAGCTTGAATCCAGTGGCACAGTGAGCAAGGGACCCACGTCTGGGCATACCCATCCCACTTAGGGCAAAAAGTGTTACAGCAAACAAATGATGGACGGAATGCTGACAATGCAAACATTCTCCCCCAGTCAAAAGATCTGGGTTAAATCCATCGTTCTTTTGCCCACTTCGCCACCCCAGTTTGGACCCAGCCATATGCAAATCAGTCTTGACCCTGTGCCCCATGGGAACAGTCCAGACCGAACTGCCAGGCCAGGTCCTCCCTGGACCGGAAACAAGCATCCTGGGACCGGTTTCAGGGTATGTCACCCTTCTTCAGCCAGGCTAGCTTGAATCCAGTGGCACAGTGAGCAAGGGACCCACGTCTGGGCATACCCATCCCACTTAGGGCAAAAAGTGTTACAGCAAACAAATGATGGACGGAAGGCTGACAATGCAAACATTCTCCCCCAGTCAAAAGATCTGGGTTAAATCCATCGTTCTTTTGCCCACTACGCCACCCCAGTTTGGACCCAGCCATATGCAAATCAGTCTTGAGCCTGTGCCCCATGGGAACAGTCCAGACCGAACTGCCAGGCCAGGTCCTCCCTGGACCGGAAACAAGCATCCTGGGACCGGTTTCAGGGTATGTCACCCTTCTTCAGCCAGGCTAGCTTGAATCCAGTGGCACAGTGAGCAAGGGACCCACGTCTGGGCATACCCATCCCACTTAGGGCAAAAAGTGTTACAGCAAACAAATGATGGATGGAATGCTGACAATGCAAACATTCTCCCCAGTCAAAAGATCTGGGTTAAATCCATCGTTCTTTGCCCACTACGCCACCCCAGTTTGGACCCAGCCATATGCAAATCAGTCTTGACCCTGTGCCCCATGGGAACAGTCCAGACCGAACTGCCAGGCCAGGTCCTCCCTGGACCGGAAACAAGCATCCTGGGACCGGTTTCAGGGTATGTCACCCTTCTTCAGCCAGGCTAGCTTGAATCCAGTGGCACAGTGAGCAAGGGACCCACGTCTGGGCATACCCATCCCACTTAGGGCAAAAAGTGTTACAGCAAACAAATGATGGACGGAATGCTGACAATGCAAACATTCTCCCCAGTCAAAAGATCTGGGTTAAATCCATCGTTGTTTTGCCCACTACGCCACCCCAGTTTGGACCCAGCCATATGCAAATCAGTCTTGACCCTGTGCCCCATGGGAACAGTCCAGACCGAACTGCCAGGCCAGGTCCTCCCTGGACCGGAAACATGCATCCTGGGACCGGTTTCAGGGTATGTCACCCTTCTTCAGCCAGGCTAGGTTGAATCCAGTGGCACAGTGAGCAAGGGACCCACGTCTGGGCATACCCATCCCACTTAGGGCAAAAAGTGTTACAGCAAACAAATGATGGACGGAATGCTGACAATGCAAACATTCTCCCCAGTCAAAAGATCTGGGTTAAATCCATCGTTCTTTTGCCCACTACGCCACCCCAGTTTGGACCCAGCCATATGCAAATCAGTCTTGACCCTGTGCCCCATGGGAACAGTCCAGACCGAACTGCCAGGCACAGGGTCAGACTGATTTGCATATGGCCATGTCGGAACTGGGGTGGTGGAGTGAGCTAAAGAATGATGATGGATTAAACCCAGATCAGTTGACTGGGGGTGAGTGTTTGATTAGCTCAAACGCTCCGTCCATCATCCCCTTTGGTATCGCTTTGTTCGCCCTAAGTTGGCAGGGTATGCCCAGACGTGGGTCCCTTGCTCACTTTGCCACTGGATTCAAGCTAGCCTGGCTGATGACGGCTGAATAGCCAGAAACCGGGCCCAGGATGCTTGTTTCCGGTCCAGGGAAGACATGGCTTGGCAGTTCGGGCTGGACTGTTCCCTTGAGGCACAGGGTCAGACTGATTTGCACATGGCCATGTCGGAACTGGGGTGGTGGAGTGAGCTAAAGAATGATGATGGATTAAACCCAGATCAGTTGACTGGGGGTGAGTGTTTGATTAGCTCAAACGCTCCGTCCATCATCCCCTTTGGTATCGCTATGTTCCAATAAGCTTGCAAAAAACAGTAGTCACGACCCTCATGTCCTCTAAAATGGACTACTGTAACACGCGCCTTATCACCTTTCAAAAACGTTTTCTGCACAAGTTGCAGACGTTGCAGAATGTGGCAGCGCAGTTACTGCTAGGTATCCTGAAACATAAATCTGCATCTTAAGCTCTAGTCCAACTACATTGGCTTACCATTGGAAAACGCATCCAATTTAGAGAGCTCTGCATAGGCTTCAAAGCGCAACAAGGCCTTGGCCCAGATTATTTGAGACAACGTTTCCAACATTATATTCCCGCGCGTTCACTGCGCTCACCCACTAGTGGAAATCATGTAATTCCCAGATTCAAATGAGTTAACTGGGGAGGGAGGGGATTCATGACATGTACGACGAGGCTGTGAAACTCGCTCCCCACAGAACTCAAAATCAAAGCAAATCTACTGTAATCCAGGAAGAATTTAAAAACATGGCTTTTCATTAAATAGCCTTTCATCACCATTCCATAACATATTCCATTTCTCAGCTTGGCTCAGCGCCTAGATACCTCAGGGTCTGGATGAGTCAGGGCTGGGCTGAATAGACCTGGGCTGAATTCAGAGTAGTGGGAGGAGTTTTCACTAGCACCTGAATAGGCCCGGTCTGCATTATGGTGGTGGGAGGAGATTTTCCTTGCACCTGAATAGGCCCAGTCTGCCTTGGACAATGCTGTCCACAAGAAAGCCATCAACCGCCAACTCGCCAAACATCTGGAAAGTGAAAACCTGCTGGACACCTCCCAAACCGGATTCCACGCCAACTACAGCACCAAGAACGCCCTGATCGCTGCCACTGATGAACTCAGAACCCTCCTCGTTTGGGGAGAAACAGTGGCCCTGATCCTCCTCGACCTCTCAGCTGCATTCAATACGGCATCCCACCACACACTCATCAACAGACTCCGCCGCATCAGGATCTAGGGAGATGCTTCAAATGGATCACATTCTTTCTCACAACCCAGAGAATACGCCTGACTCCTTTCACTTCGGAACCCAAGTTCATCATCTGCAGTCCTACATTATTCAACACCTACATGACACCCCTGGCCGACATCATCAGAACCCATGGCATCAACATCATATCATATGCAGTTGACACTCAACTCATCCTCTCACTCTCAGAAGACCCCGCCACCACGAGGACCAACTTCCACAACTGCATGGAACTACACCTGGTGACTTCCGAACTCGTACCCACACTGACAGACCACGCCTGAAACCTTGGCATCATCCTGGACAGTAAACTCACCAGGAAGTGCCAGCTTAACACAGTCTCCTCTGTCTGCTTCCACACACTGCATATGCTCCAAAAGATCTTCAAATGGCTCCCCACTGACACCAGAAAAACCGTCCCCCAAACCCTAGTCACCAGCCGGCTGGACTACGACAACACACTCTACAATGGGACCACCATCCATCTCCTGAAAACTCTCCAGACGATACAGAACTCAGCAGCCAAACTCATCCTTGAATTACCAAGCGAACCCACATCCCCCCACCTCAGGAGCCTCCACTGTCTCCGATGCAGAAAAGATGGCAATTCAAGATGCTGATTCATGCCTGCCTACAAGGCTCTCCACAGCCAAGGACCAGCATACATCAACCATCACCTGAACTTCCACAAACCCTCCAGACACCTGCACTCCACCTCCCTCACCCTTGTACACACTCCCCACATCCGACAAAGCCACAGTGGATGGCCATCCTTCTCCTACCTCACCGCCAATTCCTGGAATGACCCTCCCCTCCACTTCCGAATAGCATCCTTGCTCAAGGATTTTTGAAAGGGACTCATGACCTTTGATCTTCGACCAATCCTAGCAAACACCTGGCGCCTGGATACCCTTGCAGGTGAGTAGCAGAGCTCTACTAATCCTGATTGATTGATTGATTAATAGTTTTTAAGTTCTGCCCCTAAGTCAGGCAAAAGGAAACGTGACCTGAGGAGAGTTCCCATATTTTTCAAGCACTCCTGGAGCTTGCACTTTAGTTTTAAAGTTCTGGGATATGTGAACTTTTGTTATTAGGTCCTGTGGTTATTTTGCAGCCAGATTAAAGGTGCAAGAAATAGTGATCATTTTGTTGAACATTGAAAACATTATTAGGAGTAAGTTGCGGCATATGTTGTTTATTGTCAAAGAAAGGAGGCATTGTACTGGAGTTCAATACTTATTTGCAGTGTTTTGGAGGTTTATATTTTGCTCTCAATTACTGTAGTGCCACCCAGTCACAGCCAGAAGGGCTGGCATTTATTAAATGAAAACTTCATGGTGTGTTAGGTTAATAGAGGAGGTACTGTGTTATTTGGGTTCAAGGATTGCTAGTGCACTGTCTTTTCACTGTGCCCCTAGCTCTGCGGTACAGGGTACACATAAGGGTTTACCTCACTTGTGGGACATTTCTGTAGGGTGCGCTTGCTGTTATTTGGAGGCCATTTAGAGGGATTCATCATATGTATTCCCCTTGATATTTCTGTATATAGCACATTTGTGTGTAGTATTTGTAGTGTGTTTTCAGCTGATCCTCACTTACTTTTGCAGTTTTATAGCGTAAAGTCGACCCGAAGGTGTCAGAGCGCTTTACATGAGCCCCAGTTACGTTACACAAGGACATATTCATTTTTAAGCACGGGGAGATTAAGGGGGATATTCCCAAGAACGTGTGATAATTATCGCAAAATTAGCTTAACTCAACTCCTCACACCGCAGTCTAACGCGGGAAAATGACCCCGTGTCAACGTGGTATTCCCAACACGGCGGTAACATGCGATAGTCCCCTGATAACGCGGAAAATGACCACGAAGAACCCACCGGGACGGCGATAAAAATCTAAAGCCGAACGTGAAAAAAGTGGCGATGGGCCCAACCGCGATAAAAAAATCAGCGATAAGCTGCGCCAGGCCTGCAATTCACACACGTCAGGCGGGAAAAATCAACATAAAACCAGAAAAAAAAAACACAAACAAAACCAAAACAACTGCGAAGCACAATGGAGGTAGCCGGAGCAAGTACAGAGGACAACCAGAATCCCACGAGCCCCATGGAGGACCAGCCTGGGACCTCGGGGTCAGGGAAGGGCAAGGACAAGAAGAAGAGGAAGACGAAGTTCAGTCCGCAAGAAAACAGGATCCTGATCACGGAGGTGGTAGAACACCATCAACAACTGTTCGTCACCTCCACCGTGCCATTGGCAACCAAAAATGCAACATGGCAGTCCATCCTGGACAAGGCGAATGCAGTAGGAGTGAGGAGGAGGACAATTGGAGAGGTCAAGAGGCGCTGGAATGATGTCAAGCGCAAGACCAAGCAGAAACTCGCCAACAACCAGAAGGCAGCAATGCAGACCGGAGGTGGGAGTCCAGCGCCACAGGAGGAGCTGGATGACATGGAGGAAATGGTGTCCACAGTCATCAGTGGGGAGACGGTGGCAGGAGTTGGAGGACCGGACACTGCTCAACATGACCGGACACAACATCAACAGGGTGAGTAACCACCAGGGACTCGGGGGATGGGGGAGATGGGCACAATGGCACACATGCACAACCAAGAATAGCACACCGCACACCCACAATGACTCTGGGTCATGCCCCTGATCTCCTTGGCATACTTCGGCACACATATAAACAGCAAGTGGGCCCCTGTCCACAATGTGCCCAGAGGGGGCACTCCCCACACATCACTGATCTCACAACCAACCCATGCACATGTGCCGAACCCAGCAAAGCGGCGTGTCTGTGAGCCACACTGACAATGCAAGTGACACTGCATGACGAATAGCATGGCTGCAGTCAAAATACCATGACATGTTGCACGCCACGACACTGAGGTGGCTGAGTGAGGACCACATCCGTAAAGGAGCAGGTCACACTCTGACACATCTACCTGCACAAACAACCCCTGACCTCAACAACACACCTGCGGAAAAACCATGCCCCCCAGTCCAAACTACCACCAAGAGCCCAATTTACACAAGTCTGCAACATCTCAGCACTGCAGAAGCACAGAAGTCAAAGGCACACCGCCTGAAAGGGATAAGGGCCAGCCACATCAGAGCTGCAGGGGCGACTCCCCCAAAATGCAGCACACACACATAATATGCCGAGCACATCAACATTGACAACAATGTGCCATGAACTGCAACACGTTCACAACAGAACAGAGGACACAAGTGGTGCCGCTTGTGTGTAGAAACTGGCCACTCACAACTGGCATAGCAGGGAAACGTGGGATGAAAATGTACTAGTACAAACACACATCCGTGATGTAGTCCAAATGTCCACTGTCCCGCATAAAATAGTCAGCCCCTCCCAAACAGTCACAATGTACATTGTCATGCAGTTTGTATGTAAACCTGTACAATGCGTCAACATACATGTGTAAACAATGTTAAACTGCATCTACCCTTCACATTGCAGAGGGAGGACCAACACCTCCTGCAGAGCAGACCCAACAGCTCTTCACTGATGACGAAGAGGACCACACCAACATCGACCCCGACGCCCTCCAACAGCTCATGGACGCCCTGAGGACCCCACTCTCAGGAGCAGGGCAGCCCAGCTGCATCGAGGAAACCCCACCCCCTGCACAGGCCACACAGCAGGAAGCACCTGACACCACGGCTGCCTCCCAGGACCCCCACGACCAACACATGGCATTCCAACGCCGTGTGTTGGAGTGCCAGGAGAAGGTGGCTGAACATGTGCGGGTGGGGTTTGACCGCATGGCAGACAGACTTGATGCCATACATGGGTGTCTGAGTACCATCAGGGACCACTTCCAGACCCTAACGGACACCCACAGTCCGCTCCATGCTCTCCAGCGATCCATGGCTGACATCGCTGGAGTCATGATACTGAGACAAGAACAACTGTCCAGTCAGGGTGGCTCCAGCGATGTCTGCCGGGAGTTGGGACAGATGCGGGGGCTCATGGAGACCATGGTGTGGATGACGGCGGACAGGATGGCTGCCATGGCTGCACACCGGCGGGATGTGGCTGGGGCCTTCAATGCCCTGCAGCACATCGTCATGGCATTGCTGCCACAAGGCCTTGCTCAGATGAGTACTGCTGCAGCTTCTTCATCCACAGCTGCGCCCCCTGATGTGTCAGTGCCTCACAGTGCGGCAGGCAATCCACCACCACCCACGTGTGAGGCAAATGTGCCATCAGAGGACGAAGATGCGGGTGAACCAACCTTACTGGTGAGGAGGAGGCAGTAGCATAATCTCCGCAAGATGGCGGGTTTTGGCTTGGTCCTGCACTTTGCATCATCACCTTCCACTGTCCCCCGATGCACTCTACGACACTCACCTTGGACCTCGACATGGACTGCCATCTCCTGTTTGGTTACCAATGACACAGCGATCAGACTGCGGACTGAACTCTTCCCCTTCCGATGTACTTGTCATTCCCTGACAGGACTCTGGCTGGCCCTCCAGGGGCCAATGATGTGGAGTGGGGTTTGCATGGCCCTGTACTGCTCCAGCTGCAACACTCCACTGAATGTGAATTAAAGATTCAGAATCGCACAGATGTGTCATGCCTTTGATCATTCACGTATGTAGGTATGGTTGAATGTAGGGTGAGAGATTCCCCCTGACGTCCATGTTGGTCATGTCGTGGAACTTGAGTGACAGGGTGCAACAGTGCCGATTGTGGTCCGGGTGGCGTAATCACTACAACAGGGACACACGCATCAGTTACTTCCATGTCCAGCCCAGAACTGGGGCACGCCCAGAGCCCCGGGGTCATTTTTCCCACCCCTGCGCTGCCCTGCCATATGCCAGGCCAGTGCACTCCGCTTACGCTTACAGGGGGGGACGACAACGCTAAATGTCCCAGGTCTTCCCTGTAGTGATCTGCTGGTCACTGGTCTAGTCGTCAGCATGCCACGGCCACTCCCTGAGGGCTCGTTCAGACCCACACCACACCCATCCAGCACAGGCGTCACAGGACATGTGACCCTGCCAATCAGGGGGGCCTGGCACGTCACATACCCCACTGCCGGTGTGGTAGTCCGGGGGGGGCGGTCATGGGAAGTGTGGGGGTCCTGGGTGTGGTGGCAGTGGGTGTTGTGACCCTCTTGGGGCTCCGAGCAGCATGATCAGTAGCTCCATGCCATCTGTTGCTCTTCAGGTGTGGCTGTGGGCCGGGCTCCCTTTCATGGTGCAGGTTGTCGTCCGACTTAACACCAGGTAAGAGCAGGTGTTAAATCCCTGCTGCTAACGTGCCTTTTCGCATGTTTTGTGGTCTTATCGCCGATCTGGCTGGTCGTTGTGAATGTTGCGTAGTAGTGTTTCCGCTGGCTTTTGCATGGGAACGCCTACTCTGCATCTCATTAGCGTTAGTTGCCGGTGTCATCCGTGGCGCTGTTTTTTGCGGCTGCTATCGCGGGTAAACTGTTGATAACGGCTGTTAGCACCAGCTTGTGAATGGTGCGATGAATTTATCACCACTTTGGCTGCGATAAAGTGCCGCTAACTCGGCGATGAGTCCTTGAAAATATCCCCCTAAGTGATTTGCCGTGTGAGATTCCTGCTCAAAAGGGAAATTTTATTTGCTCAAATAATGTAAACAATCATGGCAAAGCAGTGCTCTGGGTTCGAATAGCTCCAGCTGCACAGGTGCAAGCCATTACTGCTGAGATAGGATGCCTTCCGAAGCGGTGCTTTGTTTTATTTTACAACCAAACGAGGACTTCTATGGCTGAGAGACATCCCTGCACATAAACAAAGGCCTACTCTGGTGTGTGCTCACGAGGTCTTCACTGGCTGAAAACGGACTCTCATACCTGTCCGTATCAGTAGTTAAAGTCATACTTTTATCCATAGAAGCAACAAGGCAGATCGCCTTCTATACAATGACTGTAGATCCATTACTAATGCCAGATGCCATCCCTGTTCACATTTTACCTCACTTTGCTTTCCCTAAAAGTAGTTCATTTTCTTCCTGCTGTTTCTTTGTTGTTTTCATTTCTATAGTCAGGGTCCCTGGAATTATGCAGCAGTAGAGCGCTAAATTATCCTACAAGAAAAGGCAAAACATGTGGCATAATGCATCACATTTTTAACAGTATTACTTGATTATTTTGTCCTTTTTACACATTACACGTCAATACTGTCTGGGCAACAATTTCACATCACTAGTACTAGCTAGTTTAACAAACAAATACAGAAATAGGCAACTGAAAGATAACCAGTTAACCTCTGCGAAGGGCCCTCCACTGCGTGCAAACACATGTTGCCATGGTTTTATTAACTTTAGAATTGTTTGAGCTACAAACAATGTTTTTTTTAATATCTCGAGATTATGCAGCCGATAATATATTTTGTGGCAAATCCATAATTATGTGAAAAACTCTGCAGCCATAAAATCGCATAATTCTGGTGCCTCCTGTGAGCTGAGTTCACTTTAGGTGTCTGGCTGTGTTCAGATTGAGGAAGGATTATTATGTTGGCGCATTCAGATTAAGAGCTATGGCACTGAAGCCAATGTGCCTGTCAGTGCTTCATAAAGGTTCAGGCTACATATCTGATAGCTCTTGAGGTCTCGCCTAAAAAGCACTTGCGCTGTCTCTTCCAGTCATACTGTATTCACGTATGGACTTTAAGCTCAGCCCATCTTTTCAGTTGGCTCCTGTTATTGTCCTTTGTAAATGGTGCCTTTTAATTTGTAAATAGGCTCAGTAGTCCCTCCTTAGCTGCTCTTCTCGTCACTCTCCTTGCTTGTGCGTCATGCTGCTCCACAACATACAATTCCAATCCAACGCACATAATTCCACTACACACCACACACATACACTACATAAAAATGAAACAAATGCGAGACCTATTACATTTCCAATGCTTGTTGCTATTGTTGCTTAATTTGTGGTCTGGCAAGCAACCTTAGCCTATGGCACACCCTCTCATTTCCTACCCCTAATAAAAAAGATTGCTGCATAAATATGTATTTTAATTTCTTGATGGTTTACATTTTGCTAGTAAGGCGATATTGACATTTCTTACTGAAAACATTTTTTTTATGAAAGCAGAGAATAATCTGCACTAGGAAGATGGATCATTGCCCCTCGTGGTCAGCGCTGGGCGCATCATAGCACTTTTTTTTCAAACTTTCAGCCATGTTTTACAGGAGCAGAGACCTATTGGCTTTGCCAATGCTTGCTTTTAACAATCACTGTTTACAGCTATGTTATTTCATTAGGTTCCATTACAAGTAAACGAAGAGCTCAACTCACAGAATGCAATGATTTGTTAATAAAACTTGAGAATGGAAATATGGTGTCTGATCAACAAGTAACAAGCTAATAAACAAACCTAAGTCTGACATTGCCAATATGGGCAGAACCTTTGCAAAAGAGAGTTCAGGCTGAGCAGCACCCTTGCCTACTTGCCCCCATTGCACACTAGCCATGGCTGGTATTTCCAAAGGACAGGGTGAGCCTATTGGATAGTCAGATCTCTACAGAGGGCCATTAGCTGATCCTAACATGCCATTTTGCAGGCCACTGAGCCTTCTCTTCCCAAAGTGTCTTATTATAAACATATACTAATTGGTTATTGTAACTATGACTGTTCTATTGATTGTTAATTCAAAATAAACTTTGAACTTATGGTCACCTAATATTTGTAGTCCTACTGCACTAAATATTAAAGAAAATATTTAAAAAAGAATTTGGGGGCATATTAGCAAGACCGGCGATAACATTATTGCCGTTTTAGCGGCAGGAAACTGCCGCTAAAGCGGCGATAATGGGCTTGCTAATATGCGTTATAGAATTCAATAGAAGCCCAGGTTAGATGTGCAGGACATCTAACCTGGGCTTCTATTGGAATTCTATAACGCATATCAGCAAGCCCATTATCGCCGGTCTTGCTAATATGCCCCACAGTTTATTTAACAGAAATGAATGTTACAGCAAAGAGACTAATTTGTTTTATGAATTATAGCACTTAACATTGTTCTGCGTGTTTTAAGCACTATGGGGCATATTAGCAAGGAATAGCGATATTTATCGCTAACCGCGCTTAGCGCGACTTTGGTTAACGCCGCCTATCGCTGGAAAATATCGCTGAGATAACACCCTATTAACAAGGTTTATCTCCATAGGGATAAAATTTCCAGCGATAGCGGTAAAATGTGAGAATATCGCTGGAAAAGCAGCGATATTCTCGCATTACTCGCTAAGGTGGATTCAGCATTAGAATCCACCTCCTATACCTCAAACAGGTAAGTCATCCTCACTAGCAGGAGATAAAATATAGCGATAAACGCGCTTAGCGCGAATTATTATATCGCTTCGCCTGCCTTGCTAATAGGGGTAGTGGGATTAGCGACTGTTTTCAGTCGCTTTTAGTAGGGAACGCCTTCCTTGCATGTCATTAGCGATAATTATCGCTGACATGCAAGGCGATGGTTAACGCGGCCTCTAACGCCTGAAAGCTGTCGCTAACGCCTGTTAGCGACAGCTTGCTAATAGGGCGATAAAATTATCGCCGCTTTAGCAGCAAAAAGTGCCGCTAAAGCGGCGATAAAGCCCTTGATAATATGCCCCTATATTTTGCACATTTTACAAATAGAAAAAAAGATTCAGGCAATATAAACAGCTGTAAACGCGCCAGTAGCGAATGCTTAAACTGCAGTTGATAACTACTTATTTGGAGAGTAGATGAAAACAAAATATGATATTCCGAAACAATGTAGCGTATTAAAAGTGAGGAGCTTTGTTTTTGCTACCCTATTTTTTTAAATAGTTTTTTCTAAAAGTGAGCCATGAATATGCGTTTACTATCATAATTTTGCTACTGGCAAAGGGACATGCCTTTTATTGGTCTGGAATTGTATTACCGTGCGGAAAGTTTGAATGTGGAGAAGTAATACTTCAGAGAATTTTACTCTTGGTAGCAGCAAATAAGTAAACTAAATGTGTTTTGTTTTGGTTTCACCCTACTAAAATGTTTGCTCTGAACACACTTCAGCATTAAGAAGGAAAGTGCTTCATTTGTACGTCTCATGCAGTAGATTTATTTTGGAATGCTTGTATTTTTTAGATTGCTCACAACGTTTTTTTTTTTGTCAAAATTCTTTTTATTGAACGTCATAAGCCAAAATGACAACATGAATACAGTAGGGCGTGTAGGGCCCGGGATCAAAAACATTCACCTAGTTAGAGCCCAGTTGCATACGTCCCAGGGTCCATACAACCCCCCACAGGTAATGTAGAAGACGTCTGTTTTGAAACAACAAGCCTTGAGGAAGAGTCCTCAGACCAGAACACAAATACAACCCCCCCCCCAAAGCTCTCCCCCTCCCCATCCCTGGTGGTGGTGGTGTCGCAGGATGAAGTAGTGGGTAACATAGGTACATTTATAAAGCTGGGTAGCAGAAGCGGGGTCTTATCCTGATCAAATAAAGCAGGGGTTACATCGACTAATTTCAACTTGGGACAAGTTAGAGCTGGAAGAGGTGCATAGCCCTTATAGAAGACGGACAAACCGCTGAGGTTAGACCACGGGATAGATATGTTACTAGTGGACCCCATTTGTGTTCAAAAGCCTTGTAATTGTCTCTAAAGATGTCTGCGAGGCGCTCCATAGAGAGGATTCTCCACAGGCGTGCATGCCACAACGATGTTGCTGGTGTGTCCTTCTTTTTCCACGCAGCCGCTATCGTGAGTTTTGCCGCCTCCAGACATGTCCACATGATCGCCTTGTCAGCTTTCGTTTGATGTTCCAACCTCGGGTCCCTGATGCCCAGTAAAGCCCCCTCAATGGTGGTCGGGATTGGGTATCCCAGTATATCTTTAAGATGTGAGAGGATCTCCTCCCAGAAGGGCCGAATAGCTGGGCAGTCCCACCAGATGTGGCGGAAATCCCCCTGTAAACCACAGCCCCGCCAGCAGAGATCTGAGGTGTCAGGGAAGATCCGCCGGAGCTTAGTAGGGTTATGGTACCAATCCAGCAGTGTCTTATAGTGAGCTTCCCTCAAGGCCACAGATTTGTTGTGTCTAGTGATATCGCCCCATACGTGTTTCCATTTCTCCTCGGTGATATCGCGCCCTAGTACCCGTTCCCAGAAAGACATGTAGCGCGCCCGGGGAGCGTGCAGTGTATTCAATAACATAGCGTAAAGTGAGGAGATGGCACCTTTCATGGAGCCTACCTTGTGGATCGCCATTCTCTCCATAGCCGTTAGCTCTCTAGTAGCTGCTTCTCTTATGTGTGGGAGTGAAACCCAGTGTTTGGGCTGGAGGTAGAGGTAGTGTTCGCTGTGCGGGATCATAAATTCTCTTTTGCATGTGTTGAACGTCAGAACATCATAGTTATGAAATAAATCAGAAAGCTTTAGACAGCCCCCTTCCCTCCAACAGTCAAAGGGCCCTTCACGTAGTGCCGGTGGAAATGCTGGATTGAAGTATGGGGAAGGAAATGAGGTCCAGCCCTCCCTTCTCGTAACCTGGTCCCAAACTGTCAGGTGTTCGCAGGCCGGTCTTTCTTTGGCTTCAACAGGACATCCCAGATGGAGCGTCCCACAATCGACCTGTCCATATAGAGCCAGTGCTTGTGATCCAGCGGGTTACTAGCAACAAGCATTCATGCACTAAATACTCACCTGGGCCCATTCATTCACACTAACTAGTAATCACCGCTGGTGGGAGTCAGTTGTACTCTTTATCAAAATCCCTGCTACCAATTACCTTTTCTGATTGAAGAGTAATGACTTACCAATGGACCTTTGATAACTGGGGTTGATATGAGATCATACAAAACATATTTTCATTAAAACACCTGAAATAACCACTGACTCAGGAAGTTTTTAAATGTTTATCTAAGATTATTTAGCAGAGTAAAATACAAACCACATGGTACTTTATCGCATAACAAGGAGGAAGCACACTGTATAGTCACCTATTAATCACAAATGACGGTCCCTCAGAAAGGAGAAGATAGAGACAACAGTACAAACTAAAAGTTACGCATTTATAGTTACCTAAAGGTGTGAAAACCAAACCCCTTGGCCAAGGAGTTGGAAAGAGGGTCCCCAAGAAAGGATGAAGACCAAGACCTCCGGACCAGGTTCAGGACTGGATAGATGACCTCTCTATCAACGACGCCTGCGTCGTTTCCCTCTCTGACACTTCGTTCCTCCTCGTGATTCTTCCGCGTCTCCCTCTAGTGCAGTTCGCCGCCCCCACCTCACGACCTCTTCGGACAGCAATTCAGTTTGCTCTGTCTGTTCTACAACAGCATCGGTTCTCTGCTACAGCATCTATATCCATCTGCGCCTTTCTCTGTGTGTGCTCTGCGCTAACTAATTAGCTAATTCTATATCTATTATACCCTTCTACGCCCATGTACCTCCCATTAATGTTTCAAAATTATGGGCCCACTAATTCTGATTGGACAGGACAGGGGTTGATCCTCACACCATGTCATTTTAGTTCAATTTTCTGAAGCCCATTGTTTTTGAATCCCGCCCCTCTCAATTAATACATTTGCTTTATTTCCCACCCGTTTCACACCAATATTAATACAAAATATATACAAAATGTATCATTTCATAGGACATTTAGTTGAACTCTGAAGGTGATCAGCGGGTCATGTCCTTGGACATCCTCCAAGTTGACTTCATCGCTTTGCTTTGTTAGTTTTCAGTGCGCATGCGCAGGTCACATGGCTCTCGAGGTGCTGTTTAGCCAACCCAGGCCCACTTTACGAACAAATAGAAAATCAAAGAAGAAACAATTTAAAATCAAAAATAAATGTTTTCACTGTATACCTCCTATTTCTACACTAATCCTGTTTATTTATAAATGTCTATCCCGCATTAATAGCTTTAGAATACCACATTATTAATTGCAGCAATGCGAAAGCTTTAGCATGTGAGAACATTAAGCGGCCATTTTAGCATACACTGCGCAGAAGCAAAAGATTCCCTCCAAGCAAAGAAAGACGTCATACCACGTGACATGGTTGACACATGCGCAGTAGAATTCCCGTGTTTTTAGCGGCCATTTTGGATTAGACAAGGATTACTTATTAGTGGAAAACACATAGGCAAGCATATTCTTGATAAAATATGTTGTGTTGCACATTGTTAATAAAGACATTACAAGGCTTTATTACAAATTAATTAATTCTGTGAGAGGATTGCTTCCGAGCAAGTCTCATTGTGAGTCCTTGCTCCATCAATCCCCTCTCTGATGGCGTTTCTGAGCCATCAAAACTACCTACAACCAGATGCCAACTTTAGCATATTTCAGTCACATTATCATTTTTACACTGTCCATTCTTATCTTTTCCCTTCAGTCTCTTGTAAATTTCACTTCTCAGGTCTTCTAATTCAATCTCTTCAAATTTTCTATTCCTGCCTTTTCCCGTCACCCTATATGTTTCCTTCTTTTTACAGCATTTGCACCATATCATTATTGACAAAACTATTATTGCTATCCCCACTAATGGTACTATTATTTGACCTATAAGTCCTTTTCCTACATTAGCAATTCAGGTACCAATTGACGTAATGCTATTTGTCAATCTTTCCCATACACTATCAACTTCCAGTGGTTTCAGTTCCTTCTCAAGTTTAGTAATATTCTTTATGTATGTTCCAATTTCCGTACTTTTGTCCGGAATATACGTGCAACAGTGTTTCGTTTTCAACATTCTACAGACTCCGCCCTCTTTTGCTAATAATATATCAAGAGCAAGTCGATTTTGCATAATCATAGATCTAATCGCAACCATCTCCGCATTTATCATTAGAAATCCTCCAGCAGTATCCATTGATAAACGATCAACCACTGTAGACAATTTACATATTCTCCTTGAGTTTAGAATTACTCCCACTGAAGGTATCAATGCACCAAATATATCACCTACGATTTCTGACAAACTAGCTCTCTTACTACGTGTTAGTCCACTATTATTTTCATTGCTCCCAGTGTTTCTTTTAACGTGGTATATTTTTGGAAAAATTATTCCAAAATAACAACTTCCATACCACCGTGCAGGAAGCCTAAAATATGCCTTATTCCCACACACATAATAGATTCCAGTAAAAACTGAATCCGTTCCTCCTTTTAGTCCCCAACCTCCAAGAATTAAGAAATTGTGTTCACATTCACTGGTACCAATAAAAACATTGTTATATTCTGTCATTAACCTATGAAGACAAATGTTCCCTGTCTTTACAAAATCTAGAGCCATAGCAGCTTGAGCCCTGCCAGGTGTGTAAATACCCTCTTTCTCAGCCCAAGGTGGAAGGTGAGCTTTATGCTCAGACGCTTTCCTTTGGAAATTCTGTCTTCTATCTTCAACTAAGTTTAAAAATATCTTTTCTTCTTCACGTAATGAACATGTTAGATTGCTTCTATGTGCATGTGTTATGTCTATTGACTTCATTGTTAAGAAAAATTCTCCCATAAATTGTGCATCTTGACTACTAAGCACTGGGTTCAAATTCTTCCGAATAGGAACCTCTGAAAATATCACATCTATATTTGAATAATAATACTGAAGTTTCCCTGTTCTATAAAATAAACTAGTTAGTACACTACATGATATACCATAAGTTAAAGGCAAATGATGATAGGTTAGACCTTCTACTACTGATTCAGGTAACTTCATACAGACATAACAATCACTAATATCCATTGTATCTACGTACTGAAACAATAATTTAGTATAAACATTTAAGCTAGTATCGTTATCTGTTACAACGTGATGAAAATCTGGTCCATCTTCTGCTTCTATTTCTACTCTATCACTTTTCAGGTTATCTATCCTTCCCTTGGTATCGGTGTTATTCTTTCTGTCCATTATCTTAAGGTGAGGAATTGCTATAATCACAACTAACTACACTATAAGCACCATTACCAGACTACATATGCATATAGCACAGCATCTTTTACAACATTTCCGTTTCGGTCTCCCAGAAACTCTGTCTTCAGCCATTTTTGTCCAAGAAGATTTCTCTTCTTTCTTTTTCCTTCAAATCTTTAGCGTTATCAAGGTGGTTTCACTTCTTTTTCATAAGTCAGCTCTGCACTTCTTCCTTCGTCACCACTTTCACTATTCTCTGAACTTTCACAGTCTTCGAGAATTACATAAGTCCACTCAGGACCTCTAAACTTATTGTTCACGATTTTCAATCTTTTGCTTTTTCGTTTTTCAGTCCCACTTGTTTGTCCAGATAAGCTTGTTACTTCATTTACTTGTTCTGGGTCTTCACTTCGTGTTACTATATGAAATTTCACCCTTTTAATAACACTAGGCCAATGATCACCCTTTCTGACTTTCTTGGTTTGCACTGTACCTTCACCTTCTGAGTCTTTTCCAAATACTCCTTTATTCACATTAATGTGTGGCACAATTTGTTTGTCTTTGTTTTCAGTTTCCCTCTCTATCTGCCCTTGTTCAGGTCTTATTGTTGTTTCTTCAGTTGCCTGAATGTGCGTCTCTGCTAACTGGCCCTGTTCAGGATTGACGTTTTCATGCTTGATATTTTCATGTTCGATATTTTCTTGGTTTTCTTCTTCCTGAACGTGATTTTCTTGTCCTAACTGGTTCTGATCAGGGCTTATTGCACTCTGTGCTTCTGCAGCCTGACCGCGTTCTTCTGAACCTGTCTGTCCCTGCTCAAACCCTGTTGTTTCGTTGTTAGTTTGAGCCCAATTTCCTTTCCCTAACTGGGCCTGCTCAGGTTCCTTTATAGTTTCAACCTCCCTATCCTGAGCTTGTTCTTCTTCACCTATCTGGTCCTCTCTAATTTCCTCTAATCTAGCTCTGCTCCTTGTTTTGATAAAGACTTCAGGTATCTCAACCACTGGTATCCAGTCCTGACTTGTGCTCGGTTGTTCTTCTTCAGCTACTTCTGAATCTATCACTTGAGATTCTTCAGCTGTACAACCTTCTGCTTCCTCAGCTATTGATGCTGATGATGCTGACTGAGGATCTCTCTCTTCAGGAGCTGGCACCCTTTTGGTATGGCTTACATGAATCCAATTAGGTAATCCTGCACATTTCACTGCTATGTTTGTAACCAATATAACCTGACAAGGTTCACCCCACCTGGGTGATAAACACGTTTCTCTGGTGTGATGCTTCACTACCACCCAATCTCCAGGGTTCAGATCATGCTCTTGTTCAGGCTGCCTGGAAACTGCGTCTTCTCCAACCTGGTGAGAGACAGAACGCACTAGGTCAGCCAATGCTTTGCAATAATCTAGAACCATATCATCAGTTATGTTCAGCAGTTTATTGCCAGGTACATGGGCTTGTCTCAATGCTCTTCCCATGATGATTTCATGCAGACTCAATCCTGTATTTCTATCAGGAATGCTTCTGAGTCCCATTAAGACAAGAGGTAACGCATCTGGCCAATCTAATGATGTAGATGCACACATTTTTGACAATCTTGATTTTATTGTGCCATTCATTTGTTCAACCACTCCAGAAGCCTCTGGGCGGTATGCACAGTGCAATTTTTGTTCAATTTTAAATGCTTCACAGATTATTCGAATTACATCGTTATTGAAGTGACTTCCTCTCTCTGATTCCAAAGTTACTGGGAAACCGAACTGTGGAATGAGTTCTCGTAATAATAGTTTTGCAACTGTTATGCTGTCATTCCTTCTGGTAGGGTAAGCCTCCACCCACTTTGAAAACAGACACACTATGACAAGTACATATTTCAGTCCTTTACATGGTGGTAACTGAATGAAATCTAACTGCAATCTCACAAATGGGCCTTCTGCCTTTCCGATTTTTCCCAGTCCAACTACTGTTTTCCTTCCTGGATTATTCATTTGACAAGTTAAGCACCTCTGGCAAAGGCTCTCTGCTGCAGCCCTAAACTTTGGATTGTACCAACTTTGTCTGAAAAGTCTAATCATGGCATCTCTACCTACATGTGTGTCTCCATGATACATTCTGGCCATGTGTGAAATCAGGCAATCAGGCATGACTGGTCTGCCATCTGAATAAACCCACACATCATCATCTGTTCTTCGGGTACACCCTATTTTCATCCAAACATCCTTTTCACTCTCTTCAGCATCATCCTGCAATCTTCTCACATCATTCCATGTTTCAGGTGTTGAACATAGCATAAGTTGGCAGCTGATTCCCATTCTTTCGACTTTTCTGTTTATTGCCATTCTATTTCTGGCACAGTGTTGAGCGATTAGATCTGCATATCTGTTACCGGCTACCACCCAGTCATCTCCTGACTGGTGTGCGGCACATTTCACCACTGCCAATTCTTTTGGTGATTGTATTGCCTCCAATAATTCTTTTACAAACTGCCCATTCTTGATTGGGGATCCTGAAGAAGTCATGAAATACCTCTGCATCCACAGTTGGCCAAAATCATGCACAACCCCGTAACCATATTGACTGTCAGTAAATATGGTCACTTCTAAATTCTTCCCAATTTTGGAGGCTTGAATCAAAGCAACTAATTCAGCTACTTGTGCAGATTTGACTCCTGGTAAATAGGATGCTTCAACTATTCCGGTAAGTTCACATACAGCATAAGCTGCACTCAATTTGCCATCTTCATGCCTTAGGCATGAGCCATCCACAAACAGCTCCCTGTCTGGGTTTTTAAGAGGCATTTCCTGTATGTCAGGGTGCGGCTTGGTACACAATTCTGTGACTTCCAAACAGTCATGTTCTGTGTCGTCCCTGACTTCTTCACAATATGGATCTGGTAACAATGTTGCAGGATTTACAACTGTGCACCTAGCTATGGTCACATTCTTAGCTCCTAGAATTATTCGCTCATATTTTGTCATCCGACTAGGGGTAAGATGCTGGGTTCTGGTTCTTGTCAACAGAATCACAACTGCATGTGGGATGAACACTTTAACAGGGTGTCCCATTACTATTGACTCACTTTGTTCAATGCTCATACAGGTAGCAGCTACTGCTTTTAAGCAGCCTGGCAATGCTGCAACCACTGGGTCTAATGTAGCAGAAAAATATGCTATAGGACAGCTGTCCAGTCCATGTCTTTGTGTTAAAACTGAAAGTGCACAACTTTCTCTTTCTTAGCAAAATAATGTAAATTCTTTTGTATAGTCAGGCATGCCCAGGGCAGGTGCCTCACACAAAGAATTTCTTAATTTTACAAATGCACTGGCACTTTCATCATCCCATTCAACTGGATCCTTTGCTTTCTTTTTGGTTAACTGAATTAAAGGCTTTGCTAGTAGCGAAAACCCTACAATCCATTGTCGACAGTATCCTACTATTCCAAGAAACAGTCTCACTTCTCTTTGTGTTACTGGCATTTTCATTTGTTTAATTATTTTTATTCTCTCAGAGGTTATTCTTCTCTTCCCTCTCTCAATTTGGTGTCCCAAATACTTAACTGCCGTTGTACAAAATTGTAACTTCTCAGGAGATACTTTGTGACCTTCCTCAGCCAAATGATTGAGTAATGCAATTGAGTCGGCAACACAATCGTCATGAGTTCTAGATGCAATTAACAAATCATCTATATATTGTACCAAGACTGAGTTCCTGGGCATTACTACTTTTTCTAGGCACCTTTTCAGTATCTGATTAAAAATGGAGGGACTTTCTGTGTACCCCTGAGGAACACGATTCCACACATAAACGTGATTTTCAAATTTGAACAAAAACAAATACTGACTATCTGGATGCAATGGAATTGAAAAAAATGCTTGGCACAAATCAATTACGGTAAACCATTCTGCGTTCCATGGTATTTGGTATAGGATTACTGCAGGATTTGGTACTATAGGACAACAAGGTACCACAATTTTATTAATTTTCCGTAAATCTTGAACAATCCTATATTTTCCACTAGGCTTTTTCAAACCCATGATTGGCGAATTACAAGGGCTACTCATAACTTCTTTTAATATACCTTGTTTCACCATTCTGCCAATTTCTTCAGTAACTCCTGCTTTCACTTCAGCGATCATTTTATACTGTCTGGTATTTGGGAAAATTGCCCCTTCTTTTACAGTTATCTTTACTGGGTCTATATTTGCCATCAAACCTACTTCTTTTCCAGTAAAATCCCATACTTTTGAACTCACTGTAGTTTTTAACTCTTCTGGTAATTCATCTTGAGTTATCAAGGAGAACATTTCATCCACCTCTGTACCTTGCTTGGCTATCATGAATTTGTAAACATGATCTTCATCCGAGGTCTGTATTGCAACACCATCCGGTGTGCAGAAAATAGTGCAATTCATTTTGCACAGTAAGTCTCTGCCCAATAAATTTACTGGACTAGAATCACACACCACAAATTGGTGCATTTCTCGGAAGCTTCCGATTCTTACTTCCATGGGTTCGGTAAGAGGTGTTCTAATCTTTTGATTTGCTACACCTACAACTTGGATAGCTTCTCCAGAGAGAGGGAGGTCTGGGATGTCTGCTGTTCTTACAGTAGAACGGGTAGCACCAGTGTTCAACAGAAAGGTGATATCATTACCTTTTACTTTCCCTTCAACATATGGACCTGACTGATCTACCGGCAAGGATGCGCCAAGTACGCACTCCTTCTCCCCCTCTCCTAGGCACCGTCATTGATAATCATATGGATTAAAATCATCCTGTAAAAGAAACTGTGAAATTACATATTCATTCTTACCACTTCCTCCTTGATATCCGACGTCTGTACCGTGCTTTGCTCTGCTTACATTACCCTGTATAGGGGCAGGTGGCAACTGACTCTGATGACTTACACCCTGCTGTGAGTCATTCTGCGTCTGTGAATTAAAATTATGATTTGGGCCATTATTATTTTGAATCTTTTTACATTCGTTCTTCCAATGTCCCAACTTTCCGCATCCATGACAAGGACATTTCTTTTTAGCCTCTTCTCTACTCATTCGTCCTCTTACCTTTCCACCATTTCCTGTGTCAGCATTCGATCCAGATTCTTTTCCCTGACTTTCAGATGGATTTTCTAAATTAATTCCCTGTCGCTCAGCCATTTTCACTTGAGCCCACATCACCTTTTCTTGTAGTTTCTTGTGTCTATCCTCAATGTCATCCCCACAATATTTAGCATATTTCAAAATCTCATCAATAGGCTTCCCTTGCCAACATAACATATGTTGCTTAATCATCTGACAAATCTCTGGTTTTAGACCATAAACAAATCGATAGACAAACTGACTCATATTTTTATCTCCAATATCTTCAAAACCACTATACTGTTTGAACACCAGTAATAGACGTTCATAGTAGGCATGTACCGATTCATTTGCTTCTTGGGTAGTTCTGTCTATTTTTACCCAATCTGTTACTTTTGGTGGTATTTTCCCTTTCAAGTAAGTGATTACCTGGTGATACTTTTTCATCAGATCATTTGATGGGGCACCTGTCTTTGGATCCCTAGGATACTCTTCACTAGGCCAGTCGATTGTAATTTTACAGTCTGTCCATAAATCGGCAGGTACCACTATGTCAAACAAACCATCTAGGTCCTTTAACAAAACCTCTGAAACCTTCACAAACCTCTCAACCTGCTTGTACCATTCAATTGGTTTTTCTCTCAACTTTGGAAAATCGTTTGTGAATGACAATATGTCTTGTCTACTCCATGGGACATGGACATAGCCTCCTCCTGGAACCTCTCGCGTTGGACACATCTGTTCTACCTTTCCTGTTTCCTTCAAAAAATACTCAGATGTCATTTTATTTGAACGTGCTTCTTCCTTTTTCTTTGTCCATCTAGTTTTCCATTTATCCAATTCTCCCCATTTCTGTAAAACTGTCATTAATTCTTTAACTTGTAATTTTCTACCAGATGTATTCATATTTTCTAAGTCTTTGTCAGTAAATTCTGCTCTATATGGTTTCTGCAACACTTTTGACTTTCTTATTTCAATTCCCATCTCTGAGGCCAAATCCGTTAACTTTTCATGGAACATTTTTATATTTCTGGTTATGCTCCTACATACGAACAATAGTTCTTCTTCACTGTAGGTATTTAGATGATCTACTCCTACGTTTCCTGCTTTCATTTCTTCTAACTCGACTTTTAATTTATAAATGTCCAAGTCTTCTGGAGTTACTACGGTTGCACTTTTAGTTCCTGAAGAGGTTATTATATTTACATCCTTTGAGCAACCAGGTGTGACTCTTCTGGGGGTGCTATTTGCGGATTCTCGAATAGGCAAATCCATTAGGAAATCATAGATTCACAATCACTGATATGATCATCAATTATTACAGCTTCATTTTTAGGGATATCCATAGGTGTAGTCATAACTAGAGGCTTCGGGCAATTTACTTTGTCTCCGTATAAAGGGACCACGGGACCAATGGTTACAGGTATAGTCAGAGATTCAGGATGTACACTCAATTGTGTTATTTTCTGTATTAATTCTGCTCTGTTTCTGTCTAAGGCCTCTCTTTCCTTATCCTGAAGTACTCTATTAACTGGTGGATTATGCAGTACTTGAGGTACTAACGGTGTTCTCAAAACAGGTGCACTTGGGGTACATCCACCCAACTCTTCCTGGTACGGTGGAGGGTTCTTTAATATTTCTTCCATGAATTCATCTTCGGATTCTCCAAACCCTGTCATGTGTTTAGTCTTTTCTTTGCATTTGCTCCCTAGCTGCTCATCAGCCATAAATACTGGATACAAACCCTCAGTAATCATCGCTCGTCTCCACTGTTTCATCTGACTTTCTCTTGTCCCATTCTGGTATCTAGGGAAAAATCCCCTATAACCCCTATTACTCCTAGGTCTATCACGCTCAAATGCTTCTGTTTCCCATTCCTCTAGGGCTTCGTACTGCGTTAATCTTGGTCTCGGTTCAAATTCATTCAATCTCTTTCTTAAATTTTGAAGAACTCTCCCATTGAATGTGCCATTCTCTGGAAAAGCTAGTACTCCATCATCTTTTGTATATTCTATCCAATTTTCTAACCATACACAAGTATGATAACCCCTCTCCATCATCATGAATGAGGCGGGCGTTTTTGCTTGTGGAATGAGAATTCCTTCCCTAGTTTTGATGGGCTTATCTTTCTTAAAATAATTTTTAATCTTTTGTAAGAATGACAATTGTCTCTTTTCTCCGTACATTTTGGGTAAATATCTATTTATTGAATTATATTCTGCAAAACCTAAGAATCTCCTGTCTGGACGTGTTCCTATCAAAGTCGGATTGCTTTTCCACAAACCATTTTCACTGTCCACTAATATTTTGACTTCTATTCTGACAACCAGTCAAATTCAAGCTTACAATTGTCTTGGAACCAATCCTAGCGCGGTTTTTCTGTGACGTCTATTCACTCTATCTGACGACCCCTCCTGTACAATCTGCGCTTCTCTGTCCATCGCTGTTTCGACCAATCCCAGCGCGGCACCTGTGACGTCAGTATTACTCCTGACTACTGACCCCTCCTTTACAAGCTTGCTCCACGCCCTCTGTTTCAGCCAATCCCAGCGCGGCGCTTGTGACGTCAGTTTCTACTCCGACAGCTGTCCCTCTCTTTTTAAAAAAAAAAAATCGTACCCAAATCTTTATTTTCTCAAAACATCTTATTAAGATTCAGTAACAACATAAAACATTCGCTCTCTTGCCAGTTTCCCTAAATTGAAAAGGATAGATTTTCTCACACTTAGTAAAACCCTTCCGTTTACTAGACATACACTACGAGCAAAACCCTTCCGTTTACTCTTCACGTAAGCTTCAGAAATACCTGCTACTCCTTCAATGTTACCCTTTCTAGGTGATATATCATCAAAATTTCCCCAGCGTATTCTTTTGCTGCCACTCATACACACACAGAGTCCCTAACAAGTACTGATAGCCCTGCTTAACTTTTCAGTACTATTTCTGCCTGACAGATAACCACACTGCAATATGGTTTCCACTTACCATCCGCTATTCAGTTTCCCCGGGGATTTTCTAGACAACATAAAACAAAACTTTAAAACGGATGTTAGTTCATAAGAATAAAATTCTCATTACCCAGTTAACAAAGTATAACCATCCTCTGATAGCCAGAAAACTGATCCAGCGGGTTACTAGCAACAAGCATTCATACACTAAATACTCACCTGGGCCCATTCATTCATACTAACTAGTAATCACCGCTGGTGGGAGTCAGTTGTACTCTTTATCAAAATCCCTGCTACCAATTACCTTTTCTGATTGAAGAGTAATGACTTACCAATGGACCTTTGATAACTGGGGTTGATATGAGATCATACAAAACATATTTTCATTAAAACACCTGAAATAACCACTGACTCAGGAAGTTTTTAAATGTTTATCTAAGATTATTTAGCAGAGTAAAATACAAACCACATGGTACTTTATCGCATAACAAGGAGGAAGCACACTGTATAGTCACCTATTAATCACAAATGACGGTCCCTCAGAAAGGAGAAGATAGAGACAACAGTACAAACTAAAAGTTACGCATTTATAGTTACCTAAAGGTGTGAAAACCAAACCCCTTGGCCAAGGAGTTGGAAAGAGGGTCCTCAAGAAAGGATGAAGACCAAGACCTCCGGACCAGGTTCAGGACTGGATAGATGACCTCTCTATCAACGACGCCTGCGTCGTTTCCATCTCTGACACTTCGTTCCTCCTCGTGATTCTTCCGCGTCTCCCTCTAGTGCAGTTCGCCGCCCCCACCTCACGACCTCTTCGGACAGCAATTCAGTTTGCTCTGTCTGTTCTGCAACAGCATCGGTTCTCTGCTACAGCATCTATATCCATCTGCGCCTCTCTCTGTGTGTGCTCTGCGCTAACTAATTAGCTAATTCTATATCTATTATACCCTTCTACGCCCATGTACCTCCCATTAATGTTTCAAAATTATGGGCCCACTAATTCTGATTGGACAGGGACAGGGTGTTGATCCTCACACCATGTCATTTTAGTTCAATTTTCTTAAGCCCATTGTTTTAGAATCCCGCCCCTCTCAATTAATACATTTGCTTTATTTCCCACCCGTTTCACACCAATATTAATACAAAATATATACAAAATGTATCATTTCATAGGACATTTAGTTGAACTCTGAAGGTGATCAGCGGGTCATGTCCTTGGACATCCGCCAAGTTGACTTCATCGCTTTGCTTTGTTAGTTTTCAGAGCGCATGCGCAGGTCACATGGCTCTCGAGCTGCTGTTTAGCCAACCCAGGCCCACTTTACAAACTAATAGAAAATCAAAGAAGAAACAATTTAAAATAAAAAATAAATGTTTTCACTGTATACCTCCTATTTCTACACTAATCCCGTTTATTTATAAATGTCTATCCCGCATTAATAGCTTTAGAATACCACATTATTAATTGCAGCAATGCGAAATCTTTAGCATGTGAGAACATTAAGCGGCCATTTTAGCATACACTGCCCAGAAGCAAAAGATTCCCTCCAAGCAAAGAAAGACGTCATACCACGTGACATGGTTGACACATGCGCAGTAGAATTCCCGCGTTTTTAGCGGCCATTTTGGATTAGACAAGGATTACTTATTAGTGGAAAACACATAGGCAAGCATCTTCTTGATAAAATATGTTGTGTTGCACATTGTTAATAAAGACATTACAAGGTTTTATTACAAATTAATTAATTCTGTGAGAGGATTGCTTCCGAGCAAGTCTCATTGTGAGTCCTTGCTCCATCACTTGTCGGACTCATGTGCTGACCATTCTCTCACCACTCGCAGTTGCGGCCAAGAGAAGTGCCACGACATGCAGACCAATGCAGCAGCATGTCTGAATGAGGAACGTTGGAAAGCGCCCATGTCCACCCCGGGGGAGTCCATCACCCACACAAGTCAGTGCCAACCCGCGTTGGGTGTCCGTGCATGGATCCGGAGTCCAGGCCAATGCAGCCATCTCCACTGTCGTCTTGGGACATGTGACCAGATCCCCAACATGCAACCAGGCGTCGGGACACGTGCAATGGGTCACATTCAGTTGTGGCTGCAGGTCCGTTGTCACTCGTCCATGAACGCGAGTGCAGCAGCGTAGGCCAACATTTACAATGACAGCTCGTTGTCCACCACATCTAACATGTCAGCGACATAACCCATCAGCTGTCCCGGACAGATGTGCCGACTCAAACCCCTGGCCCCAATTGGCACTAAAGCCCAATCGGGGAGCGGCTCAATGTGGTCACTGCACACGACGACTCGTGCAATCTCCCAGGTCCAGTTGCCAGCATGCATGCCAATCATCCAGGCATGCCATAAACGGGCATCACGGTGACACTCCTGGTCATGGGCCAACAGGGGGCACACACACACACGTCGAAATCCAGGTCAGCTACCGTTACGTTGGAGAGGCAGACATCCATGGTCCACTCGAATATGCACGAGCGACAATGCAACACAGGCTGCACGCAGGTGACGTTGGCAAGGCGGAAGCTCAGCTGGTAACTGATCCGCAGCACTGCCAATGGCAGTGCACCCAGTACATGCAGCAGACGTGCACGGTACAGGTCCATGTGACTGGAGTCGTGCATGTGTCCGGGATGGTCTGCCATTGCGTCAGTGGTTCTGCTTGAAGCGGCACTGTGCTGATCCGCGCCAGTCCTGTGGATGAAATGCCACAGCTCGGATCAATGAGCAGTGTCTGTGTGCAACGGGTGCAGGCCTGGGGTGGGGTGGGAGTACGTGTGAAGGACATTTCATGCATGATAACTACGACCAAGGACTTCTGTGTGTGGGATGTGTACACGTTGGTCTCACGTCGGGCAGTGCATAGTGTGGGAGTCGCCAGCAAATGCTATCGTATCTGTCAGGGGGTGCTGGGCACATGCAAGTCTCAGCTCGGAGCTGCAGATGTGCTTCCGCCTGATAGTTCAGACAAAGGGCCTTTCATCCCTACAGTGACCCTACCATCTGCATGCATACAGGAGATGTGCAGAGGCCTGTCGTGGGTGGGGTGGGATGTCTGCGACCCAGGGAATCATTGCTGAAATGCCGAGCACGTGGCACATGAGCGGCCACACTGGGTGTCACATTGCCTCACAGCTGCTCCTCCCTCCCACGCCCCCCCACACCTGTGTGTGCGGCGTGGTTGTATCACGTGCACTCCTACGGCACCCCATTGTCATGCCTGTCTGCGCATGTCCAGCAGCATGCCAACAATACCGTGAAGCTGGCCGTTGAGGCCGTGCGGCCACGTGAGTGTAGGCCAATGTTCCGGACAGGGCGGACACAGGTGTACAGTCCATGGCTGGCCATGATCGCGCTGCGAATGAGGCTAGGCATCTGACTCATGCAGCCGCAGGACTGATACACATAACACTTGGCATGTATGAGCCAAGACCCCGAGCGGTCTTGCGCTCCTACATTTCCCCGTACGTGCGGGCCCGCCCTCCGGGTGCATGCTACATTGCAACATCGACTACTGTGGCCCTGGTGGCGACAACACTCAAACACAGAGACACGCTTACCGCACTTCCTGCTCAAGGCCAGACCAGAGCCACGCCCTGACCCCCCGGCCGAATCAGCACACCCCGGCGCTGACCTGACGCCTGTGCATGCAGGGGGGGCGGGCGAAGCTACATGTCCAAGGTCTCGGCCACTGCTGAGGTGACATGGTATCATCCGCTGACGACAGCACACTGTGATGTTGCAGGGCTCGGGTCCATCATGCTGACACAATGACCACACGGACACACTTGCTTAGATGGTGTGAATGGCTACGGGCACGTGCGCCCGGCCACTTTTATTAGCAGGCTCACATGTCGAGTAACACCTGTGTTGGATGTGTGTGGGGTGTGTGCACACCAGCCGTCACAGTGTACATCGTTAAGGACACAACCATTCAACCATAAAGGCCCCATGACTTGAGCTGCACAGAGTTAGTGGCCCCGGAAGCACAGCGTCCTGCACGGGCATATCACCACGGGCCGCTGACTTGCGGTGCACTGAGGCAGGGTCACGGGAGCAGAGCAGGTTCTCGTAGATGACAAAGGGGGTTGTCGCTGAGTGTGTCGGGGGACAGTGGAAGGTGTACCCCCAAGGCATGACGCAGAGTGCAGAACCACGCAGAAACAGTCACTATGGTGGAGATGAATGGAACAGACACATGTCAAACACCCAGTCCGGCCCAGCCAGATGATGATGCAGACAGCCCCCAGGCCATGGACTCATACGCCACTAAAGTCCATCCAGGAAGTGCCCATGACTCATTGTGCACAGAGTTAGTGCCACCAGTGCTGATAGGGGATTCCGCCTGCGATGAGGCGTGTCCAATGGTGTGGACTCCTCCATATCTTACCCAAGACACAGTTCCACATGTGTGACCTACTGGACAGCAGTGTAGGCCTGAGGCAGCGGTCAGCACGGGCCCACAGACACGTGTTGGGTACTTGCAATGCAGACTTTGGCTTCACTGATCGGAGGGAGTATAGTGATGTGGACGCTGCCACGGACTTGGGGTCACTGCCATACAAGACTCAGGACACAGTTCCACATGTGGGACCTACTGGGCCGCAGTGTAGGCCTGAGCCCTCATCCAAGTGTCTCCGGCTTGCGTTGAACAGGGTTAGTGGCACCACGTGTTGCCGGCTTGTGTTGCACAGGGTTAGTGGCACCACATGTCGCCAGCTTGCGTTGCACAGCGTTAGTGGCACCACGTGCCGCCGGCTTGCGTTGAACAGGGTTAGTGGCACCACGTGTCGCCGGCTTGCGTTGAACAGGGTTAGTGGCACCACGTGTCACCGGCTTGCGTTGCACAGGGTTAGTGGCACCACGTGTCACAGGCTTGCGATGCAGACTTTGGCTTCACTGATCGGAGGGAGTTCAGTGATGTGGACGCTGCCATGGACTTGGGGTCACTGCCATTCAAGACTCAGGACACAGTTCCACGTGTGCCAACAACTGGGCCGAAGAGTACGCCGGTGGAGTATGTCAATGAGAAGGGAGTAATGTGGGCTAGCGGCGTGGAGGCCAGCGATGGTCTGCGGAGGCTGCAAAGGTCGCGGGACTGGGGCCTGCAGCTTGCACTGGCACGTAGTGGGCCCTCTTTGACACACGCCGGTGTCAGCAGGTGAGCGAAGCCTTCTTGGTGCGCTGGGGCAGGCATGACAGGTCTGGGGACCAGCGGGCCGGGGTGCAGCAGGCGCACAGGGACGCAGGCCCCGCCGCGCACAGCGCCGGCCTCGTGGTGGGCTGAGAGGCGCCGCCTTGGCAGACACATTGGCCATTCCGAAAGAGAACCACGCCCAGTGCGACGGGGTTTTTATTCACACCCCTACGCAGGCCTGGCGTACGCAGGGCCAAACCAATACGCACGCGCATACAGGGGGGGACGTAACATGCGACATTTCCGCGTTCTGCCCCACAGCCTGTGGGGACATGGTAGCGTCCACTGGCCACTACACTCCATGCACCAGCAGTTTATGTACACATGGCCATTTCCGTAGTTTGCACATTGGAGTCTGTCCGGCACCTCCACGCCACACCTGGCGTTGTGTGGGTTCTCATTCATTAGTCACTTGCCGCTCTCGCACATGCCTGCTCCAGGCCTCTCCTCACATTCTGGTATTGTGTGGCTGTGGTGCCATGCCGTGGCTGGGTTGTGTTCATGGCATGCCCAGGTTCCCAATGGAGTCGTGTTGTCGTGTCTGGTCGGTTGGCATGTTGTGTGGCATGTTGCATGTAGTTCTGCTGCATGCCCATTGCCAGTGTCGTGAGTTGCATGACTGTGGGGTTAAGGTGTGTGGTGTGTTCATTTGGTACCTACCAACGAGCACTGCATTTCCATGGGTGCCATCCTGGGAGCGCTGGCTGATGATGGACTGTCGGACGATATGGGTATCATGCACTCTGCCTGGGGAGTTGGCCACGACATTTTTGTGGATTCCCGGGTGGTCCACTATTGCCTGAACATTCATGGGATGCGTGTGCTTTCTGTTGCGGTAGTTGTGTGCAGTGTCGGCAGGGGGCACGAGGGGTACATGTGTGCAGTCGATTGCCCCCAACACGTGAGGGAATCCAGCTATGGCGTGGGAGCCTTGCTTGGTCTCCAGCTGCTCCTGCACAGTGTGGGTGAAGTGGAGGTGCTGGGGTACCAGGCTGATGATGGCATCCAGGACAGGTGTGATGTACTTGGATGGGGCTGGCTGTGAGACTCCTCCGACTCTGGCAGTTGTGGGTTGGTAGGTACCAGAGGCCAACATGTGCAGCACAGCCGGCAACTTTGTCTGCGGAGGGATGTTTGTTGTCTGCTGTGTTGGTACCGTCAGCAGGTGGGCGATGTGGGTCAGGATGCGGGGGATGGTTGTCCTTTTGGGCCTGTGGTGAGCAATGTCCTCCTCTGGCGTTCGGTCTGTGCAGATGGTGCGTTTGAGGTGGGTCCGCTGTCTTTCAGTACACTGCCTCTATGGTGGTCCGGGGGGGCGGTACGGGTCCTGGGGGTGGTGGCGGGCCTGGGGGTGGTGGCGGTGGGTGTTGTGGCCCTCATGGGTATCGGAGCTGCATGATCATTGTCTCCATGGCATCTGTGGGGCTTCACATGTGGCTCTTGGCTGGGCTCCCTTTCATGCTGCAGGTAGTCGTCCTGCTTAACGCCAGCAAAAGGCAGGTGTTAAATCCCTGCTGCTACCACGGCTTATCGCCTGTTTTTGGTTCGCATTGCAGATCTGGCAGTTCGTTGTGAATGTGGTGTAGTGGTGTTTTCGTGTGTTTATGCACGGGAACGCCTACTCTGCATCTCATTAGGGTTAGTTGGTGGTGTCACCCGTGGGGATAAATTTTGCGGCAGTTATCGCGGGAATACTGGCGATGTCTGCAGTTTGCACCCGCTTGTGAATGGGGCGTTAAATCTATCTCCACTTTTGATGCGTTAAGGTGGCGATAAATCGGCGATAAGTCCTTGTGAATATGCCCCTCAGTGTCAGTGCATCAAGAGCGCGTGGGCTCTGCTTCCACGGTGCCTCTTGCTGCCAAGCGCGGGTCACCTCATGGTATAGGACTGCTTTCAAAACCGAAAGTTATAGCTTCCAAGGTATTTTTCATAACAATATATGCATGACTTTAGCAGTTAATCGGCGAACCCTGCACACGCCCTCTGTTAAAGAGTTTAAACGATCATGCCACTAATCCCTGCTCTATGCACACACCCTTAAATCAGTGGAGAACGGCAGCGGCGTTCCGGGGGCTGTGTAGCAGACGTGAGTGTGCATGTGAAAAATGCTGCACACTTGGAGAAGATACGATGCAGAATCATGACCTTTCCGAGTGATTTTGTGGTTCTTTTTGGTGGGGAGATGTAAGAAACATAAAGTGCCTGAAAAGTTACTCTATGAATTTTTCAGTCCTGCGAACAGAAAACTGCCTTGTTTAAAAAACAAACAACCCTCCCTTATCTTTGAAGCTGGGTGTTTATCACAAAACCTTAACACTGACGAGGGAGGTTCCAGCAACAAGAGCTTGAAGCATTTGGACTTCATCATGCGCTGAGCTTCAGTTGAGGGCTATCGGTCGAAGGCAGAAAAGATCTAGAAATAACTGCAGACTCTTGCAGTAACGACAGCGTGCAATGTAACCTACTTTTCTATTACAATGACGGCACCCGCGCTTAGGCTTTGAACATCTTAAGCTAAAGCGCGGGTGCCGCGATTGCTGTAAAAGTAAAGATTTTTTCTATTTCTTTACTTTAAAAGCTATTGCGACACCCGCGCTTTAGGTTAAGATGTTCAAAGTCTAAGCGCGGGTGGCATCATTATAAAAAAAAAGTAAATAAATAAAAATAAAAAAAGGTTGGCGCCAGCTTCCGGGATTGCAAGGAAAACAAGCATTTGCGCATTTTGGCGCATGCGTATAATGTAAGGTTGCGCGCGCATGTTAATGCACACTTTTTTTTTTTTTTTAAACAATTACGCTGTGTAAGCGTAACGAGACTGAAGTTAGGCAGTGCTGCTTCCGGAATGAACGGAAGTTACGTATCGGCTGAAGAGCCAATAATAAGCCTGCAAACAAAAAAAATGCAAAAATTAACCAATGGAAAGCGGCGAGAAATTAACCAGCAATAGGCGGAGTTTCACCACGCATATAGATTACTAGATGTCTCGGAGAGACAGCGCATGCGCGCTGCCAGGCGAGACCTAAAAATTGATCTGCAGTTGGTTAGGAAGAGTTGTCTGGTAATTGACATTCCTTCTTTGAACATTAAGTCAATGCTGAAAAATAAAATATAATGTCCTCTTTACTGCTCGTTTTCTGTCTGAGCTCCTTAAAAGTCAACTGAGGATTCTGAAGTCCCACCTGCACCCGTTCTTCCGGCACCACTCCCAAACTTGAACTACTCTTACTGCGTGAAATATTTTGTTATTTTGCAAACTCTGTGTATTTTAGACAGCTGGCAACATTTTTTTTTTTAAGTTTGTAAAGTTTGACGGAGAAAACACAACACTTTAACCAGAAAAATGTTGTCTCAGAAAAGAGAATATGAAATATGGGATTTCCTGGTTTGCAGAAATAATCTTGTGTGAAAACGTTTTTGTCTGAGAATTTCATATCCCAGGCAAAGCTGTCAAAAATACACAAGCATCAGAAATTGTACTTATCTTTGTGTTGGGGAGCAAGGTGCCAAGTCCACAGTCTGGGGTTAACAATGCACTCTTTGTCCCAGTCCTACTTATATTAGCATATATTTATTCTGCTGGGTTCCATGTTTTTCTTAATTACGCAATGTAGAGTGTTGCATTGTATTGTTCCACGTGCTACATCTTTCAGTGAGTATCCATAATATTACACTAATACACTTCCCACACTGTGTGAGTGCTACACTCACAAACTGGAGGTCTGTTCCTTTTTAAGTTTTGCCTACACGGTGCTTGTGAAATCTCTTGTAACAAAAAAAAATCTTAAAGGGGGCTAGAGCCTTTCCATTACATACCTTTACCTTCCATTGGTTGAATCCCACGTCACTCTTGTTTCCTTTCCACCTGTTTGTCAGCGCCTCCTCCTGCCTCCAGCTTCCTGCTCTTCTTCACATCTTTGTCCTTGCTATGGAGTTTGGACCAAGTACTGCTTCCAGCGGTCAGTTTCCTTCCATTGGCCGCGCACTTGTAACATACTTTAATTTTACTTTTTTGCTTTACAGCATCTCCATTCTGTTTGTTGATTGTCCGTCTCTACCACCACTTACTTCTGTCTCTGCATTCCCCGTTCCTGTTCGTTGGTGGACTGTCTTTCCCACCACCTCGCTCCCGTCACTGTATGACTCTTCCCCATCCCACATAGCTTGTCTTATATAGCGCAAATTCGACCAGAAGGACTTGGGGGCATATTATCAAGAACGGCGTTAAAATTATCGCCGGTTTAGCGGCAGAAAACTGCTGCTAAAGCGGCGATAATGGGCTTGATAATATGCCCTGGAGAATTCCAATAGAAGCCCATGTTCACACCAGAACATGGACTTCTATTGGAATGCTCAAGGGCATATTATCAAGCTCATTATCGCCGCTTTAGCGGCAGTTTTCTGCCGCTAAACCGGCGATAATTTTTAACGCCGTTCTTGATAATATGCCCTTTGGAATGCTTTACATGAGGGCCAGTTATATTACACAAGGACACATTAATTTTTATAGGCAAGGGGATATTAAGTGATTTGCCCAAAATCACAGGATTTTGAGCCGGCCCCGAGACTCGAACCTGCTTTCCCCGTTTCCCAGCTCCAAAATCAGCAGCTCTGGCAACAATGTCACAGCCGCTCCATGCCTAACGTTCCAGCTATCTACACTTTGACACGCTGGTAACTGCAATGTGCATTTGCTCAAGAATATACTCTATATGTTAAGCATAGGAAAAACAACAATTTGAACTTGTTTGTATATGCAATTTTTTTCTTTTTATCTTTTCAGCGTCGGCATTCTGTTCGTTGCTTGCCCGACCTACCGCCACCTCAATTCCATCACTGCATGCCCTTTCCCCACCCCATATAGCTTGTTTTATATAGCATGAAGTTGACAGGACGTATTTAAATTTTACATGAGCTCTAGCCAGTTACATTACACAAGGACAGGCATGGGGAGATTAAGTGATTTTCCCAGAATCATTGGATGTTGCGCCGGCACCGAGACTCAAACCTGGTTCCCCAGCTCCACAGTTTGCAGCTCTGGCCCTAATGCCACAACCTCTCTATGATCAGTGTTCCAGCTAGCTACACTTTGACACGCTAGTAACTGCAATGGGTATTTGTTTAAGAATATTAACTACATATTAATCATAGGAAAAATAACAATTTTAATTTTTTTGTATGTGCATAGCTCAAAGTACAAAAAAAAGTGAATGACGCTGTCTGGCCACATCATGTCGTTTTTTTTTGTTTTGTTTTTACTTTAAGCTATATAGCACAGCAGCTTGAACCACTGTCCAACATTAAAAAAAAAAACATTGACAAAGCCGATAGATCTCGCATATGCGAAACCTATTGGCTTTGCCAATGCTTGATTATTTCTGTCTGTCACTCATGAATGCCATTACTCCCTCACCATCATCTCTCTGCCTGTCATCCCATCAGACCCACACCTCTTACTGTCTCACACACTGACAGGTGTGCAGCCCACAATGCCAGCCACACTCAACGTCAGACGCTGTCAAACAGCGCCTCAAACACCTGCATATTTGTTTCTAGTGCCACTCACAGAGAAAGTGCTGTTCTAACAGGATGGCAGTATTATGTCTGAAGATGAGCAGGTGTGTGAGATGCCAGCCTGTTTGCACTAATGAATATACGACATACCCGTCATAATATTTTGCAGAATAGCTAAATTAGGACCATTTGCCTACCCATCGCTCTATAAACCTTGGCTTTTTCCAAGAAAAAATGGGGGGAGGGATCATGCTTTCTGAGGTCTCGAGACGGCTCCTCCTTTCACACAGTGCTAGAGATGACGTGAGTTCGAAAGTTCCACTTTCACTCTGTGCCTTTGTCTCTCTCTCGCTTGCATTCGAAGCCAAATTTACAAATTTTCCGCGCAACACAGGGCAACAACAGTACCATATCCACTAACATTGGCTTGCTGTTGCTGTAATGCCCTGGAAAGTAAATACTGATGTGTGACAGCGTAAAGCCATAGTAAATCTGGGCCATCGTCTTTAGTGCAGTGTAACTTGGTATGACAGGAGTTATACAAAACTGTGCTGCAGTAGGATAAGGAGCGTCCTCCTCTCCATTGGAGATGGAAAGGGGGATGGTCAGAAGAGCCATCACGAGAGATCGAAGGTCCTTGCATTTTGTGTAGGTCACAGAGGTCTTACACAGGAAGACAGGACCACAAGAATGGGTAGCCTGGTCCAAATAGTTTTGCTTAAACAATGTACTCCCCAATTTAACAGCTACAGTGAGGGTGACTAATGAGCCTCATCACCGACATGATGGGTCACACTTAAAGTTTGTTTGATTAGTGCTTTTTGAGCCCCTTCTGTCTGCAGATGTACAGACAGAAGCTCCTAAATAATACTAAGATTATAGCCATGACAGAGTGGAGGGCGGAGGCTGTCGGCGGCCAAAAGAAAATAGTACATGGGGGAAAACAGAGAAATTACTAAAAATAGGAAAAACAGAGGTTAGAAATAAAAGTAGAGAGGGATGAATGGAGAAAACATGAAAGAAGGCAAGGACAAAGAAAGAAAGGGAAACAAGAAGTCTGGGGGATGGGAGGCATGAAGGGGGAGAAGAAAAAATGGGGAAAGAATAAAAAGGGAGGAAAAAAAGGAAAAGAGAAAGAATGAAAGAGAGAATGAGGGGAGAAAGGAAGAAACACTAACTGAGTGAAAGATAAGAAGGACACAGAAAGAAAGAAAAATATAGAAAGGGAGAAAGAGTAGATGAAGGAAGAAATAAAAAAAAAGGAAGGAAGGAAGGAAAGCAGACAGAGAAGGAAAAAATAAAAATGAAAATACAAAACAAAAAAGAAATGGGAGAAGAAAAACATAAAGAGAGAAATCAAGTTGAGGGGTTATAAAAGTAGCAAAAACAAGAAAACGGGAGAAAAAGGTGAATGCAACATTACAAAAGGAAAATGAAAGACAAATACAAATTTAGGAGAACTGTAAAAAACATAGGCACAAAACTGAATCAGGAATTGGAGGGAAATGAGAATGGCAATCAATGGGAATGGGCAGAAGAAACAAACAAAAAAAAGAGAGACACTGAATGAGGTAAGATTGAAAGAGATTAAAAACAAAAATGAAAGAAAAAGATGAGAGAAAATTATTAAGACAAAAAGAGAAATATATTTAACAATTATAGGATTGAAAGGAAGAAAGAGGAAGGCAAATAAAAGAAAGCAGGGTGGAGTACAAAACAAAATCAAAATGGTAACAAAGAGAGACAAGGAGGTGAATGGAAGGGTTGAGAAAGGAGTGAAGTACTGATGAGGTGAGAGATGAAAAATACAGATGAGCAGGAAAGAGGGAAAGGAAAATAGGAAGAAAAAAGACAGAGTAGTGATAAAAAAAATATGAAGAACAAGAAGAATGTAATATATAAACACCCTCGATCCGTCTGTGGTCCATGCAGATTCAGATTCAGACTCGTGGCCTCCACGGCACTGGTCTTATAAGGAGCGAGCGGGATCCGCCACCATCAAATCCATGGCATGATGTAATCATTGGACCAAGTATCCATGTTTGTGACCAACCAAAAGCTTTATGTTGAAGCCCTATCCTAACCACTTCAAGTAGTCCGCCCAAAACTCTTTTGACCTGTGTGGGTTACATTTAATATCTGATTTACATGTCCAATTTACTGCTCTTAACCAAGCTGCTGGGTGGGGAGGCAAAGAGTCTAACCACCTTTTACATATCTCAGTCAGAACAATGTTCTCTGCTATAATTGCCCTTATAATGATTTCAACATTCTTCCAAAATTCTTGAATACCTGGACAAGTGAAGAAAACATGGACATCATTGGCCCTTAAAAAATTGCACCTCTTACAGCTGGGAACCGGTTGCAGCACAAACTTAGCTAATCTTTGTGGGGTCCAATATAATCTGTGGATGACAAAAAATTGATGACGTTTAAAATTAGCAGGAGATACAATAGCATATAACATTTTCAAGGAATCCATCCACAAAGACTGTATACAGCCTTCCTGTAGTGTACTTGTCCAGATATCAGAAGGGGCCTTCAGTTTGTCTTCTTCCGCCTCCAAGAACTGTCCATACCATTTTGCCACTTCTTTAGTGCTTGGGTTTGTATCCTGTAGTGAGGCTTCAAAATCCCACCTGCCCCCCACCTCCTCTGCAGCAGTGGAGGACCATGAAGTGAGCTGCAAGTACTTGAACCTGGATAACTTATTACCTGTCCTGTTGTTTAATGCCTCCCAAGGAATCATTCCGTCTGTTGTTAACAGGTCCCCCCAATTTGTTATCCCTGCCTGTTTTAATGGCAAACTCAAAGCGTCTTTCATACACTCCGGCGTTCCAGGGGATTCCCAAATTGGAGAAAAATCAGAAAAGTAACCGATCTTTAATAATCGTCTCACTGTGAGCCACAATTTCAGTGCAGATTTTAGGACTTTTAGCCTTACTTTTTAAAAAAAATGTTGGGCTCCAAATTTGTATAAAAATGCTTTTGGACTCAGTTCTTTAGCCATTTCTCTTAATATTGACCCCCATGTGGTGCTAATGGGCTCCCCTGCCAACATACGGATGTTTTTAAATTGGAAGGCCATGCAGTAAAGTTTAAGGTATGGCAAAGCTAACCCGCCCTTTTTAAGGCTGCTCCGTAATTTTTTCCATGAGAGGCGCACCCCCCGAGCTGCCCAAATGAAGCTCGATATTTTCCCTGGATTTTATTTATTTCGTCTTTAGAAAAACTGAGTGGTATGCCATTAAAAAGGTATGTTAGCTTCGGTAGAACAGACATGTTTATCAAATTTACTCTCCCATAAATAGACAAAGGTAATTTCTTCCACCTGCTTCTCCACCTCCTTCATAACTCGTTTCAAATTACAAGAGGGGATCTCATCGATTTTATTTGTGATGACAATCCCCAAATATCTCATCTCTTTACATCTTCTGCCGCCCCAGTCCTACATATTCCAACACATCACTTCTGTCTTTGATAAGTTTACTAAATAACCAGAAAAGACCCCATATTCGTTTGTCAATTGTTCCATTCTAATTAGTGTTTGGGCCGGATCAGAAGTGTATAGTATCAGGTCGTCTGCATATAATGCAATTTTACTATGTGAAGGGAGCTGGTCAAGGGGATAATTTGATCATCGGCTCTCATCAAGTGTGCCAGGGGTTCTATATATAAATCGAAAAGGAGTGGAGACAGGGGGCAACCCTGCCTTGTCCCTCTATGGATATCGAAGCTCCTTGTCAGGGAACCATTTATAAGAATTTTGGTCATGGGGTGCTCATATAGTTTTTGCATTGCCCTTATAAAATCCAAACTAAAACCCATTGTATCTAAAACAGCCCATAAAACCCCCCAGCTAACGCGATCAAATGCCTTGGCGGCGTCTATAGTGATTACCGCCAACGGAATCGATCGGGCAACTGCTAAGTCTATTGTTCCAATCAGAGACAGTGTAAGGTCCTGTATTTGTCTCTTTGGAACAAAGCCTTTCTGATCAATATGGATCAGTTGAGGTGCGACCTCGACTAATCGCCCCGCCAAAATACCCGTGTAGATTTCATGATCTACATTTAGTAATGAAATCGGGCGATATGAATCAGCCCTCCTCGGGTCCTTGGCCGGTTTTAAAATCAATGTGATTATAGCCTCTCTCCAAGACATCGGGGTCAGCCCTTCCTCTCTATAGACTGAATTAAAAAGAGTTTTCATTTCCGGCACTATCTCGTCGGTTATCAATTTGTAGACCTCAATTGGTACAGAGTCAGGACCCGCAGCTTTACCGTTTTTCATGCGTTTAAGCTGCTCTCTGATTTCTCCCTCTGTAATGGGGGTGTCAAGTTTGTTCCTGCCCTCAGTTGTTAAAACCGGAAGGCCTACGTTATTTAGCCAGCGTTTCAATGCCTCTTCATCTGGTCACTCTGAATCAGTATATAACTCAGAAAAAAGGGAGACCAGGTTCTCCTGTATTTCTTCTTCATTGTTTGTAGTAACTCCCTCCGGGTTAATTACCAACTCCCCGATGTGGTTTCTCGCCCTCTCAGCCTTTGACTTCCAAGCTAAAAGTGTGCCGACTTTTTCTCCGTACTCAAAGTGTTGCGTACGCCCAGTAGCCCACCTTTCCCTACATTTTAGGTCTAGTTTGATCTTATAATTCAATCTAGCTTCCTCAAGGTTTTTCAAGATCTCGTCTCTCTGCTGTATATTGTGTGCTCCCTGCTGCGCTCTTCTTTCTAATGTCCCAATCTCTTCTTCCAATTTTTTTAAGTCAGCCCTTTCCACCTTATTCTTAAAAGAGACCTGACTTTGTAGAACCCCCCTAAGGAAGGCTTTAAAAGTGTCCCAGATATCTCCTATTGGAGCTGATTGGGCATTAATCTGAAAAAACTCTACGGTGATTTCCTTCAAGCGAGCTGCCACATCTAAGTCTAGTAATATGGATCTTTTTAATGTCCATCTCAGATTATTTCTCCTTTTTACACCCTTCAATGAGATACTAACCATGGTGTGATCAGAAATATGTCCTGGGAGTATACATACTTCTTTCAAACTCCCTACCAACTCTCTATCTACTAACAAATAATCCAGTCGTGAAAAATGATGGTATTTTTACTATGGAAGGTATATGCTCTTTTACCTTGCATTAGATACCTCCAGGAGTCAACCAAACCCAGTTCAGATAACATATGCTTGAGAGCTTGTCTTGTTTTTGTCCCTTGATTTTGGGCGCTCCTCCTACTAGTAGACCTATCTAATACTGGGTCTAAAAGAGTGTTAAAATCCCCCCTATTATTATTGGTGCTGCTGCCCCAGCTACCATAAGTTGCATATCTACTATGTACTGGGGATCATCCACATTGGGGCCATAGAACCCCATGCAAACAATTTCGGACCCTGTACAACTAAGAGTGGCCATGACCCATCTACCTGAACTATCAGTTTTAGAAGAGGTCATTTCAACTCCTGACCCTTTCCTGATTATTATTGCCACTCCCTTTGAATATTCCAATTGATCGGAGGCAACATAGCTCCCTATCCAACTTTGCTTTTTATATAACTCCCTACTCTCTATCGCTGTTAAGTGGGTCTCTTGAATGATACTTACATGGGCTTGTGATTCTTCCAAGTACCTCATTACCAATCCCTGTCTATTTTTTATTCTTAGACCATTTACGTTCCAAGTTGTAATTTGTAAATTATTGTCCTTCCCGGCCATCTATCTTTAGGTAATCTGACGAACTTGGACCCGAGGATCTCTGCTTCATTTTTTTAAAAGAAGATCCTAATGAAGTGCAAAATAAGGACTGATTTTTTATTTTTTCCCACTGCTCCCCACCCCGTGCCCCAACCTGATCCCTTCCACCCTTTATCCCCCCCCCATGGGAACCCTCCCAGAACTATCAGGCATAAGCCTGTAGGAACCGCCGAGGAGGAGAAGGCATTATCACATAGAAATCTATAGTCTAAACCAAGCTCTTCCACACCCCTCCCTCCCTCCCGCTCACCCATCTCCCCCATCTCCACCCAATATCTGTGACTTATATCTGTGTCTTATTCTTTTTTTTTTAACTCTTATAGATATTTTATATTCTATTTTGTTCTATTTGTGTTCATTTATATCCATCTTGGTTTTTTCAATTTTATAGTTTTAGGCTAACAATAACATGTTTAACAGTTTTATTTCCCAGGCCCCCCACCCTTCTTTATGCTGTCTATCAGACTGTCTGCCTCGTCTATAGACCGTATGTTACGCATTTGGTTGTTCCACATAACACGGAGCATGGCTGGAAATTTTAATTGGGCCTTAGCGCCTAGATTATTTAGCTCCCCATTCTTCTCCCCAGCTCCCATTGCTTCTGGTCTGTTGCATGACAGACGTCTGATCTGATGGTGAACGTCAGCTTCTGAGTTGTATAGGGACCATTTTTAAGGCGGCAAGCAGGATAGTCTCTTTAACAGAGTATGATAAAAAATGTATCAGAATTTTTATTGGCTTTTGCCGCTGCGGGTTCCTCTTAAATGGATCCCTATGAACCCGCTGTATTTCCAAATCGAGATTGATATCCAGTCTATCCTTCAAAGCCGTCTCCATTAACAGTTTTATCACAAAAGCCTTTAGGCTTGACCCTTCCTCAGCTTCTGGTATATTTATAATCCGAAGATTATTCCTTCGAGAATGATTTTCTATTCGTTCCAAGTCTTCTCTGAGGCTGGCGTTTTCTTTGACCAGAGCCTCTACTCCTTTGGAGTTTTTAGCTATGTCGTTTCGCATTGAGCTGACTTCCACCTCCAATTGCCCTGTCCGGGCAACCACATCATCTAACTTTTGCACAAGTACTGTACAAGAGGCCTGTATGTCTGCTTGGTTTGCCTCAGACGTTTCAAACCGAATTTTAAGTTCTTCCCGGAGGCCTAGAAGGATGGATGCCAATGGAACATCTAGATTTTCTGGGCTGGATCGAGGTTTCACTAAAGGCTCAACTTGAGCTGAGCAACTTATAGGGATTGACAAGTTCTCTTGTTGTGGTCCCACTTCAAATTGTTCATCTTCCTCCTGGGTAGATAAAGTACTAAACATGTTTTGCGTGGTAACCTGAAAGCGAGTCTCTTCGGCGCCATGATTGCTCCCTGTTTCACGGCCCCTTCACCCCGCTTCACTTGTACTACTTTCTAGCATGCTGGGGTTGGCTCCGCTTATCTCAGGTTCAGTGAGTAAAGTTGAAGGCTCCCCTGCTCTTCTGTTTCCAGCATCCCCATTTTCTCCAGACGCCATCCCGTGTGTTAGGACTTTGTAGTAGGATTTTAGGGAAGGAGTGACTTTAATTTGTATAGGGGAAATTTTTTTCCCTCTCCCAAGTGGGCTCTTCCCTTGCTGTTTTAAGTTTTTTTTAGCCCTTACAACTTTTGGGGGGATAGTACTGACAGTGATATCCCCGGGGCCCTTTTAGCAGAAAGAGTAAAGTCGTCACTTACCCCTGTAAGGCTTCCCAGGGTACCGAAGGTTCTTGCACGCAAAGCGTACCTTGATATTTTATCTGGAATTGCACCAGCGTTCTCATCGACCTTAGCAAGCATTGAATTAGTCTTCTTCATATGGGGCGAACACTTCAAGGACAAGCACTGTGTGAGTCCTCCATTCAGAACTCGCTGGCCCTTTCCATCCTGCTGGGGCCCCCCTCCGTGATACACTCGTTGTGAAACGCTTCTCCTCTCAGCGTGCACTGCACTCCGACTAGTTCTGACACTGCCAACGCTGCCCCTCAGTATGCGTGCGATTCTGACACGCCGCAACAGCCCTGGCGCCCGTATTGTATTGTATTGTATTGCATTTTTATATAGCGCAACTGTCACCCTACGGGTATCCAGGCGCTGTCACATAACAGAGGAATTCATCAGTCTACAGAGTATCACACATTTAGGGAATGATGTTGGCATTCCTAGGGAAAAGCCATGTTTTCAGATTCCTTCTGAAACATAGCAGAGTGTCGGCTTGTCTGATCTCTTGTGGGAGTTCGTTCCACAGACGAGATGCCGCATTACTAAAAGCTCTTCCTCCCATCCTAGATGTTTTAAATCTGTTGGTATTAACTAAATAGGCACCAGAGGATCGAAGGGATCTGGTTGGTTTATACCACGTAAATCTATCCTGCATAGGAAGGGGACCAAGGCCATGTGCCGCTTTATATACTATACATAGGGATTTAAAACTCACTCTTTCCTTAACTGGCAGCCAGTGTAATTCAGTTAGAGCCAGCGTAGTGGAAGCCCTACGTTGTCTTCCTAACGCCAACTTGGCTGCCATAGACTGGACTCTCTGCAACCCCTGCAGGATATATTGTGGGGCTCCTAAGTATAGGGAGTTGCAGTAGTCCAGTCTGCATAAAATGGTGCTTCTTACTACCAAGGGTCTAGTTTCCACTGGCAGCAGGGGGAGGATCTTCCTCAATGCCTTTAAAAGGGCAAAGCAGACATTAGTTGTTTTGTTGGCCTGTGATGCCATCTGGAGGTTATCATCAATTAAGACACCTAAATTTCGAACCGTTTTAACTGTGGGAAGAGATGCATCCCCAGGTGAAAACTTAATTTCCATTGGTATCTGGTGTGTCAGTTTGGCCCCACCACAGTATACCACTTCAGTTTTTTCTTTATTAAATTGCAAGGAATTTTCCTTAAGACCATGCGGACACTCTCTTTCCCTCCTCAGCGCCGAAATCAGGAACGCAGGACACCAGAACGGGACGCCGCCGATCAACTCCCGCACAATCCGGTATTTTGAATCCGTGCATTCTGGTGATATTAATTTAAGTGGAGATGGATAAACCGGGGTGGGGGGGCGCCGGGAAGGCCATTACAAGCACCTTCCTCACCCGGCGGTCTGCGACCGTTTACCTCGCGGCCGCCATGTTCCCCAGCGGAACTAGAAGATTGAGGTGATAGAGATACTGATAGTGACTGTGTTGGGAAGTTCAGGCACTGTTGAAGTTCTGGGGCATAGTTGTCATCCTTGCCCTAGTATTGATATTCTGGGAGTTAAAACTGCTTTCTTGTCAGGCTGTAGACATCCAGTCATGAATAGCACCCATGTTTGGATGTCGGCTAAAGCATACACTAAGGCAGGCTTCTCCATCTAGTAGCTCGTGAGCTACTGGTAGCTCTCCAGCTACCTGTGAGTACCTCTCCTGTGTGCAGCCCAGCCTACTAAATTTGAAGCTTTAGTTTGGTTGAATTAATATTTGTATACCAAATTTGAAAAGTGTTTATTTGATATGGGAATGAGTGTATTTTCAGAACCCATAATTTCCAAAGTATTATTAAAACTGATATTTGAATGACAAATCATACATCATTAGGAGACTTATTCCTAATATGTTTACCTAGGTGCAGGGAGAATTGCAGCTGTGGCGGTTATGTATTACCCTTGTAAAGGCATTCCAAATGGACTAAGCCTTTTTAACATTACTGCTGGCAATCTTGCACTGAGGTGATCACAGCTTGTAATGTACATAAAGTGGACACTAATGTTATCTTGTCTGATGTATACAACACTAATAATATTAGTAGCTCTGGATGATTTTCATTGAAAATAAGTAGCTTATGTTAATGAGAAGGTTGGAGACCCCTGTGTCATCCAGTTAGATTTGCTGCCAAGAGTTGAGTTGTCAGCCTATAGAATGAGAAGCCAAAGGTTGTGAGCCATGATGTCAGAGGGAGATGGCATTGAACAGAACAAGGCTGTCTCATTTTCCTTTCTCTCCCTCCCAATCTATATCTACCAGTGGAGGCCAGTAATGTTAGAAAAGATGGGTGCAGGGGTCCACAAATACACACACACAATGCACAGTCACTCACACCCATGCATTCATACATGCACACACAAACACACACACACGCATTCACAACACTCACTCACAAATACACATACACATGTGCATTCATACATACATGCACTCACACAGCAAACATCAAAAAACATAACACCTTCACTGCTGCTCTCCCAGAGGGAAGCCTAGGAGGCCCCAGGAGGGTTGGGACTGCTGCCTTCCCTCATTGGCAGAACTTAGGTCAGACAATGTGGAAAATCAGCAGTCCCTCACTAGTCACAGAGTGGGATGGAGTCAGTGAGACTGCTGACCCAACCCCACTCTGTAACGAGGTGTGACTGATTGACACTGGACCCTGGGCACTCCAAGGATCAAAACTGAAGCTCCAAGGTCTGAGGCAATCAGTGATGCTCCCCCTCATCATGAGGGGAGGGCCTCAAGGTACATTTGCCAGCTTGAGGAGGTCACACCCACAGGCAAAGTTCAGCTCAGGCAGCCAGGCGTGTGCACATTTAGCATATATCTAGCTCCTGGCTGCTTGACCTGAACAAGAAGAGTGTCTGTCAGGCTGACCTTTGTTCAGCCTGACAGGTACTCTTTGTTGGGGAAAAAGGTTGGGGACCTGTACAGATGGGCCGCTGCTGATATCTACCTCTTTCTCTTAATTTCCCTCCAATTCACAAGAGTTATCCTCTTGAAATCTTCTTACCTATCTCTCTATCTCTCTTTCCCTTGCTCTCTCTTTCCATTTTCTCTAATTCTACTTTCTCTGAGAAGTTCCCGACTCAGACCAGGCCTGGAAATTAAGTGTGTAGTTTTTTGTTTCCTCCTCACATTTTCTTCATCAGAGTAGTGTTTAAAGTACAATGGAGATAGGCGCAACTAAGGGGCCGATTCCGATCTCAGCCGGTAGGGCTCCGAATCGGATTCGGCTTAACCGGATCCGATTCGGAGCCCTATTTCCCGACCGATCCGTATGCGTGTCCGGGCGAGCGAGTACGATGCGTATTCGCCGACCGACTCGTCCGGGCGTCCCGACCGACTCGATCCCGGGTCAAACCGCACCGACCGACTCGCACGGACACGACTCGCACCGCGCAATGGAGACGTTCCCCGGCCGGGTAAGTACGATGCGCGCCGCGAGCAGTCCGACCGAGCCGCGCACTCCGGCTCGAAAGAGCTGTCGGAGCCGTACTTTGGGGGTCCGTGTCGGACCCCCCTGTATGCGTAGCCGCGCGAGTCGCACACAGGGGGGACCCATAGGTCCCCCCTACCTGTGCGTGTACGGCGCGAATCGCTTGGCCGCGTACACGCTGTAGGGGGCGCACTTGTCCGCATCGCACCCATTGAGTCAATGGGAGCCCGCGTACGCGTTGTACGACAGGCTCCCATTGACTTCAATGGGAGTCCGACCGACTCGAGTCCGATGGCATACGTGCGCATCGTACTCGTTCGGTCGGACTGCACGGGTCCGATTCGGTCGGAAATCTCTCCGGGTCCGGCTCGGTCGGAGAGATTTCCGGCCCGAATCGGAATCGGCCCCTAAATTTTGTCCACAGTAAAAAGTAAAACATTCAGGTAATATGGTACACATAGGTACCATAAGTAGTGGTGCTGGAGGTGCTGCAGCACGCCCAAAATAGCCATGCTGGAGTTCAGAAGGGGAATGAGCAATAAAGATGCCTTTAAGTTTGCTTTTATCTTACCATATTTTCTGTGCGTTCAAGGACAGTGGTCAGATATCAGGCTATGCCTTCTGAAAAATTGCAGCGTATTCTTTGAACATGGAGATTGGTGTTTAGTTTTCTTTATCTGACTGAAAAGTGAGAGGGTTTTGCAAAGTGAAACTATGTGACAATCTTGCTGGTGTGAAAAGAAAGGCTGTAGAATGTACTTTTTTCTAATGCACACAATGTAAAAATACCTATAAAGTATATCAGCAGTTTGAAAGCACAAATTATGCACTTTTGTATACTTCGAAAGTGTGGTAGGAAACAAAGATTTTAATAGAATCAAAACAAATCAAGGCACTTTAATTGATGGTACACAAATGCCAAATATTCAATGTAACCTGATTTCCACACATTTTTTGATCTCTATATAGTTTTATCAGTAAAACTGCATGTCTGTCTAAAGTTAGTGGCCATTTCAATGGAGAATGTGCTGACTTCAAATGAGTGTGCATTACCACATGATGCTTTAGTAATATATTGGTGACAACGTGCTTCAAAATTCAGCAGTAACTACATTCTACACCATTACCACTCCCTTGCTGAATGGGCGAGGCTCATTTGCTACACTTGTTCTTTGTGTGACGCTTGAATTTTTAAAATTCCCTATAAGTTCAGTAATGTAACACTGATGTAAGCACTCCCACTCTGAATATTGTTCCAACACCACTGGTTGTACCTGGAGAAAGCACCCCGATTGTGTTTGGTTTCCCTACCCCCAGTTAGAAGAGTGCACTGCCACAGAATCCTAGGACCACCGCTGAGACCCTGGGACAATGCACACCTAGTATCATTAATGCTCAGTTCCTGTCCCCATCTCTCGCCTCATGATGGCACTGTCAAGCCAGCCTCTGCCATGCCTAGGTCTCACTCAATTCTAAGACACTACCACCTACAACATCCAGAGGCCCTTTTGCCTCCTGCCGTCACCCTCCTCAGGCCCTCTCTTTCTGTGCACCGTCGAACTCCATTGTACTGTAATGTACTACAGCATTCTATAGCGCTTCATGCACTTAAGGCGGCCACAAATGCTTTGAAGGAGATCTGATAACTGGGGAACCTTTCAATGATCATGGGTCGGTACTTTCAGATTTTTTCCTGGCCCTCCTGTCATACCCCTCCCTAGTTCCTCTACAGACCCTTGCCCACTGCTTCCTTGGAAAGGTTCTTTCACACCTCATCCATGGCCTGTCTTGCTTCACCCACAGCCTTGCTCACAATCTGCTCCACAACCTGGCACACTCATAGCATCCTTAGGTTCAACCGTCAGGAAGTGACTCTAAAAAGAAATGTACCTCAAGAACTCTACTATTAAATAACATGTCACTACTTGTGGTCGTGGGTGGGAGGGGTGGAAGTGGTCAATCTTCTTAGAATGACCTCTGATAAGTGTTATTGCTTCAGAGTTTTATGCTTTTCTCCCATCCCCTAGAGGCTGATTGGACAGACTCAACTTAGACAGGCTCAGCCAATCTGGGCTCTGTTCCATGTCTATATGGTACAAGTACAATGTTATTAATGATGGTGTGCCACTAGCTTTAATAAAAACATTCCAATCATTGCAAAAAACAGAGACCCAGCCTCTCTACAAGTAAAAACACAGAAATCATATACAACAGGAGCTGGAGAGTTTACGCGTGTTGCCAACCAATCAAAGGATGCATCCAATATAAGAAGATGTGCATAGGTGAAAGAAGGCTATAGAACACAGCTCTGTAGGATGTTGGGGGATGTAGTGAGCTACAACTGTGCAGGTCGAAGAGGAGTTTGTTGTGGTATCTCCTGTAGAACTCACCCACATCTGTTTCAATGCATGGCTCGGCCAACAACCTCAGTAACCGCCTGTGACTCATCAGTGCTGCACACCTCAGTCTTGACCTCCAGCAACCCCTGCTTAACTTGAATAGGTGTCCAAGATGTTAAAAGGATGTGAGCCCCATAGCAGGTGTATCTGGTAGACACACAATCGAGCCCTGTCAGTGTGCATGAGATACAGTTCTCCCAGGGGATTTTATTCCTGACCTACCGCACTTCCTCCTGTTTCAGTACTGGAGTCCACACATCCCCATCTCTGTCAATGCACCACAATCTTCACCAGTAACCTCTCTTCTATCCCAGCATTGAAAACAGCATACAGCTCCAACAAAGCACCTCACTCATGACACATAATACCCCTGCTACACCATGCATGGCACCCTTGTACATCTCTGCTATTGCACCTCTCTCCAGACCTGCTATTTTTATACCCAGAGCATCCACCACCCACCACCCCCTACCCTTTAACCCCACTGCTGAATCAGTCCCCTGCCATTAGCCAGCAGTGAAGCCCCCGCATTCCAGCACCCCGTGATGCTAAAATGCCATTAATTTAGACACATTAAAATACTTCAGTGAAGCCCATTCAAAGGAAGACTAGAATTACACTGGAAAATGTCAAAAGAATAAAAGTAAATCTATGCTTTAGAATATCTCATTTAAAATTAATTTCCACTACAAAGAATTTAACTCAGAATTATTCAATGAGTAGATGACATTTAATTTTTGTTTACCAAGTGGAAAAAATTATACACATTAAAATAGATTTCTTGGTATTTAACTCTCTCCATATTAAGGGTCTTGCATTTGGGTAGAAAGAATGAAACAGAGTGTGACGTTATGCAGCTTTCTCTAGTGAGAGTTGCTCTTTCCTCCATAGTTTGATCAGATACGCCTCACGATGGTGACATCTTGAGTAAGTGACTTCCAGCGAGACCAATGACATACACAGATACTTTACTCACCCTAGGATCATCCTTTCCAAATGTAGTGCATTCTTCTGAAACGTACAGGTGTCTCCCTAGATGTGAATATCCAAAATATATCTAATTAATCGATAGACACCTAAGCTAATTTCTGCTTCAAGCCACACCCAGTGAAGGATGTCTCCCATCACATGACCTCACCACTTCTTGACCAAGACCCTTCCAAAGTATTAAAAGCCATACCCTGCCTTTGGTCAACACTCAGTCGCGTAAGCACTCCATCTATATGTTTATGAAGTTTTAGGGTGCCCAACTCTTTGTCTCATGCTGAGATTGTGGGAGAGGGGCACAAAAAGAACAATTGATGGACAGAATGCTGAACAATGTCATACATTTACCTTAGTACAGAGTTCTAGGACTAAATCCATCATTTTTTTGCTCTCCACGCATTTCAAGTTCAGACCCAGCCATATGCAAATCAGTCTTGAGCCTGTTCCCCATGGGAACAGACCAGCCTGAACTGCCAAGCTACGTCCTCCCTTGACTGGAAATAAGCATTCTAGGACCGGTTTCGGGGTTTCACCCCTCATCAGCCAGGCTAGCTTGACTCCAGTGGCATGGAGAGCACAGGACCCACGTCTGGGCATACCCATCCCACTCAGGATGACACATGCAAAAAGAACAATTGATGGACAGAATGCTGATCAATGTCAAACATTCACCCCAGTACAGAGATCTGGGCCTAAATCCATCGTTTTTTTGCACCCTATTCAATTCCAGTTTAGACCCAGCCATATGCAAATCAGTCTTGACCCTGTTCCCCATGGGAACAGTCCAGCCTGAGCTGCCAAAGCAAGAGGAATCACATCTTCTGATGAAACTTGCGCATTTTCGGAGAACACATTACAAACCTCAATATTCAAGTGGTTTAAGTCACAACAATTGACGATGCAGCGGTGACCATGATACTGGAAGAGGCCTCAGAGAACTAAAGAAATTCATCTTTGACATCTGCTGTGATTTGCAGAGGTAGTCTTCATCCCCTTTGAGACTGGTAACATTACTACCATTAAATGTAGTGTACAGCAGTGCTTAATTTGATCCGGTGGTTGCAGGTGCGGCACATATTTTTGAAGATCAGCACTTATTGACAAAGAAAGAAAGCAGGGATGAAAAAGAACCTAAAACGTGAGATAAAGGGCCAGGGAGTGTCTGGTGGTGGAGGCCTGAGGTGGAATCAAGACTATGCAGACTTGGTTTTCGGGCCCCCCCCTCATTCGATATCGCTGCCATGGGCTCCTGGGACATATTATTTTCACACCTATTATTCAGTATGTTTAGAGGCGCATAACTATAATGTGAATAGGGCTGTGCATAATTTTGATCAGACAAGTGTTGTCTTGCATAGTGCCTGATCATTATGCTAACTGTATTTGGCATAATATTTTGTTTCTCTTTCGCTTATGATGCCTGTGTACCTTTGTTGTTTTGAGACTTGGATGGAGATGATATGTATCACAGAATCTGTGGTCCTAGATATATGTTGCGGCAGCGTGTTCGGCTACTAAGCATTCTCTCAGTGAGATACTGAAATGGATGAATGGATACACAATGTCTTCTTGCTGGGAAGGCTTATTTAATGACCTTTGGTTATATATGTGAAATGAGGGGAAACTTGGGCTACTATGACAAAAGTCCTAGTTTTCGCATGGAAAACAAATTTCACATAGTACACATAGAACCCGAAGTTCTCACAAGAAAAATGTACATAGTAAACATAGGAGGTTATTTATTAGAGCCTAGTGTCAATTGTGCACCACCTAAAGTGGTACATGCATGACACAGGACTCTGAATCAGATTTATGAAGCCACGCAAAGCCACCCTGCGTGACTTTGAGTGACCACATAAATCTTGAGTAAGGTGACGCAGCGCAAATTGCTGCGTCACCTTACTCTGTGCTCAGGATGCATTCCATGGGCATTGCGGTGGGTGTTTACACACAACACCCATGGATTTTGACGCTGCCCCAGTTTGTTTCTGTGCAGGAAAGTGCTCGTTCCTGCACAAAAACAATCCTTCATGCAACGGAGGCAACCTTGCACCATGGTGCAAGGGTGCCTAACGTTGACACTAGGCTGCCGAAACAGCGCCAGCACAGGGAGAAAGGGCAGGAAAGCACCGTATTGCATAATATGGTGCATTCCTGCCCTTTCACTCTGGAGTAGGGCAGCGCAGAAAGGTGACTTGCTGCGCTGCCCTATGCCAAAATCCAATAAATGAGGGACATAGTGCCCATAGTTCTTGCAAGCATTATCTGTACATTAAACCGAAAAAAATGCAGCTTTGGACAACAATAGGTAGGTACTACTACATAAAACATCTTATTGTTATTAATAATTGTTGATATTAATTCCTATTCTTAAGGGGTGCTGAGGGCATGTGAATGCCTGGTATGTGTTTTTCCCTAACCAAATGTCTATTATTCCATCCCGCCATTTGTGAGGTTCGAGTTGTGTTACTCAGTTCTGCAGAGGGTATTGCCTACTTCCAATGGCTCTGATCGGGTTCGTGCCCAAATGTCTCCTACCATTTCCTAAAATCCATCTATATGGGAGCTTCCTCAGGAAAGAAAAGCTCCTTTTATTGCTCCCAAAGCAAACAAGCCGAATGAACTGTGCCAGTTTCTGCTTGTGGACATTTTAGCCTTAACAGTGACTCCAGAGAACGGTTAGTTTCACCAAGAAGACAACTGAAGCCGCTCCCCATTGGGTCATCTATTGGGCATGTTCAGGCCCAGTCCAGACTATCCGCACTCATCTCATGTCATCATGATCATCACTGTTCAGAGGGCTGGATCTGTCACTCGTCTGGTCAGTGACGAGTCACAGATGAATGTATCTGTGCCAGCTGTTTGGACTATGACGAGGCACTGGAGCAGGGCTGCAATGACCACAGACAGGTTAAGCAAGGGCTTCAAGTTAGCCTCAAAGTTCGTGCACAATTTCAATAGGGAAGAGCTCAAAAACAAAGAGCAATGGTTGTTTGTCTGGTTGAAGATAAATAACATACCCCGGAAGTACGTTATTTGTCAGGTGCAAAAAAATAGCACCTATTATGAGTTTTGGGGGAAAAATGCAGATTTTGATGCTTATTGCGCCATAATCTGCATGGCACGGTAAATACCACTCATTTTTCCCCTGTTAAATTCCAACAAGTTTGACTTGCCAAAATGTGGGGAAGAGAGAGCTCTTTGGTGTGCCTGGTAATTAGGGGTGTGGTAAATATCACCCAACTCAGAATTCCAATCCCTGCGAAAACAGGGGTTTATGCAGGGGGCGTGAAATTCTGAGCCATTTTTAATCAGTGCCTTAGTGCCTCCAAGCTGTGCTGTCTGATGACCGGGGAGTTAATCAGTGCAATTCTGAGGTAAATACATGCACGGTACACAACGCAGAGAGATAAACAGACGCTCAGCTCTCCACAGTCTGTGCACCTGTTCACGTCCCTGCTCCAGTTACAGAGCTGATTCAGCTAATAATGAGGGTTAAAAAAACATATTTGCTTCTTTCTGGATGTGGCCCCTCTCAAGAGGCACACAGCAGTCACATGTAAGCTATTCATAGTTCAATATGAAAAATGAATCTGCTTTCTGCCTCTATTCCTCGGTCAAACTATTATCACCGGTTCTCGCTCCCTATTAATCCTGTCATTTCAAGATGGGGCCTCTTCCACGAAGAGGCCCATTTGAGCCATTAATGGCCCTCTCATTAACACATTGCTGCTTCCCGGCCCTGATTGATCACCCGCTCCAGGAGGCTTCCGCTGCCCACTAGGGATGTGATCAGTCGGGTTTATACCTTAATGCCAGGTCTTTCCACAGGCTGCAGCTTCCGATTAAACATCCAGTCTCAGGGCTTAGGCGGCATCAACAGAATCAATACTTTACTCGGCGGAGTATTTCCTAATGAACGCGAGGCTTCCATAACTTCCGATCAGAGCGAGGACAAGGAGAGTGGGCTGGGTGAGCAAGAGGCCCTTTTTAGGTTTCACCTACACAGCGTTTGAGAAATCTATTGTTTTTAATATAAACTTAAAAGGGACTTACATCCCTTCTCTCTTTCCTGGCTTCTCATTGGTTCCTTTGTGTGCCACTTACCTTTACTCCATTTCTATTGGCTGTAGCATATTTTCCTGCAATTTCCAATGCTTGTTCCTCATCTGCTTCTCTTATCCGTTCTCCCCACCGAAATACTGTTAACATCCACTTTGGTGGAACTATATTTTCATAAAGTTTTGCCTTTGACTCTTGCAGCATATTGATATAATAATTTATCACCGAGAGGATGTTGCGCGGTGACGCCTGGGATCCCAGCTCTCGAGGCAGCAGCTCTGCCCTTACACCACATCCTCTCCACTCCCATGTTATTTGTCAGGGAGGTCTTTCCTTCTCCCGGACGATGATTAATGAAAACAGCTCTTTATCCATGACACAGGCGAAACTGATGCATTACCAATGCTTGTTTTTTATTACTAAGCAGATAAGTGCATCATCTGGGAGAAAAGAAAGCGCAGTGTGCACAATGGGAGGAGAGACGGGAGCATATACTGCTGCTGTGGTGATAGTTTAACAACAATCAATTAATCAATCAGGGGTTGGTTAAGCGCAACTACTCACCCGTGAGGGTCTCAAGGTGCTGGGGGGAAAGGGGGGCGGCTCCTTAGTGTGCTGGGGTCATCCGAAGAGCCAGGTCTTGAGGTCCTTCCTGAACTGGTACAATGTAGGAGATTGCCAGAGGTGGATGGGTAGGGTGTTCCAGGCTTTGGCTGCAAGGTAGGCAAAGGACTTTCTTCCCGTTCTAGTCTGGTTGATACGAGGGACGGTGGCAGAGAGAGCTGGGCTGATTGCAGGTATCTTTTGGGTGCGTGGAAGGAGAGTCGACTGTTCAGGTATGCGGGTCTGGTGTTGTGAAGGGCCTTGTATGCGTGGGTGAGGAGTTTGAAGGTTATTCTTCTTTCGACTGGAAGCCAGTGGCGATCGTACAGGTGTTGGGTGATGTGACTGCGACGGGGGATGTTGAGGATCAGTCTGGCTGCGGCGTTCTGGACAGTCTGGAGTTTGCACAGGAGTTTCTTATTGATTCTGGCATAGAGAGGGTTGCTGTAGCCCATTCTGCTGCTGATGAGTGCGTGCGTGACGGTTTTTCTGGATTCGGTTTGGTTCCATCTGAAAGTCTTTCGAAGCATGCGGAGGGTGTTGAAGCAGGTCGAGGATACAGCGTTGATCTGGTGGTTGTGAGCAATGAGTCTAGTATGATGCAGAGGTTTCGAGTGTGGTCTGTCAGGGTGGGGGGATTTTCGAGGGTGGAGGGCCACCAGGAGTCGTTCCATGTGGAGGGGGGTGGAGCCAAAGATGATGACTTCTGTCTTTTCTGAGTTGAGTTTCATGCAGCTCTTCTTCATCCCGGTGGGGATGGCTTTCTTCCCTTCTTGGAAGTTGTGCTTGGTCATGTTGGGTTCATTGGTGAGGGAGAGGATCAGCTGGGTGTCGTTGGCGTAAGAGACAATGTTGAGCCCATGGTTCCTGATGATGGTTGCGAGGAGGGCCATGTAGAAGTTGAAGAGGGTGGGGCTGAGGGAGGAGCTCTGGGGCACTCCGCAGATCGTCTCTGTTGATTCCAAGAGGTCGCAAGGGAGTCTAACCCGCGGAGTTCTGCCGGTGAGGAAGAAACGTTACCAGTCGAGGGCCTTGCCGTGGATGCCGGCGTCGTGGAGCCTGGTGGCTAGGTTGCAGTGGGTGACGGTGTCAAATGCCGCTGAGAGGTCCAGGAGGATGAGGGCTGCCATTTCACCCTGGTCAAGGAGGGAGAGGATGTCGTCGGTGGTGGCGAGTAGAGTGGTCTCAGTGCTGTGGTTGCTTCGAAATCCAGATTGTAAGATGTCCAGGATGTTGTCAGCTTCAATGAAGTTTGCTAGCTGGGTGTTGACAGCCTTTTCGATGACCTTGGCTGTGAAGGGAAGCAGGGAGATGGGCCTGAAGTTCTTGAGGTCTGCCGGGTCCGCTGAGGGTTTCTTCAGGAGGGTGTTGACTTCAGCGTTTTTCCAGTCATCGGGGAAGGTGGCAGTCTCGAAGGAGCAGTTGATCGTCCGATGTAGTTCGGGTGCGATGGCAGAGGTGGCTCTGTGGAAGATGTGGTGTGGGCAGGAGTCTGATGGTGCTCTGGAGTGGATGCTTTTCATGGTCTTCAAGATGTCTTCAAGGTCTGTTGGGTGACGTCGCATGAGGGGGATCTGAAGTGGTGAGGTGGTCTTGGTTGTTGAAGTTGTCGCAGATCATCTTAATATTGTGGTGGAAGAAGGTGCTGAGTCTGTTGCAGAGAGGTCTTGGGAGGGTGGGACATCTGTTGCTTCGCTGCAAGTTTTGGCAAATTAATTGATGATGGAGAAGAGCTCTTTGGTGTTGTGTGCGTTGGTGAGGATTCTGTCTTTGAGGGATTTCTTCCTTGTGAATTTGATGAGTTGGTGTTGTGCAGTGGTGGCTGCTTTGTAGGCGAAGTGGAATACTAGGGTTTTGTTGTTCCTCCATGTCTTTTCGAGTCATCAGCAGGACCGTCTGGATTCTTGGATTGCAGAGGTGAACCAGCTTGCTTTCTTGATGTGTCTTCCGGTGGCTTTCGTGAGGGGGGTGAGTGTGTCGGCGCAGTTTGTGATCCAGTGGTGGAGGTTCCGTGCTGCGTTGTTTGCGTTTGACGTGGTTGGTGGTAGGGTGTTGACGAGGGTGGAACTGAGCTGGTCTTCCGTGACTTTGTTCCTGCTTCTGTGGGGGAGGCAGTGGGCATGCTTGTGCACTGTGTTTTTTTTTTAAGTAGAAGTGGATACAGTGGTAATCTGTCCAGAAGAGTTCCGTGATGTGGCTGTAGGAGACACTGTTTCCTCCGGTGAAGACGGGGTCAAGTGTGTGTCCCACTGTGTGCGTTGGGGCGGTGACTAGTTGATTCAGTCCTAAGTTGGCGAGGTTCTCTAGGAGGGAGGCGGTGTTTGAGTCATTGTGGTTATCCAGGTGGAAGTTTAGGTCTCCGAGTAGGATGCGAGGACGTGGGGTGTGATGAAGTCGGTGATGGCATCGGAAAAGAGGGTGCGGGGGCCGGGCAGCCTGTAGATGAGGGTCCCGCGAAGAATAGTTTTGGGGTTGGTCTGGGTCTGGAAGTGGAGGTGCTCCTTGAGGTTCGTTGTGTCGTCCGGGAGGGTGGTCATGCGGAGGGTGCTTTTGTGAACAATGATGATGCCTCCTCCTTGGAGGATGGGGCGGTCCTTATGTAGGATCTTGTATCCATCGGGAATGGCAGTAGCAATGTCAGGTGCCAAGTTGGCGTTGGTCCAGGTTTCTGTGAGGAAGGTGACGTCGGGCAAGTAGGTGTTGAAGAGGTCCCAGATTTCTATTGCGTGCTTGTGTAGGCAGCATGCGTTAAGGAGGATGCAGTTGAGTGGTTTGTGAGCAGTGATGTCCTGTAGTCTGGGAGCTGTTGCTGGAGTACAGAGGTGGGTGAAGGTGCGGCGGCAGTGTAGACAGGAGAAAGGGCCATGGGTGTTGGTCGGCGTCGAGAGCTGGCAGTTGTTGTTGCTTCCAGGGTTGAGATCGTGGAGGGTGCTTGAGTTGTAGCGGAGGCGGGTCAGGGGACCATGGTCCCTGGCGCTGTTTGCGGTTGGGTCGCAGACGGGTGCAGATGGGCTCACCATTAAGTAGGATCGGGGGAGGGCGGGTCAGCTGGGAGGCGGGAGCGGAAAGGACACACTGGAGGGGGGGGAGGGCCGTGGGGGCAGCAGCTGTGGGGGAAAACAAAGGAAAGAGCAAGAAGAGGGAAAGAGTGAAAAAACAAAGGCGAGAGTAGAGGAAAAGAGTGGAAAAAATAAAGGAGAGGGAAAGAGTGAAAAACAAAGGAGAGAGCAGAGGGAAAGAGTGAAAAACGAAGGAGAGAGCAGAGGGAAAGCGTGAAAAATGAAGGAGAGAGCAGAGGGAAAGAGAGAAAATGAAGGAGAGAGCAAAAGGGCACAACGAAGAGGCAAGAGAGGCAGAGGCAGAGCAACAGAAGATCAGAGTGCTCTCCCACTGGACCACCAGGGATGAGGCACAGGCAGGAGCCTGCGGGTGGAAGAGGGCCTCGAACACCCTGCAACGGAGCTCAGGGGGCAACACTTAGTGGTGGAGCATCAAGGTGGGGGGAGCAGTCACACTGACTAGGTCAGTGGTCTTGCACCAGGAGAGCTTACTGTAACAGTGAGCACACCTCTTGGGAACAAGTGAAAAAAGGGTCATATATTTTGCATCCATGTATTTGTACTCCTGTGTTCAGGTGCAGATGCATGTATTTTTTGGATTATACAAATACAAATACAAGATATACAAATTTGGATTTCCTTTAATTTCTCACAAACTACTGAATGGATTTACACCAGAAAACTGAAAGTGTGGTCTGTGAATCAAAAGCTACCTTTCCACCAAATTCAGTGTAATTCCGTCCAGTGGTTCAGGCTGTAATCATGTTCAAAGCTCCTATGGGAATTAACATGGCAAACACACTTTTTTTGACCCCCCTTTTTCTAGGCTCCCGCTTGACAGAATGGCCTGAAACTTTCTATGCACAATTAGAATTACTGGAACACTTTATTTGAAAAAATTAGTGAAGATTCGTCAAACGGCACCAAAGTTATAGGCAGTCAAAAAACACTTTTCCTATGGAAACATGGTCCTAACTGTAACTACCTACAGGCGACTTACAGGTGTAAATGGAGGCCCAGTAGAAGGCGGAAGCTGAAACACGTCGGCCTGGGATCTGAACTTTGCTATGCAGAATCTTGCCAAATTTGACTACATATGACATGAAGAAAATAAAATAAAGGGTGAAAATAACACTTACAAAGAACGGCGTTTGAGGTGTTTGTGTTCCGCCGTATGGTGAGTCGCGAAAGGTGACGATATCTCTTGTGAAGAATATATATAATAATAATATATACACACATAGATAGATAGATAAAATATACATTTTCTGGTGAAAATGGCCAGTAAAAAACAAAACATGTTGATTTCAGTGGAGTGAACACTGAATCTGCATTTTTTACCTTATTCCTATGAACAAAACTATGAAATGGAAGTTATTTACTGCACTGCATAAATACCTCATCCCAGGGTAAGGGTATTTATTGGGTGCAGTAATAGCCACTTCCTGCATACATGCCAAATAGACTTGAGTCAGGCAGGAGAATTCCCATGTTTTAAGCCAAAAATGACTCTAATTTGGCTGTGTCACACTTGAAATTGCCTCAGCTTCAATAGAAGTCAATAGGGAAAATCCCCGCGACCCTGTTCCAAACACCTTTTTCTCAGGGCCTTTGTGTCTCATCTAATGGTGATCCTGTGTTCACCTCACTCGGCTCACCCGGCATGGAGAGCTGTTCTTGGGAACAGAAGCTAATCCACTTATGCATTCCAAGAACGTCTTCGCAAGCGGTGTGTGTTCCCTTCTATCTTAATTAGACATCTTCACAGCTAAATGCCACAGTAGTAATCAACATTCTGATTGGGTTGACCCCCATAAAGCTAACCTTGAAAAGCACAGCGCAGGTAGCTGTGGAGCCTCAGGGTGTCAACGTCTAAGATTAGTGAATACAGTCTGGCACGTTGAGCATACAATTATCCCTGCAAGCACTGATTAAATACAATTTACAGACAGTTCACCAAGCCTGTAATAGTTTCTCATTTGATATAATAATGTTTGTAGTTGGCAAATTAACATCCTCTTTGTACGCTTCCCATGAGGAAATGGGAAAGAAAGAAACCATATGTTGTGTCGAACTTGCCACTTTCCAGGGTAAGGGCAGGGAAGTAGAAATGTTCATTTATTCTTGATGGCTCAATTAATTTTTCTTGAAATATCTTGGGCCAAGTCAGAGCCAATCATTAGCGTGCACAGTGCAATATGTGAAGGAGAGGAGTAAAGGTATGTTGGGCCCAATTCACAAAGGCATTTATAAGTACTTGAAGTATTATTAATGTAGTACTACTTCAAGTACTCCTGCATTGGAAGCAAAGATGGAACATAAGAATAACATGAGACTATTCAGGGAAAATGCATATGTAATTAATAAATTTGAAAGGCTGTGCCTTCTTTATGATGGGTCAATTCACAAGGCTATTCAAGGTTATGTGAAATAGAACCCCCTTACTAGTATTTCAAACACTTATAAATGCCTTGGTAAATCGACCCCCACCCCAAATTTACTAAGATTTTGTATCTGAGTTGTGTCACTTTTATGGCACGGCCCCAATGCAAAATCTATTTTGAGATTTACAAAGCTAGGCAAAGCCCTATTTGCATCGCTTTGTAAAAAAACAAAAAGTACCTCAATGCAATGCACAGTGCTGCCTTGCGTTACCTTCTATCAGGTAGGCATTAAATAGATGGAGCATGAGCATTTCCGTGCACCAACCCATTAATTTGGACATAAATCCATATTTAAAAAGACTTGTAAATATGGGTTTACTCCAAAATGGTGTACCTACCTGGGCTAGTCTAGCAAGAAGAAATCTCTTTATTTGTCCTCGTTACTTCCTCTTTGCATGTGCAAAGAGGAATAAGCTTCAAAGGATAGTGTTTGTGCAGGAAAGCACCCCTTCCTGAACAAAATCTATGCTGACTTTAATGCAGACACCCTTGCGCCATGGTACAAAGATGCCCGCATTGGTGCTAGACAGCACAAAGTGCACCAGCACAAGGAGAGAGCTGAACTGTGCCATATCTTTGTAAATATGGCGCAGTTCTGCTCTTTTCTTTTCATGTAACTTCCCTTGCTGCGCTGCATTGTGTGAAATCTTAGTAAATCCGGGCCAAAGTGTTGAGTCTTCTGTGAATTTCTTTATGCACGGCATGCTTTAGTTTGCATTTTTAGGATGTAATGTTCTTTAGGGGCAACTCACAAAAAAGCTGCAAATATTCAACCACAGGTTTACTGCTTTGCATTGTTTCAAGTTTACAACTTTTTGAAAATCACAGAACTTTGCACACATACACTCACAAAAGTGCAAAGGTTGCAGGTTCTAAATGTACTCCTGGAAAGATTTGGTGAATTTCTGTTTTTTCTAGTACAGATGCATTTCTGCATACTAAATTTTACCTGATGATAAAATGCCTTTACCTTCGTGCAGTGGCGCACAGTTTGTATTTTATAGGCTAAAGGAATAATATTGTTCCCCATGGGAAGCCCCTTCTCCTGCATTACCACCAATTTCAGTGGTGTTTCATCCCTTTCAACCCTAGAAAGAAATTTACTCCTGCCTTTTTTCAAAATATTTATACACTTGTCTTGGTCAGGAATTAATGTCTGATCATTACCAGTGAGGGAAGGATCAGAGTGGAGTTTGAAAGTAGTTTGAGAGTACCCACAAACTCTCGAGCATTCAACAACTTACCACAAAACTCCCACTCTTGAATGGCTTCCCTCGACCCCATGAGTTGGATTTACTCACACATATTATTAAACCAATGTGTAGTAAGTGAGATTGTGGGCAATTAAAATGATATACAATTGCCAGGTGACCTTTTGTGAAGGCTTTGCACTTGTAAATTGAGCTATTTCCATATGTAAATCAGACTTAACTATGCAAATGGTTATGTGAATTTGACTTTACATGTTTTTATGGTCTTGTTTGACAGTGTTGCTTGGCGCCACCCCAGGTTCAGAGCCAGGAGCACATGTTTTGATTGGGCAAATGTTATGTGCTTCCTCAAAAAAGTGCTTGCCCTCCACGCAGACATGATAATTCTATCCATCTGGTTGCCTAAGCTTGAACTTTCAAGGGCTCACACATGACATTGTAATGCTATTAAAGTGTTTTAGATTAGTAGATAGTCTTATGGTGTTTTTCTATGGCTGCAGCACAGATGGGAGAAAGGCAGTCGTTAATCTACATGGATCTTTTTGGTCTGGTTTCAACTATCCCCTGACCTTACATGATCAACAAAAAGGAGCTTCCAGAGACCAACTGAGATAAAGGGGCTTATACCTCACTCACAGGTTGGCCACCCTAAGTACAGGAATTGATTGGGCCAACTTTGTGTGCTTCCACTAAAAAGATTTCTTCAATTGCACTTTTTGGTTTGTAGCAACGTTTGACCCTGATGCAGCAGGACCGAGTTGGTTGTGGTGGCAAGCCAATGATCATGGCTATAGGAATGATCTGTTTATTATGAAATGTTATTATAACGACATTAGGCCCAGAGTATTTATTGTGAAAAGCATATATTAAAGTGGATAGGCATTCAGCTATGAATGTCTATGTTTAAGCTTACAAATAGGTATTTTGTTGCATGCAATATTACAGACTGCAATAGCAAGCAAGGGTTTTGACATTGGACGACTCACTTTGACAAACCCTGGGGGATTGCACTGTGATGATTCTTGATAGGTCCTGTTCAGAGGCATTCTGTATTGTTTTGCAAGCTGTATTTCTCTGAATATTTTAAATTTTATAACTCTATGCATGATGTTTGCGAGTTTATATGCACTTGAATAGGCTGATGTTGGATGGAGAGTAAAGCCAATAGTGAAGGGTAAATGCTTCATCAGTTCATTGGGGAACCCATGCCAGATTTTATAGGTTTGGCCTGTTCCTTATGAACGTTTTGACAAAGCCAGGAGGCCTGACCTACTTATTGTGAAAAGCATGCATTAAGATAATTGGCTTTTAAGGATTAATTGTTATTAAACTGTGCTGTATTGATTATGGTGACAAGCCAATGATAAATGCTATATGTCTGATAGTTTATTATGAAAAGTTACAATAAAGGCAGTAGACCTGACATATTGGTTGTGAAAAGCATCTGTTAAAGCAAATAGGCATTTAAGGGTGGATTGATATTACCCTGAATAAAAGCCTACAGATAGGTTTTTGTTACATGGAAAATCATAGATCACCTTAGCAGGCAAGGGTGTTGGTTACTCCCTCTGACAAACCAGATTAGCATTGTAGGCAAGGGTTATGGTATTGATCAATCACTCTGCAAAACCACGGAAAAGAATTTCACTCTGTTGATTATTCTTAGAACCTATTGAGATAGAATGTATATGTTTTACCAACTCTAATTTGTACATATTTGTAACTTTAAAAGTGTATGACTGATGTTTGCCAGGTTCTGTGCACTTCTGTGGGCCTGGGTTGTATATAGTGTCAAGTGGGAAACGTTAGGTTAGATTCCTTAAGTATAATCTGTTTATAATAAAAAGTTATGACAACGCAAGTAGTCCTTACTTACTTATTGTGAAAAGTAGATAGATATTTTGTTACATGAAATGTCATATTACATTTGTAGAAATGATTTTGGTGCTGGTTACTGCCTTCAGTCGAGGCCGGTGCAGGTAAGCGCCATGGGGCGGTGGAGCGGGCTGGGGGAGGGGTGTGTGGGAGGCGGTAAGTCGACAGATGATGGAATAGGTTTTATTTATTTATTTAATTTTACCTATTCCATCGTCTGCCGACTAACCCCGCACCGCACACCCTCCGCCCACCGCGCTTACCTGCACCGGCCGCCGCTGACTGCCTCTGACCAATTGGGGGAGAAGATGCACACTGTATTCATTCTTGCTAGAATCTCTTCTTAGATGTCTGCCAACATCTTGTAATAAAAAATACTTATATAAAACATATGTCCATATATATAAATATATATCCATATAGAGACATAGAGGACCTTTGGGTTCACTCTGTTCAGTCATTGGTCTGTTTGTCATTTATACTCTGCTTCCATCCATGACACCTAACTGCATGGGGTAGGTGTTCAGTCTGCATTGGTCATTGACTCTTTCGTCATGTGAATGACAGCATTTTCTGATCATGTGTATACATTCAACTGAAAACAAGTGCACTTCTATCTCAGGGCTGGCTGGCTGGCCAGTCCTTTTGTTTTTAACTTTCTCCTTTTATAGTTCCCCTTTCATTCGTTTGCTTCTCTTTAATTTATTTTAACGTTTGTTAAGAGAATACTACAGCTCTCCATGCATTTTTAATGGGTGACTCATTTCTTCTGCAGTGCACTGCATTCCACATGGCTAATTCAAGCCAGGAGATCAGTATAGAATGCTTTTGTCGATATTATATAATTGTTTTACCATTCTAAGATAGCCAACACGTTGGTTTTAAATGTGGCACACATGCTGGAACTTCAAAACAATGACAGATTGTTTACAATACTGACACCTGCTGTGATGTCTAGTTTTGTTATTGCAAACATATGCCAGCCTGGTTGAGAATGCAATGCATTTTCTTTTTTTCTACCTATATCCTTTGAATTTATCTTGAATATGTTGTTTACATTGGTGGGTGTTTTATTGTGGTTGTGTCAGAGAGGGAATGAAAGGATGAGTCAGTGGATTGATGAATGAATGAGTGAAAAAATGAGTGACAGACTGTGTGTATGATGGCTTAATAAGTGTCTACAGCAGTGGTCTTCAATTTTTAATGCCGCAGCACCCCCAGTAAAAAAATAAAAATCATCGGGCCCCCCTCAGAATGTTTCACAATTATTCAATTAAATTGGCAATGTTCAAATATATTTCAACTTATTTAAACATTGCAGTTAACTTCTGTTACTGTTTTAAAAATGCAACCAATTACATGAGTGCCAAACATTCTATTCTGGTCAGGCTGGCCTTACTAATGTGTAAAGGTATCTACAGCATGATTAGTAGAAGTGAGGGTGTCGAAGAAAATTTGGAGTCCCTCCCCTTTTGACACTCGGTCATACATGACAAAAGATGTTAGTGGTGGCACACTACAGAGTGGCCTACTGACGCTCATTTTGTTTCCACTTAATACAAAGCACTGCTATCAACATAATGCTTCTTTTGGCCAGAGCCTGGTGCCCCCTTTGAATCACTTGAGGCCCCTCTAGGGGCGCCTGGCCCCCATTTTGAAAACCCCTGGTCTACACCCATCTGTGACACAAAAGGAACTTTCATAAATAAGGCTGAACTATTGGCATCACCAGTTCTTGTCTGATTAATGATATGCAAACTGTGAAATATAAAAATTGTTTGCAAGTCAAACTGAATGAGTAACATGCTGCATATCCAGCAATATTAACTTGCCTTTTAGCTGTACTATATTGAGTTTTTCATATCTGGTGAATTGGTATATGGTAATTCCATGTTATCTGTCTGCATCACCACTTACGGTCGGTGCTGTCCTGTGTAGTTGTTGTGCTTATTTTACCCTCAGTCAGTAGAAGAAGATTAATATGTCATTGTCAGCAATGGAAGTATTATGCATTATTTGTGTGAGGAGTACGAGTAGTTCAGTAATGTGCCTATAAATATGGATTATAGTAGAATAATCTTAGTGTGAGTGTGTGGTAGAATTATGTGTATCAGTACCTTGAATGCAACAAGTACAACATAATGCATATTATATTTTGTGTAAGGAGCACACATTTATTTGAGTGTTATTAATATGACCAATGTATATATATATATGTGCAATAATGTCCTATTGGGTACTATTACTTTACATGTTCAGTGCTTATAAGCTATATAATTTTCAGGAGTAAGATTCAATATCAGTAATGTTTGTTTAGTTTTGAATTACATGTGATTTTTGAGTAATAACATTTTGACTGTGGGTGTACATAATATTTCAATCATGCTATGATGTTGGAATGTTCACTATGAATGTGTTGGAGATACTTTATTCTGCGTGTGAAATATCAGAACATTTGAATTTTGTTTTAGGTGAAGACATTACACTTTACTTGGATCCCATTATTCTTGAATTAAGTATACATGTACTCTAGGAATATTGGGACCAATTTACAAAAGCCTTTATGAGTACGGGAACCAGTACTAGGCAAATATTTTTTGACGTACTCTGATATGTCTTTGTGATTAGGCTCTGAAATGTTCAACTCCCTAACAGTAAAAGTTCAAAGAAAGCAGAGTCCTTTCTATTTGTACTAATGTATATGTATGTGCCACAATTATTCCCATTTCTTTCCCATTATAGATGTTTTTGGCCAACTTCCAAAGGCATGCAACAGTGTGTAAAAGAGTACTTCAGACATACCCTTTTAAGTACTCTCACATGCCTTTCCAAATCGCCCCCACTTTGTGAAGTTTAAGTGTGTTTAAACAGTCTCTTTGGGTTTAGCTTTTGGACTGTGTTCTAGTAAGCATAATTCAGTGATATAACTGTGCCTTCTTATAGACAGAGCAGAGCATGGAGTTTTTTGAGTGATAATCTTTTTAGCATAGTTCATGTAGTCTACATAGCAATATTACCTTGCGTGTACAGCATGCAATGTGTCGAACAATTTTAATTGTAATTTAGAGAAAGAAGTTATTTGAGTATTGGTCCACAAGTATAGTTTGTGCAGCGCTTTTTATTAATGGTACTTAAAATGCAGATTATGCAAAGTTCTTAAGTAATGTAACTTGTCTGTGAAGTATGCAGTCACTTTGGATAATATTTCTCTGACTGTGGAGTAGATATGTGAATACTTGTTACCTTATAAGTGTTGCCTGTTTCATTACTATTACTCTTGAGTTGAGCTCCTTTCACTGCTAGCGTATTGAATGCATTATATTTCAGTAATGTTACTGAGGGAATGGCGTTCTCAGTATATTTCAGTAATTCTAGTGTGAAGTATATTTACATAATAGTGTTTTTAGAGTATATGTGGACAATGTTACTTTGAGTGTGGGGTAGAGATACAAATCTATTGCATTTATAATGTGGAGAATGCATACAAATCAGTGATTCTACTATGAATACACCTCATATGTGAGTAATTTTATTATCAGTTTCGATTATGAATATGATTATTGTTGGAGAAAGGAGAGGGCTTTAGAGCATTGTTCATTTAATGGTGTAGTGTGCACTGTATTTTAAAATTGTTCTAACCTCTAATGTGTGAGCTCAACTTCCTGTTCTTTTATTTTATTTTTCTCCACACAATCAGACATGTCCTAATTATGTGAAGGCTGTTCATTCATCAACATAATTGTTATTCTCCAAACTCAGCTATTTTTCCTGATGCAACTTTTGTTTAAAAAAAATCCAGAAATTCTAGACACAATAAATCACTGATGGGTTAAATCAAGCAGAGCATCAAGGACCACCCCCTGGTCCTGGATGACCAAAATACAGACTGTGGAATGAAAGTTGAAGAGACGATAATTGATGTTGGTGTTCTTACAGCCTCTCGGAGAGAGTAAAGGCATATGGGTTTTAGGGAACAAACTTCTTTGCACATATTATCCATCTTCAAGGATAATTCAGAAAGCTCCTGGAAGCAAAAATGAGTTTCTGAAGATACATGAAAAAAGCCATAGAGAGAGCAGTACACAAGTAAATGTAAGTTGCGTGGTATGCATTCGTGAAAACGTCAGTGGTATTGGAAGTGGCATCAAACATCCTTTGACTCCCAATGATATTACAGAGTTGACCAACAATTGCACAAAAGGTGGTGGATTCTATGAAACAGTGAGCAAGGGACCCACATCTAAGCATATCCTTAGCCACATAAATCACACAAAAGGTGACGGGAGGAATGCTTGCAAAGAGTTTAACCACTGGTAATCACTTGGGGTAACATTCCAATCCATTGTTTTACACCCACTGTGCCACTCTAGGCAAACACCTGCCATATGCAAATTAGTACTGCTTCTGCTCCTCAAGGGAACTGTACATCCCTAACTGCCAGGCTAGGCTATCTCCAGAAGGGAACACAAACAACCCCTGACCAGTTATGGCCTTGTTAGGCCTTGTCGATGAGGTTTAGCTTGGATCCTATAGCATAGTGAGCAAGGAGCATATGTTTAGGCATACGTTTAGCCACTTAGTGGGTGGCATCAATCCCACAAAGGGTGATGGGAGGAATGCTTGCAAAACGTTTAACCTTTGGCAATCACTCAGGCTAGCATTCCAACCTGCTGCTTTTTGCCCACTGTGTCACTCTAGACAAAAGCCCACCTTATCCAAATCAGTCCTGACTCTGTTCCTCCTGGGTACAGTCCGTCTCAAACTGCCAGGGGAGGCCACTGGAACCAAGTGGCACTCAACTGAAGAAGACCAATTTGGCCGAAAGCAGTTTTGGGTTGCTTGTCTTCTGGGTCAGAGAAGACCTGGCTTGGCAGTTTTCTAAGGGCCAAGGCTGATTGCATATGACTGGGTCTAATCTGTGGTGGCATGGTGAGCAAAACAACAATGAGTTGGCATGCTACCCCGAGTGATTGCCAGTGGTTAGACTATTTGTTAGCATTGCCCTTCTTGCTTTTTGTATATTTGATCACAGAGTTGACCAACATGCCTCTGCTATAGCTGACTTTTTGCTGCTGATGGGGCTAGGAGAAGGACAAGATGTGAAAACAGCAAATCATAAAAAGGCCTTTATAAACTATGTTTACTTTCTGTTTGTTGATGATTTCATGGCTCCTCAGAACAGAAAGACAATGCAAAAACAAGATATAAAAATCGCGACCCAGAACTGCCCTTAATTAATTTCCATGTAGCAAATGTGTCAAACATCTCTCTGTGGTGAATTACATTTTTCTGATTAGCGGGCCTTTAACACGCCTCCAGGGTCCAGGATACCACATGGACAGCGACTTGTTTAGGGCTAGAATAGATTGTACACATCTGGAAGCAGTCAGGGAGACTCCGGCTAATAAACCATTCTCACAAACACCTATGGGTTCCAATTCACAGTCCCCTGACTTTTCATTGAATTAACCATCTTGCTGATCACTTTTTTGATTCACTGATTATTTTTTTAAAGTTCAGCCTTTTGAGATTTGAATTTCGCAGTTTAATACATTGATCTGGCTAGTGTTGTGCAAATCACTTCTGTTATCTGCTGTATTGCTCTATCCCCTGTCATATGACTTTAGGAGATATGTTTCCTAATTATTTGTTTTTCATAATGTTGCTTCTTAATTATATGTACAATTCCTAAAGTTTGACAGACTCTTTGAGATATTTGTTAAAATTATCTTGCAGACTGAATTAGAAAACTTGTCAGTAGAAGTATGCCTGCTTGAAAGTAATTAACATTATGACATTAAAAAGTATGTGCTTCAGCACATAAATGTTCATCTTCTCTTTATAAAGTGCTCTGTGCACTGTATTTACTGGGAATCAAGGCCTGGATTTACTAAGATATCATGCAGTGCAGCAAGGGAAGTTGCCGCACTGAGTTGCTTGAAAGGGAGAGAGCAGAACTGTGTCATATATGGAAAGATATGGAGCACCTCAGCTCTCTATTTGCACTGGTGTACTTTGAGCTGCCAATCGCCAATGCAGGCACCAATTCGCCATGACGTAAGGGGGCCTGCTTTAAGGTCAGGATAGTTTTTGTGAACAAAAACTATCTTTGTGGCTTATTCCTCTTTGTATGTGTGCTGCAGAATGCAACACAAATGCAATGAAAAAGTAACGAGGAGAAATAAACAAATATCTTGTTACATCAGCCTATGGTAAGTGCACTATTTTGGTGCAAACTCATGTTTACAAGTCTTTGTGAATCTGGATTTGAGTCTGGATACTTGGGTGAATGCATGGGAGTGGCCATGTCCCACCCATGTTACGTCTAACTGATACAAGGTTAATAATGGCAGTGCTATGCCCTGACTTGCGTTACTTTTTTTTTTTAACACAAAGTCACACAAATCGGGCACTGTGTGGCTTTGCAAATCACAAAATAGATTGTGTGGTGGGACCACGTCAAAAAAGTGATGTAACCAGAAGAAACATCATAGTAAATCTCAACCCATGTTTATAGGGTGGTAGTTTTAGGTGTATTCATTGTGTACTTAAGAATATCATTCAGGGGTTGCCAGTGTCATGTATAGAAGGTCAAGAATGCCCTTATAACCACTGTTTACAAACCTTGTCCTTTTGGTTGTGCTACATTCTTACTGGTGCGTGATCAGCAGTTTGTAGGTACCTTTGCCACATTCCTGGTTGGCTCTCAGCTCACCAAGGGCACCACTCGCTGCTGGAACCAATAAGCCTTGATAAAATGCTATTTGTTCTTTGTTACTTATCTGGTATTATTTACTGACCATCTGTCCTTTGTCTTCCAGCCAGTCAGATCTACTGTTATGTGCTCGGGTTAGGCCCATGTAGTGAAGCTGCTCATTTCTTACATTATCCTCTTTTTTCACAATAACATTTCTGCTGTGACCTTTTGCACATATTTGTGTTGGATTAGTTTCTCTGAAATACTTCTGTTTACACATCTCGTTTCGCATAATATTATCACAATGCCTCAAACATAAAGTACAAGGCCTCTATGCACGAATGTACAAATGCCGTTCTATCTTCATCCATGGGGCAACAAGGCTATTTAGATATCCAAAACATTGCTAATCAATACGTACATCGCAAGTATGCTTATTATTATAAATAATCAGCATCTCATAGGATTAACAGGGCAGGCACTTCAGCTGACACCGACGGTCCCTGCATGCTGAGACTTCACCACGCAGTGGTCTGATATCTCCGTGAGGGGTGTCCAGCTTGTGACCAAGACATGGTCCTACATTCTCTCCCAGCAGGTAATGGGGTTGGATCGTCTCTTGGGTGGATTCTTGGCTTCACACCTACACACACTCTAGGTACACATAGAGTAGGGTTTCCATAGTAGAATTACGCCTAATTACTACTTTGTTTAATATGCCTGCATGTATACACTGTTTTAGCACCATGGTAGGACTATATCTGCTATTTACTCTTTTGGTGCTTGTTATCACTTTCATCTGCTTCTGTCATATACAAGAATAGCGTTAGTTCAATAAATATATTGAAAACGTCACACTATGTATTCTCTGTATATTTCTCTGAGAACAAAAGAGACGAGCGGCTGAGCGAGAGGTCCTGATCTGTTACCACGTTCCCTGAGGTGTCAGGGTTGTCATGTTCAGTGATTGCCAGAAACCATTTGCTACCTGGTAGGGTTAGGGGGAACTTATGGTGGCACTGTGAGACAGCTGCTCTCTAGACCAACATATCCTGTGGGGGTGCTTGGAATCAGTCTAGGCACCTCACCCAAAGTTGATGTTCTCCACAAATGCGCAGGTCCTACGGATTGGTGGGAACTACACAACACTACCTAATGCTGTAAGATCAAGACAGAATGATGAAGTCCATTGAAACAGACAAATACAAAGGAGACTATGCTACAGTGCAGGATTTCTCTCTCACTCTTTTACTCTGTTTCTCCCTCTGTTTCTGTGTCTGGCGACACATTCCATTCTGCTCAACAGCACAGAGATTCAGGGATAGAAACGTTTTCAGCAGGTCTGACATTGTGAAACTGGATGTGCCACAGGGACGGATTTTAGCACTCCAGTGCATCGAGTTGTAAAGAGTTAGACAATTTTAAATCTTAAAAATAGGTTTTTCTCAGTTTTACTTTAAAATAATTTCCATCACGATTATTTCCATTCTGTTGCTCATAGGCTAGAGTCTCATTTAGCATTGGGTAATTGCAAGGATATCTGCAGAAATTTGTTGGTTGTCCCACTTATGCTCTTTTGATCCTCTTGTCTATGGGAGAGGTGTGGGGCAGCAGCCCGAGCAGGTGATTCCGGCCATGTGACTCTGGGCAATAGCTCACATAATCGCCCCAGTGCCTTGAAACCTTAAGGAGTGATCTGTTCGCAGTTTACAAATATGGATTATTATTATGGCTAGCTCGTTCAGTCGTGGGAGCACTGTATTCTCGAAAGCAGAGTCTCAGCTTGCTATATCAGAAAACACCTTCACCAGAGACAACAGGCCACAAAATTTCAGATTTACTGATTTCAGAAGCCCAGCCACACATTGAGGAGTCTTCTGATTCCATATTTTTTTGGCCATGTATGCCATCCTTACCATTACTGTCAGAAAATAGTCAGTGTTGCCCATGCGCTAACAGAAAACTCCCAGCATATGGGGGACATTGACTGAACATTTTTATAACAAGCAAACACTATTTAGGGACTGTCTTTGGGCAATGGTAACATTATCAGCAGGTCTGTCAAGTAACCATGATTTGGCAGACCATGAGCAATTTAGATAAAAGTCATGAACCATGTTGGCAGAATCACTTTTGGCAAAAAATCCCACCTGGACCTCAGGCATCATTAACAATGGCACGCGGGCTGTGCTAGGGCAGAAGTTGCCGCCATCTCCTCAGTCACTTGTAGACCCACCTCACTGGTCGAAATTAAGTGCTTAGAGAGTTAATTGTGTGACTGACATCTGCAGTAATTTGAAAGTAATGAGTGCCTTGAGGTAGGCAAACTGTTTACCATTGAAATGATTAATACTAACATGTGACAGTTACAACATTTAGAAATAGCAGAAGTATGAAGTGATATTTAAAAACAAATGTAAATTGTTACTATTTCTCTAGGCGTCTTTGAAAATGACCTGCAGATTCCCAAACGTTCTGCACCCCTAACAAGTGAATCCTTCAATGCGAAGTTTGGAACAAAGTGCACATAAGTTTTGAAAAAGCAATGGAGAGTTTTATAAATACAGACATGGTTATGGCTGTGTGAGCATACACCTTTGCTGCTACATTTTTGCACATTTTGTCCTTTTTGCACATAGTGTTTTATGCTGTTCATGCATAAGTCTCACATACATATATAGAAAGCTTTGTGAGGAGGACCCTCGGTCTGCTGCAGCTATGAGAGTTTGCTGAGCACTGCTATTTTTGGTTTTCTATACGTTTGCAAGTGCTCTGAAGTTACCATAAAGTCAAATGTTGCAGTGATACAAATTGCCTAAATACATGGACGTTATTTCACCAAAATGGCAGGGGTAGCAAAAATGACATCACACTCCCTCTGACCTTATTAACATAAAAAAGTGACATCATATGACCCTGAATCTTTCCAGGAAGTGATGTGACTTGACCATAACCCTGATAAAATCACAATAATTTACATCAATTGTCGTGTAGTTCCTATAGTACCCCTGCAGGACCTGCGCGTTTGGATAACATAAACTGTGGGCTTGGTGACCAACTGGCTCTGTGCACCCCCACCGCGTATGTTAGCCTGATTTGCATTAGCTAGCTCACAGTGCCACTAGAATCTCCTCTTATCGGGGAGAGATTAGTTCCTGGCAACCTTAGATCATGACAACCCTGATCCCTCAGAATCGTGGAAACAATGTACTACTTTTCGCTCAGTCACTCGTGCTTACTTGTTCGGTTTGTCTCAGAGAGTTACACAGAATAAACAGTCTGGGCGTTTCAATAAGTATTTATTGAACAGTTGTTATTCTGGTGTAGAATATATGTGCTGCAACAACCAGCAGACAATAGCAGAGATATATTATCAGCAGTACGATAAAAGTGAAAGGATAGTACAGTTCTACCATATTGCAATAATAATGGTTACATACATGAATATATAAAATGCATTATAAAAGTGTGCGTACTCCTACGATGCCTAACTAGATGTACATAAGTGTACCTAGCATGTGTGTAGGTCTAAAAGCCTAAGAGCCAAGAATCCCTCTAGGATTTTAGTCGAACCCCATTACCTGAATAGAGAAAGTGTGGGACCCCGTCCTGGTCTCGAGTTGGACACCCCGCAAGGGTTGCGTTAGACCGCTGTCAGCTGGAGCGACTACATGCAGGAGCCTCAGCGTCTCTGGTCAGTGTGTCAGCATGGAAGTCTCGGTTCCCTCTATCTTACCGTGGCAAGATGTGGTGTATTTATACCCTAAAGTGTCTTGTCCCTTAGTATGGTTTGTATTGGTCTTTGTTAGACATGAGGAAGACGTCAGGGGTGAACTTTGTACCTACATATTATGTGGGAGACGTAGCTGGTGAATGCTCATGCATAATTTATGAGTACATTGTAGGCCTGTGTTCGTGAAAAACCCTGCAGTGTTCAAACCACAGACTAGATAACATTCAACCCTCAGAGCTCGTTGTGTACTGTAGGGAACTAATGTAGGTGAAAGATCATGCCTATATTAGGGCATAGGAGATTATGACCAAAATAGGGCATATACGATTATGACCATAATAGGGCATATACGATTATGACCATATACGGCATATATGAATGTGTCTATATTAGGGCCTCTATATGAAACATAACACAGTGAAGTCACATTATAAATGTGTCATTAATATAAAAATACATCACAAATTCCTCTTTTTGATCCACATTTATTAGGGTGATGACATAATCTTTTAAAATGGTGGGGTGTATGTAATATAACACTTGCCCTAAATTGTACTGAGCAAAGCGAATGATCTAGGGCACTTTTGAATGGGTTCAGGGGTAAGGGATTCTCCACCCCAAGAAAATCTTTAAAACAATTGTCAGATAGTGCATTTTAAAGCAAACTTTTCTCACTAATGTTCTAAAAATCCATGGGCTATGAAAGGACACTCATTAAATATATAAGTCCTTTCATGGTGTGCCGAGACAATGAAAGTTGAAGTATCACAGGAGTTAACCCCCTTTTTTCTGGGTACCCCCAAAGGCCAAAAGTAACCCCCATTGTGCCAGGGCCAGCATTTTCCCATGGGTGCCCCCTATAAGCCATGGGTGTATCGTTATTCCAGCAATTACATATAATATGCCAGCCATGGAATTTTGCTATAAATGTTATCCATGTACCATGGGTGACCCTTATGTCAAAGTTACCTCTAGTATGATATGTCCAGCATTTTTTCATGTTTGTATCCCTCATATATACCACAGCTGTCAGCCTCTATGCCAAGAATCACATCCAGCATGCTAGCACAAGCATTTCTTCCATGGGTATCCCATATCAATAATCACCTCCAGTATGCCTGCGCCAACCTTTCGCCATGGATGTCCCGTAAATCAAGTATTATCCCTAGTTTTCTAGATCCCTATCTGTTAATAATTGTCTCAGTATTCCAACACTATTTTGCAAGGTTCAAAAGCAGACTTGCAAGCATACCACATTCTCACTCATGCTAATTTACATTCACTAACTCACACTCATTCTCACCCACTCACTCCTACTCAACCATTCTCACTCACTTATTTATTCTCACTCTCTTGCTCTCAATCATACACTCACGCACACATTGTCACTCATTCATACACTGATAATCTCACAGCTACTCACTCACACTGACTTGCACTCACTCTTTCTATCACCCTGTCATTCTCACTCACCCTGACTCACTCATACTCACTTAGTGACATTTAATCTAATGTATTGCCACTCCTATCACTGGCTGCCACTTTCACAAAAACACACATATTCACATATGCACATGCTTGCACATAAACAACACTCCCTCTCACACACAAACACAATCTCACCCGCAAGCCCACACACAACATACATTTAAAAACATTTTTCACCTGATGCTCCCGTTTTTATTAACCTAATAGTGAATAATATAAAATTATTGACTGTTAGCATACTTAAAAAATGAGATTAAAACAACAAAGGTGAAGCTGACCCTGTTTTCTAGGCACTGATTTTGCCACCTCTGAGGCCTGGGGTTGCAAAGGCAGTGCCAGGGGTCGCAGTGAGCAAGCCAGGAGTCGCAGCTCCTACCCTTGGTGACCTTTAAATGATGGCCATGCCTAAATAAATAATGATAATTTTAAAGCTCACCCACATTTATGCACACACAGCACTCACATAAACATATTAACATACACTCTTAGCCCACATTGGGACAGGAATGTCCCCAACATGGCCCTCATGTGCAACCCTGCCTTGGGTTTTCCCATTTGCAAGTCTCTCAATATGTTTTGATTTTTGACCTCAGCAAATGCTGTAATCATGGTTGTACAGTGAGTGCCCAGAGTGCAATGGACTGTGAACCAAAGCTGGGCTCTGTGGCCTGTAGTGACATATGTAATGCACCTCTCTGCCTGAGAATGACTACTGGGCTGTAGATGAGAGACAGTGATACCATTAACTGATTACTGCTGCAGGAGAGGCCTTTTAATCCACTGTACAGGTGGAGTTCTCTTCTCTTCTAAAGTGTCTGTTATTTCGATGCCACTGAGTCCAGTGGTTCATCCATTTTTATACATGGATGTTGCATGTTTGTTTACACAGTGGATGTGTCGCATGTTGAACATGGACTGAGTGTGCTATGGGAGACTGCTAGCACACATTAGTCCAGTTTTGATCACAAGTGACTGTATGGTGTACAAGATTAAGGATGAAGACAGACTACCAGAAAGCAATGTGCACTGCATGGCTCCTACAAAGCATTTTGAGGTCCTTTGAAGTGAGCCAGATTCTAGGAAGTGAGGGAATAGAAGACAGAGTGCCACTTTCAAGTGTGGGGTTAGTCTATGCCCCTTCCTGTCTCCTTTTTCCACAAACGTGATAACCCCTACACGTAAAGCGGTAACTGAGTGAATAAGCCTCGTTCTCCTTTGTGCCTTTGATCTGAGTTTCTTTCACAAGGAACTCCCAGCCCCACCAGGCCTTACTGCTGACACAGAGGGACATGGTCTGGGGCTTGACTGCTCTTGGTTGATTACAAACATGGCATGAACTACCTGAAACCAGTCCCACAGCTGAACCTGTTGCAGTAGCAAACTCGTGGCCTCATTCAGAGGTTGGTGGACTCGTTACTCCGGCACAAATGTGACGAATGTCCCATCCACATTCTTAAAAATGCATTTAATTCTATGGCACTTGAGGTAAGGGGGATGGGTTTTCCATCAGGTTGTGATGGAGAGACCCACCCGCCAAACTCTACATCAGGCCATCTATCTGAAAACTCAGTGCATGTATGGGGTAGACATCCCAAATCAGTTGTTCAGATCAATGTTTCAGGATGTTCTCACTGAGTGATGCTCAGGCAACATTCTGTAGGGTTTTGGAGAAAGACTTCTGTAACTCAGAGATGGTGTTCTTGACAGGCAGCTTCCCAGCTAGTTTAGTGGACACTGCCTGAAGTTGAATGCACTAAGGACCTGCTACAAAAAAAGAAAGCACAGGCCTTTACTGATTTGAAAATAAAGTACTGGAGTTACCTCTGCAAAGGAAGCTGTCTGAACGAGATGTCAGCCCAGGTACCCGGAAAAGAAGCAGCTGGTAAAAGGAAGGATTAGATCTGCAACACCTGAGAACAACTGCACTACGAGTGCCATGGGAAAGAGCTGCACTGTGAAAGCTTGTGTTGAGCCCTTACACTCTTGTGCCTTCAGTGTGCGCCTGGCTGCCCCCATCTGGGTCTCAATGGTGCTTAGCCCTCTAACCTAGCCTGAAAGTGGTTGGTGGGGTTGCCAGTGTGCCTTTTAGCATCTCGCCCTACGATAACGAACTGGTCATTTCTAGGTGCCATGGCAACACCTGTGCGTGGGAGCCCTGATGTACCTAAGGACATTTAGAGCCCTGCTGGACCTTAGAGCGCCTCAAAGCACAGAGCACTTAGAAACTGAAAATACAATTTTCCATTTGTAAAACACCAAGGGGCATATTCACAAGAATTTGTGATAACTACCGCAAGTGTAGCTTAATGCAACCCTTCACATCGCAGTCCATTGCGGGAAAACAACTCCTTGTTAACGTGGTATTCACAACACGGCGGCACCATGCGATAGACACAAGATAACGCGTCAAATGAATTTGTTAAAACTAACGCGACGCAGAAAAAACGTGAAACACGAATGCGAAAATAGTAGCGATGAGGCCAATCGCGATACAAAAATCAGCGATAACCAGTGAGAGGCCTGCAATACTCACGCGTCCTGCGTGGAAATGCACAATAAAAGCAGAGAAAAAAAACGATGAGATGACAATGTACGAGCACAACCCCACATCCGTGACGTAGAACAAATGAGCATCGTCCCGCATCAAATAGGCATCTCCCCACAGTCACAATGTACATTGACATGCAGCCCGCATGTAAACTGCGCAAATGCTGAAACATGCATGTAACACACAGTGAAACCGCATCTCCCCCTCACATTGCAGAGGGACAAGCAACCCCTCCTGCACACAGACGTGTCATGACCATGACCAACAAATCACGAGAGCGTGGATGAATGTAGGGGCAGTGACTCCCGCTTACGTATATGTTGCCCATGTTGTGGGACCTGAGTCACAGGGGGCATCCCTGCATCATGGTGGTACATATCTGAGCCCAAAAGGAGCCCTGTTGTCACCTGCAGGACACAAATGGCAGCCAAAATGGAATGAATCTGGACACATGTGAAACGCCGAAGAGTGGGATTCCCTACTAACTGCGACACACAGAACTGGCAGTTCGAACACGTGACACCCTAAACAGCCTCTCTGCACAGAGGTGACACACCCACCACACATGAACAAATCACAAAAATGTCACCAATACATGTCGCACTCACACTTGTCTGAGTGATGTGCCTGTACAGATGAGAGACATGCACTCAGGGATAGTGTTCTTCAAAAGCATTTATTTGCACATGCTTTGCCTGTGGTCATTATGTACTGTCCGAATACTGCCAAGGACTGCCACATTGTGACGTGCTCATGTGAAGAAATTGTCAATTATGGTGTTCCTACGGGCTATTCCTGCTGCGGCTGCAGTGGGCTGTGGTCCACCTGCCTGATCCCCATCATCATCGTCCGGTGCATCTGGCACATGTATCCATGGTGCCCTGCTGCGTACACATATGTTGTGCAACACACAACATGCTTGATCATCTTGCACACGATGTCTGGGCTGTACAGGAGCCTTCCACCTGTGACGTCCAGGCACCTGAAACGTGACTTCAACACGCCAAATGTGCGTTCCACGATGCCCCGGTGCGTTTGTGGGCCGCCTCGGGGCCTGTGTGTTCGGGGCTCGGAGGTGTGTCATCATCCAAGCGCAGAGTGCATATCCTTGGTCACCTGTGACAGTGCAGAGAGACATGAGTCAAAAGTTGGTTCGGCATGATGTGTTGGTAGGCTCACTGGTTCATTGGTGTGTGATATGTGTGACTTTGTGATTCCTGCATGACATGTACTGCTTGTTGCAAATGAGCGGCATCAATGTGGAATAAGTAGCCTCAATGCCGCTTCTCCCTCCCCGAGCATATTCACCAGAGTGCGCAGCGCGGTTGCATCACTTGAACCCCTACGGCACACTATTGTCATGCCTGTCTGCGCATGTCCACAAGCCTGACGACGACACAGTGATGTCCTGCGCTGAAGGTGGACGGACACGTGTGTGTAGGGCAATGGTAAAGACAGGGCGGACACAGAAGTAGAGCTCATGCCTGGCTGAACTCGCCATGCGGCCGAGGGTAGACCTTTGGCCTATGCTGCAGAAATAGCGACACACACAACAGTTGGCATGTCTGATCCCTGACCCCCAGCGGGCCTGCGCACCCTCATCTACCCCTCGGCCGAGCCCGTACTCCGGGCGCATGCTACATGGCAACATTGAATTTTGCGTGACGTGTGGCGCCGACACTACACCTGAGACACACGCATTAGTTACTTCCCTGGCAAGGCCTAAACTTAACCTCGCCCAGAGCCACCTGTGGAATGACCACACCCCTACGCCATACTGCCGTATGCAGGTCCACTCCCTCACGCTCACAGGGGGTCTGACACAGCCACATGTCCCAGGTCTACCCCACTGCCTGAGGTGACTAGGTTGCGCCCGCTGTACATGGCACAACATAATGTGGTATGGCCCGGGGCCCACATGCATACATAATGAACACACGGACACACTGAGATTATCCGTGGAACTGGCTACGGGCACGTGCGCCCGGCACCTTTTATTGCCAGGGCCACACGTCCAGTGACGCCTGTGCTGGATGGGAGTTGGGTAGTGTACACCACCCCTCAGGGGTTGTTTGGTGCTGGCAACAACTACAACAATGATCAGACAATCAGAAGTTCAAAGCACAAACAGCAAGGTTCCAGGACTTGAGCTGCACAGAGTCGGTGGCCCCGGATGCACAGCGGCCGGCACAGGCACACCGCCACGGGACGGTGACTTGCGATGCACTGAGGTAGGGCCAGGTGAGCTGAGCGGGCGCACATTGATGTCCAAGAGAGTGTCGCAGAGTCTTACGGGGGACAGTGGAAGGTGTCCATCCAGGGCATGATGCAGAGGGCAGAAGCAAGCAGGAACAGGCAATATGGAGGAGTTGAATGCTACAGTCTCCTTTTCCCCACGATGTCAGTATCAGCTACATGATGATGGATTCGACCCCCAGGCCATAGATTCTGACGCCACCAGAGTTCCACCAGAGAGTGTGCATGACTCCCGTGGCACAGAGTCAGTGGCTCCAGAGCCGGAAGGGGATGCAGTCTGCGATGAGGTCTGTACAATAACATGAAGTCTGCAATTGACAAATCCAGACCCAGTTCCAATTGTGTGTACTACTCGACCGCAGTGTAGGCCGGAGGCAGCACTCAGCAAGGGCCCACAGACACATGTGGTCGGAATGCTATGCACAGAGTTGGTGGCACCACCGCGAAGGGAGTATACTGATTTAAACTCTGCATTAACATGTGTACTCTGCCATTGTGTAATCAAGACTCAGTTCCAAATGAGTGGCCTACTTGTCCGCTGTGTAGGCCGGTGGAGTACGTCAACGACAGGGGAGTACTGCAAGCCTTGCCCGCGGAGGCCGTGGTGGTCTGAGGAGGCTGCCAAGCTCGAGGGCCTCTGGCTTGGTGCGAGCGCAGGCACGTGGTGGACCCTCTTGGGGACAAGCCGGTGTCGGCAGGTGAGCAGTGAGGCCTGGATGCGCACGACCGGGAGGGACTGGTTCGGGGTCCAGCGGCCCGGGCTGCGGCGGACGCACAGGATCGTGGCGACACCGCTCTCGGCGACGGCCTCATGGCGGGGTGGTATGCGCCGCCCTGGCAGACACGTTGGGCATTCCGGAAGAGAACCACGCCCAGAGCTACATGCTTTTTATTCACACCCCTACGCTGGCCTGGCGTACGCCGGGCCAGCTCACTCCGCACACGCTTGCAGGGGGGGACGTCACAGGCTACATTTCCGAGACCTTCCCCACTGGCTGGGGTGACATGGTTGCGTCCACTGTCCACAACACTACCACCACCAGCAGTATTTGTCGACATGGATATGTCTGTGGTCTGCATACTGCAGTCTGTCCAGCACTACCACGCCACACTTGGCATTGTGTGCATTCTCATTCATGGGTCACTTGCCTCCTTCGCACATGCCTGCTTCCCACCTCTCCCTGCATACTGTTATTGTGTGGCTGAGGTGCCATGCCGGTGATGGCTCATGTACATGGCTAGCCCAGGTTTCCGCAGTACGTTGTGCAGTCGTGTCTGGTGGGTGGGCATGTTGTATGTGTGTTTGTAACGTGTGCATTCCCAGGGTTGTGAGTTGCATGATTGTGGATTTGAGGTGTGTGGTGTGTTCATTTGGTACTTACCAACGAGCACTGCATTTCCGTAGGTGCCATCCTGGAAGCGCCGGTTGATGATGGACTGTCGGAAGATGTATGAATCATGCACACTGCCTGGGTAGTTTGCGACGACATTGGTGAAGAGTCCCTGGTGGTCGACTATTGCCTGCACATTGATGGAATGCGTGTGCTTTCTGTTGCGGTAATTGTGTGCAGTGTCGGCAGGGGGCACAAGTAGGACATGTGTGCAGTCAATTGCCCCAACACGTGCGGGAAGCCTGCTATGGCGTAGAAGCCTTGCTTGGTCTCCAGTTGTTCCTGCGCAGTGTGGGGGAAGTATAGGTACCAGGGTACCAAGCTGGTGATGGCATCCAGGACAGGTGTGAGGAACTTGGATAGGGCTGGCTGTGAGACTCCTCCGACTCTGGCAGTTGTTGGTTGGAATGTCCCAGAGGCCAACAGGTGCAGCACGGCCAGCAGCTTTGTCTGAGGTGGGATGTTGGTTGTCCGCTGTGTTGGTACTGTCAGCCTGTTGGCAATGATGGTCAGGAGGCGGAGGATGGTTGACCTTTTGAGTCTGTAGTGGGCAATGACATTCTCTGGTGTCAAGTCTGTGAGGCTGGTGCGTTTCCTGAAGGTCCGCTGTCTTTGTCTGCGCTACCTCCGTGGTGGTCCGGGGGGGAGGGGGAGTAGGGGGGGTCCGGGAGTGGGTGGCGGACCTGGGTGTGGTGTCGGTGGGTGTTGTGGCCCTGTTGGGGCTCCGAGCTGCATGATGAGTATCTCCATGGCATCTGTTGTTCTTCAGGTGTGGCTGTGGGCTGGGCTCCCTTTTCTGGTGCAGGTTGTCGTCCGAATTTGCACCAGGTCAGAGCAGGTGTTAATTTCCTGCTGCTAACGCGCCTTATCGCATGTTTTGCGTTCTTATCGCGGATCTGGCTGGTCATTGAGAATGTTGCGTTGTGGTGTTGTCGCGGATTTTTGCACGGGAACGCCTACTTTGCATATCATTAGCGTTAGTTGCCGGGGTCATCTGTGGCGATGTTTTTTGCGGCTGCTATCGCAGGTTAACTGGTGATATCGGCTGTTTGCACCAGCTTGTGAATGGGGCGATAAATTTATCACAACTTTGCCTGAGATAAAGTGCTGTTAACTCGGCGATAATTCCTTGAGAATATGCCCCCAAATGTACTGCACTGCAAATGTACCTTGTGCTGTAACCATTGCCCCATCAACACCAAGATACAGGATCCTGGAGACCTGAGCTGCAGGAGGCTACTCAGCCTCCTTTGTAATTTTGCCTCAACTACTGTTACTGCTTTCCATTTGTACTGACTTTGGGTGTACTTTCCCCTTTGTTTGATTGGGTATTTGGGTCTGTGGCAGCTACTAAACCCAATCATCGCAACTCCTGGCTCCAGTGAGGCTGCTCTTCAAGACTATTGAGGCATTCATGAAGAAAGGCAAGGCCAAGGGGAACACAGGAAATGACTTGACGACTGCAACGTTGTTGCGTTCCTGAACAGATTCACACTGCAACTGTTACAAAGTAAAAGCCCCCAATGGACTTGGGCAGGAGTGGGCTTAGTAAAACCCAGGTTAAAACTTTCATTAGCCTGATATTTATCATAGAGAGCACACCAATATTGATGCCCTCATTATGAGTGGCCCGAAAATTGTTTGCATTTTCCTTATCACTGGAGTTACTGGTACTGGGGGAAGTGGTACATTATGTGTTGGACCCTCAGGGTCCACTCAGAAATTAGGAATTACAAGGGAATTGGTAATTCCAGGTCCAACTCCCCAGGTGATTTGTCATTTCTCATACACTTTCACTCAGATATTTAGGCTGTTTAAGAGGGAATCATTTTGCTTCTGTGCCCACACCCTACTACTGACAATGATAGTGAGGTAACCTGGCCTTTAGGAGATGCACTGACCATGCACCACAAAAATGTGACCAATGTTAGTATGCTGCATGAGGACAGACCCCTGGAGGGGGAAACAAGGTTTCCATGGAGCCTCACTCATTCTCCTGCAGGAGAGTGCAGTCACTCATTGCACCCGCCTACAGGGAGATCTCTCTTCCCTCTTTAAAGTGCAGGTGGCTGCTGCCTGCACTGTTAGGAGCAGCTTGTAGGCAACTGATTTGTCTCTCACTGAATGCACTGCCTCCAATGCAACAGCTGCCCTGAGGCAGCACATTCATGATACTATACCTTTTGAAAGGTGTGCCTGGCGCAGACTGGGAGAGTGCCCCCGTAGTGTAGTTCGGGCTCGGAAGGCTGGCTGGTATATTTAGAGCTTGAAGAAAGCTCTCATGAAATACTAGGGGCCTTTATGATAGTGTTTGCACCAACTACTCAATACAGCTGAAAACCTAGATTAGGGAGATGTGCCTTGCAATCCCACAAACCAGATTTTTCTTTATCAAATGTATTTTCTAAGTATGACTTTTCAATTGCTTTGCCATTTGAAGTATGTTCCACCCAGCATCTTGCCAGGAATTTGCATCCAGAAAAGGACATTCACTTTGTAGTGTTGTGAGACCATGTGTACCAGGGCCTTTGTGGTTCTTGGTGGACTCAACAGAAGAAGCACTTAACTGTCTGGGAGGTGTTAAGGTGTGGTTACAAATGATTATGATGTAATCAGAGAACAGTGTGTGATTGTATGTGGAGGAATAAAGATGTACAATCCAGAGCTCCATGTGTGGTGTATTCATTTGCATGCTCTTGGGCTGGGGAGGATGTTACAACTTGTGACGAGTGCGGAATCTGTGCCCTCAAAGAAGTTGTAGGCCCTACAGAGGAGCGCATTCAAAAAGCCTGCCAGAAAACCCTTGGTACAGTTAAAGGGAGAGATATTCTGCCACATCATAAGTAACCCTGGGCGTAAAACTTCACTCCGCTCGCAGAGTTTGGGGATTTTTGGCAACTCCGCATTCCGCGTAGAACGCAGAGTTGCCGGAAAACTCCGCACTCCGCAACGGAGCAGAGGCTTTTTTTCGCATGCCCGAAATGCATTTTTGCGCGCGCAGGAGCGACTTACTGGGTGCCTGCGATCCCTGATGAGATTTCCCGAGCCGCTCGCGAGCGCCACGAGATTTGCTAGGTGGCCGCATGGTCCGGCAAGAGTTTGCGATCGCTAACACGTTATTCGGACGTGCCATCGGACTTCCTGCGGAAGTTTTGTGAAGAATGTGATCCCGAACACGCAGAATTTGCAATCTGGAGAAGAATCTCTCTCAAGCAGCATCAAAACCTTCTCGAAATGATGATTTGGATTAAAAAAACTCCTCAGATTGACATTTGGCTGTACTTTTTTGTGCAAGGAGTCCTTTTTCTTTTTTTACTTTTTTTTTCAAGAGGAAGGAAGTGCCCTAGAGTCTCCAACTTCCTGTTCCTGTCCAGCAGGCTCCTCCCAGTGCTTTGTCAATCTCCTGTTCACTTTTCATTTGGATTTGGCGCTGGAAGGATCACTCTTTTTGGCTGCTGCATCATATTTCATTGGATTTGAGAACTTTTGAGTTTGAGATTTCACAAGTAAGTTGGGAAATTGGTGTTGTTAGTTTGATTGGGGCCATGCACCTAGATTTATTTGTACTTTTCATCGTTTTTTAAATTTTATTGTGGTGGGTGGCCTGTAGTTTCAGTAGGGGCCTAGTTGTTTCTTTGTAAGTAATTTTTCTTTTTTTATAAAGGAAACATGTTGCACAGTTCACTACATTTTCTCCAACTTTTGAAATCATCAATTTGCAATATTTATTTAATTCACTATGTAGCCCAGTAGTCTGCCAATAGGCCTTTCAGCGAGTAGGCCCAGAGCTACTCATGGGCACATGAAACAACTGTTTCTGTGGTGTCTGTTGAATTTAAACATCATTTAGGGCATGGATGGCATTGGATTGAAAAGCAAAATGTGTTTTTTGGGGGTATTTCACTTTTTTGTCATGTGCCTTTGTTGGATGTGTGTGGTTGTAATACATTGCAAACTGTTTTTAAGCCCTGTGGATTTTTGTTTTTGGCATTGTTGCATTAAAGACTGGCCAGTGTGTGAGTGTGCTTGTTTGTAATAGTGGGCCATCATTTGCCTTGGCTGAGCCTCCCCATGTGGCCAGGGGCCATTTTGTAAAAACTGTGTCCATATAGGCCTGCTTGAGTTCATTGTTTATTTGTTTTCCCAGGCCTCCTGCTTGTTGTTGTTGTGACTTTGTCACCATGTGGCTGGTGGCCATTTTATGGAGGCAGTTAGTGCACTTTTGCCATAGGCCTGCATGTCTTTTCTTTGTTCCTCTTGGCTTATTGCTTCTTGTTGTGGTAGCCTGGCCATGTGGCTGGCGGCCATTTTGTGAAGGCAGCCAGTGTGCTTTTGCCATGGGGCTGCATTGTCTGTCTTCTCTTTCTTGTTGTTGTGGCCTGGCCTTGTGGCTGGCTGCCATTTCGTGAAGGCAGCCAGTGTGCTTTTCCCATAGGCCTGCATTGTCTGTCTTCCCTTTCTTGTTGTTGTGACTTGGCCATGTGGCTGGCGGCCATTTTGTGAAGGCCAGTGTGCTTCTGCATAAGGCCTGCATGCTTTCTTTGCGGTGGCCATGCCTTCTTGCTGGTTGTTGTTTTGCATGCAATTTTTTCTTCTTTTATCCAGCAAACAATGTAGCACAGTTCATTACATTTTCTAATAAATTTGCAATATTAGTGATTTGAATTGATTCACTATGTGGCCTAGTCTGCCAATGGGTTTTTCCAACCAATAGGCCCATAGCTACTCATGGGTGCATGAAACAACTGTTTCTGTGGTGTCTGTTGAATTTAAACATCATTTAGGGCATGGATGGCATTGGATTGAAATGCAAAAGGTGTTTTTTTTGGTATTTCACTATTTTTCATGTGTGTTAAATAAATGCCTTTGTTGGATGTGTGTGGTTGTTGTAACTTGCAAACCTTTTTTTAGCCCTGTGGATTTTCGTTTTTGGCATTGTTGCATTACAGATGTGTTGATTAGCATGCCTCCTTTGTCTGGCCAGTGTGTGAGTGTGTTTGTAATAGTGGGCCAGCATTTGCCTTGGCTGAGCCTCCCCATGTAGGCAGGAGCCATTTTGTAAAGTCTGTGTCCATATAGGCCTGCTCAAGTTCATTGGTTCCAGGCCTCCTGCTTGTTGTTGTTGTGAGTGACCATGTGTCTGGTGGCCATTTTGATGTTGCCAGTTAGTGTTCTTTTGCCATAGGCCTGCATGTCTTTCCTTTGTTCCTCTTGGCTTATTGCTTCCATCCATTGTCATCATTTGTCAGCTGCAGCTCCCTGAATGCTGCATCCCATGTGATGCACAATGCCAAACATTTATATTTGTATTTTTGTTGTTCCTTCTTCTTCTTCTTTCCTATTCTTCCTGAGTGTACTGTACATATAGTACACCATGAAGGCCCTTGTTGTTGTCAAAGTCTCACAAATGGCTACACTGAATTGCTGTTAATTGTTTTAATAACTGAGGTAATACATTTAATAGTAATATTACTAACACTAACAAGTGTGACCACACACTAAGTTATATTACATTTGTTTGTTCTAGTAATTGATCCACAACAATGAAGGCCATGTTTCACTGATGTTCTTCTTGCTTCTTTGCATTTAAGTGTACAAAAGAGGAGACAACATCACCCATTGTACTGCCAGACAGAAGCCCTGCTGCGCACGACGTCACGTGACGTGTGACCACAGACCTCTCTTCAACTTGTGCCACTGCATGCTGCTGACATCTTCAAGATGGCCCAAAGAAAGGTACCAGGTCCAGTACCAAGAAAGTTGCCAGTGACAAGAAGGCACTGCCACTTACCACCACCAGTATGTTGCCCAAGCCCTTTTTTGGGAAACCAAAAATTGTGCCTGCAGCAGCGGTGTCCGGGGAGCAAGCTGGGAGCAGCACCCACGCATCAGTGGACCCACCCCAACAACCTAGGTCCAAGCCCATGTCTGTCGCAGAGGTAGCCAGTCTAATCACGAGTCCAAAGCCAACGAGCAGTGATGTTGAAATTGACTTATCGTTATCGCAAAGTAGTACCCAATCAATGCAAGAAACTCAGATAAGTGGGCAACAACAGCAGCAACCACTCCCAATAGTAGTTGTTCCTCCCGAAGTAGGGGCAGTTCAGGAGATCAAGCTTCCTGCAGAGGAAGAAGAAGAGCAAGCCACTCTTTCAGAAGATCCATTGTCTTCCAGATCCCCAGCAAGGAAAAGAAGGGTTAGTCCATCAACCTCTTCTGCAAGCCCCCCTTCTGATGATCTACATGCCACTTGGAAGCCACCTCAGTCTGAGAGTGAGACACGCCACGAGACAAGGCTAGGGAAAAGAAAGGTTTCAGAAAGCCTTAGAGTTATGGAGGTAGATGTAGAAGAGGAGGATGATGATGAGTCAGTCCTCATGGACATTAGTCCCGCCCCAGTGGAGACTGACATTAACCCATCCCAAATTGCTGTGAGGGATGTGGCATGGATACCGCAAACACAGATACCACCAACACCACCTCCAGCTTCCATATTTACTAAGGCCCGGCAGCGACCTACATCCACCACAATCACCTCAGTAGAAGTAGGTACTGCATAGAGTCAAACTTCACAACCACCTACCAGTTCATCCAACATTGCAAGTGGCACCAGCAGCGCCAGAAAATTGACCTCCCCAGTTTGGGACTTCTTTTCGGTTAGCAAGAAGGAGGTGAACATTGCTATATGCTCCATTTGTGGACAAGGTGTTAGTCAGGGTAAGCTTGGTACAAATTATGGTACCGAGGCCAAACAACCCATCTGAGAAAACACCACTTGATCCAGTGGGAGGCGCACCTTAGCGGGCAAAAAACTGCACATGTTGTTGGTGGAGGGGATGAAGAAATAGAAGATCCGATCACGGTGGAAGGTGAACAAGAGGGAGACATTTTCTCTGTTACAAAAAGCAGCCCTGTCCCCAGCAGTGCAGTGGTACCGCTCACATCATCATCAGCAACATCGCAATGACACAAGAGTCAGGCTGAAACACCAATGGGTCCAAGGCAAGAGAGTACTGCAATGAAAAAATGTCCATTGAGCCTAACATCTGGCGTCAAGAAGTCACCTGCATCAGTGGCACCAGAAAAGAAAAAGATCCAGGCTACCATTCTCAGCATGTTTAGGTTGGAGGGGCAGTATGAATGCAACCTCCCAACGGCACGTTTGTACAACGCAAAGCTGGATAAAATGTTAGCGCTGGACCTCCTCCCTTTTTCTTTTGTGGAAGGGGTGGGTTTTCTTGAATTTGTGGCAGCCATCGGCCCAAAATGCAAGGTTCCCAGCCGGTCCTATTTCGCCAGAGTTACTGATCCAGCACTACATCACGAAGTTTTGGAATTGCTTGGACAAGCTTTGCAGCAGAGTGCTAACTCTATCCACCTGACAACAGACGTGGACCAGTTGCCAAGCCACTGATTGCATGTGCATCACTGCACACTGGATCTCTTTGTGGGGGTTAGAGAAAAGATATTTGCAGGTGTTGACATTGCTGAGATTTTTAATGCCGCTCGGAAACATGTAACTGTAGCCATGTTCACTATGGAAAAATCTCATACTGCTGCAAACTTTTTGGAAGACTTTGACAGCAAGGTCTTTGAATGGCTGCGACCAAGAGGGCTTAACATTGGTTTTGTTACAACGGACAATGGCAGTAATATAGTTAAGGCCATGGCCGATGGTGGGTATTTCAGGGTCCAGTGTTTGGCGCACTGCATTAACATCATTGTTCAAGACTTTCTAAAAAAAGAAGACCGAGTCAGCAACTTACTGACCACCTGCAGAAGAATCTGCACACATTTCAGCCATTCTTTTAAAGACCGGAAGCAGCTGAGGATCATTCAACGTGATAATAGAATGCTAGTTAAAGCACTCATCCAGGAGGTGCAAACACATTGGAACTCAACTTATTACATGCTTGAATGTCTGTTTGAGCAGTACAAACCAATCAATGAATATGTCATGCAAAGAGGGGATGCTACTGTGAAAGGCATGATCATTGAGATGGACCAATGGGGCCTAGTTAAATGCCTGACAGAGATGCTACTTCCTTTCGCACTCTTCACACGTGAAGTCAGCAAGGAGGGCTGTACTATGGGCCAAGCTATCCCATTGTTGCACATGCTACAGGAACAGCTGAAGGGGGTGTCTGCAATGTACGCAGGTGTGGAGGAAAAAAAAAAGTTGGTGGAGAGCTTAACCCTTTGCTTATCTGAAAATACAAGGGTGCAAAGAGGCATTGTGTCATCCAACCATTACATTTGTGTCACAATTCTTGATCAACGGTACAAACCATTACTGCACACTTTCATTTCTTGTTCAGGCGGGGATGTTGCCAGCTACAAAACTTGGATAGCTGTGCAAGCCAGTCAGCTAGAAAAAGAATGGCCGGGAATTGGAGTCTCGCTCCTCCAGGGCACAACAAGTACTGCAGGTCAGCCTTTAAGTTCAACTTCAGAGCCTGAGGGCAGTGCGGTTGGCTCACAGCAGCCAAAACCACCAACAACACAGAGAACAATATCAACAACAACAAGAACAGGAGCATCAGCCCCAAAATCGGCACAGGAATGGTTTCTACAGGCAGGGCTTAAGTCTAGTGCTGAGGCAAAGGCAAAAGAGGCCGAGCAAAGCGGAGCACCCATGAGCATTGAGCGGATTGGAGATGGTTGATGGAATAACTTGGGGCGTTTCATGAAGTAGCCTAAAAGGTAAACAACAACACCAAACCTACATGTCTGTGCAGTGGTGGAGGCGAGTGTGATGGTGTGACTGACAGAGGTGTATTGATTTTGTTACTTAATTTGGAAAAAGCTATGTTGCTGTGTTTTTATGTGTGGTCAGTGCTGCCTGGCTCAAATTCTAAGCTAAGTGGAGGTTGGGTGGGGGGCCTGCTGCTCCTGTTGTTGGAGGTAACTGCTGGAAACAGACATGATTTAGCCATGCCGCCTCTGAAAGTCTTCTTGTTGCACTCCTCCTTAATTTATGCAGTTTAATTTTTCTCCTTGATTTTGCAATATCCTTTTTGTTTTTCCTTCTACAGGCCGGCCTTTACCCTGCGCTATACTGAGAAAAACAACTCACACTTACCTTACCAAACAGCATCCGCCAGGCAGGCACCCAAGAGTGATGGACGGACAGTCCAAGGAAGGACCAAGAGGAATGCGGAGATGCAACTCCCAATTTAGCAATAATTATAGTATCATTTCACTTGATTCATTTTTTCTCTTCAATCATTACGACTGTGTGAGTTGTTGTTTATGTTTGTTTATATTTGACTCTTACAGATATTTTTAAATTTTATTTGCTATCTTTCAAAGGAAGCCCCGTACAACAGAACATAAAATGTATGTAACTTGGGTCTCTCTGGGGGCATACAGGCAAGGCAATTGCATAATTTTTAATAATATACTGCCCTGTACTAGTCTAGTACTACTCATCAAGTCATCATCATGCATGCATTTCCTTTTTCTCCCTTAACAGATTTATGATGGTCGGCTGCCAAGATTATGTGCGTTGCCCAGGTGTAGTGTTTGTCTTTGTCAAACCTTTCCCTCAAATCCCCCTTCCCAACCATTCATCAAACCCTAACCCTCTTCTCCCTGGCGATGTGTTTTATATTGTGGTGTGACTAAATTAAATTTACACCATTTATTGATCACACACTTGCTGAGGCGGATGTGGTGAAAGCAACACTAACTCAAGGCAGGGTGAGGATCTTCTTCTGCTCTAAGTATATATATTATAGCCCACACTGGTAATATATAGAGATTAGATTGCCCACCCATGCACAGTATTCGATATTCAATTTTTTACAGAGGAACATGATCCATCATAATATAATTGCCAGCATCGAGTTATCAATCATCCTAGTTCCAGCACTAAAGGTTGCGAAGCCGCTTGTCCACTACATAGCTCGAGTTGACTTCAGTTTGTAACTTGTACTAGGCTAGTCCTCTAGGCATTCTGGTTTATTTTACTTCAGCTTTGCTTATCATCATCATGGTTTCTTGTTTGGCAGTGTTCTTGTGTACTGTACTTATACTACTTGTTCCCTAGTGTCCCTCAGGTGACTGACTGTCTCATTTACTTTTTTTGCAAATGCTACTGTCAGTGTCTACTACTACCACCACCATGGCACCTTGGGAAACCAAACCATCACCATGCAGCCACCGCTTTGCCTAAGTATAAACATCAATCACAGGTAAGAGAAGAAGTTTGGGGGAGGCATAATGTATATACTATGGAAATTAATTAATTCACAAACCCACACCCTTCCGAGTCAATAGGGGTTTTAATTGCAGACTGCATAGGCTAGGAGGAGAGCTTGACAGTACTAGTAGGACAAGTGAGGGTATCGCATCTATCTTTTGGTGTGTTACACTATCGGCAGATTTCAATCAAAAACTGGCTGCGGCCCTGCAGCAAAGGAAACAGTATGAAGTAAAAGAGTAACCCCCCACAAAAGATTTACATCATATTGTAAACTATAAATAATTTATTCCCCTAACAAATAAACTAACTAGAATGAAAAATCCCACAACACCTGACCCACCCCTCTCCCTACCCCCAACCAATGTCCATCCTTATTAAGTCTAATTGTCCAATGTCCATAAATTAAATTGTCCATAAAGAAACTCAAGTTTTCCCTAAAGAACACCTATTCCCACCCACCAAATAAAAGATTAAAAAAGGGGCAAAGCGACAGAGGTCTAGCGGCGGGCTCACCGCATCTTCCTCTCCAGGGTGTTTATCCGCTCCTCTAGGCACGCCATCTGTGGGAGCATGCAGCGCTGAAATGTCTTGCAGGAACAGGGGTGGGCAACAGTGTTTGAAGAAGTGTGGTGGGCGGCTGCCAGACCACGGCGCCGTACCACTGGAGGCAGTGGGGGGGTCTGGGTGGGGCCTGGGGCATTGGAGGAGGCTGCAGCTGCTGCCGCCTCCTCCTCCTCCGCCAGAACCACCAGCCGCCGATATTCATCACGGATGGCCTCCAGCTTCCGTTGCCGGGCCCTGGCTGCTAACTCCTGCCTGTTGGGTTGTTGTTTCAGTTGGGAAGGAGTAGCTATATCAAGAAAGACTAAAGACAATTGTAACCAATACTCTCAGCAAAACAGTAACACTAAATTAATTATACACATAAAATTATAGTGGCACAGTAGCACTAGCAAGCACAGTACATAACATTTGTGGTATCCCCCCACTTCCTTGGCCTCGAACATTTGTGGGAGTTTCAGACATTACTAGGCACTATGGAGTAGACAAGTCTTCTTCTTCTCTTTCTTGTTTAGCTAAATTAACCTTGTAGGCATGCCAGCTCAGTCAGCTTGCGCCCTAGACAGACATACTTGTGTCGCAGTTGCAGACTCACCCTAAATCCATTTCCCTCAAACCAGACATTACTTCACTACTGTCTGCAGGTGGGGCAGCTGTAGTCTACAACTACACAATTATCTATTTTTCTATTATGGCCATACTCTGTTAGATCAATGGCAACTGCTCAATTTCACTTTCACCCTGACTACTACTACAAGGCAGATGATATCTGATATGAATGATTATATACAGGACGACGTGAGGTACTACTATTGTTTGATTGTGTAACCATGCAGCCGATAGGCCACCCATGGCTGACACGGTCGAAATGACATAGGTAGGGAGTGGGCCTCGGAGTCGGAGGGAGGTGATTGATAATGGGTGGGTATGGGTTAGGGGTGGGCGGAATTTGCTTAGTCGCGCTACGCAAAGCTCCGTGAAACGGTAAAAAATGTCCGCGAGCACAAAAAAGTTCCGCGAACACGCGAAATTGCTTGTTCTGCCCGTTCGCGATGCTTTTTTCCTGTTCGCGAACGCTGTTTGCGTGCTCGGGGAGAAATATCTCGCGAACATGCATTTTGAAAGCGCGAACAAGCAAAAAATTCTGCGAAGCCGCGGATCGTGGAATTTTTGGTAATTCCGCGTTCTCCGCGGAAGGCGAAATTACCCAAATTCCGCAAATTCCATGAGCGGAACGGAATTTACCGCCCAGGCCTAGTATGGGTCCATACATACACAATATATATGTTGTGCTTGCAAACTACTGTGATTCAAGGGATTATTATGAAATCCAACCTTGAATCAAAAACCTTGGAAAAAGACAGTCCTTATTTCTTCCCAGCGATTTTTACATTTATCATTGCTATGCTCTTCTAGCATTATTTTGTTATTCTAATCTTATTCTTATCTTCACCCTTGGCTTTGCTACTCTGGCACAGTTTATTTTTCTTTTACATTCTCTTCAGCCAGTGACAGTCTCCACCTATGCTATAATTAAATACCATCCAGGCATCCATCCATTCAAAGTAAACATGGCTATCATTCTTCTTAATCTCTCAACAAACCTTTCACCAACAACATACATTTATCATTTTTTTAAACCACCACCCATGCATCCTTACTTGCCTTTGAGTTTGACCCATCAATTCCCCCAGAGGATTCCTTTCACCCATACAGTTTTACCCACCCAGGCAGGCATCCTTTCTTTCACCTATCCTTCAACCACCCATGCATTCTATCTGCCACCTATGCATCCCGGGCCCCCTTCCTTCACCCACGCATCCTTCTCTGCCAGTCATATACTACATGTCACCCGTCCTTCCTCCTTCCATCCTTCTTTCCCTTTTCGTTCAACCCATCCATCAAGGTCGTCTGACTCTTAGTCTACTTCATAAAACTTTCCCAGCTGAGTTGAAGTCAGATAGAAGAGGCCATTAGTTACTCAACTCCCGCCGCTAATGCTATTGCTAATGCTAATTAAAGGGTGTCTTCTTCAACCGTTGTTCACAACTTAGTTTCTCTCAACAGTACAGTGTACACCCTTGCAGCGAGTGTATTGTCAATACGTAAGGAATATAACTTACCATCGCCCGCCACTGCTGCTGGCTCACCCCCTGCAGCTGCCGCATCTGCTGCTCCCTCCTTACTGGCGTCGCCTTCGCCGCTGGCCCCAGATTGAAAATACAATACATACATACACCACACACATCACTAGTACAAATCAGGTACTAGAGTAGAGTAGACAGTATGTCCTATCCTATCAAAAATAATTAAATATCTGGTTGGGCATTTTGTTGGTGCCAATTTTCGAAAAGCCTCTCAAGAAGAGGACAACACAAAGGACTGGGCTCAGTGGCTAGTGCTATCAATCAATTAATCACAGAATTTGTAAAGCGCACTACTTACCCGCGAGGGTCTCAAGGCGCTGGGGAAAAAAAAGGGGGGGGGGTGCTGCTACTGGTTGAACAACCAGGTCTTGAGTAGCCTCCTGAAGGTCAGCAGGTCTTGGGTCTGTCGTAGGCTTAGTGGAAGGGTGTTCCAGGTCTTGGCTGTGAGGTGGGAGAAGGATCTGCCGCCGGTGGTAGTTCTTCGAATGCGAGGGACGGTGGCGAGGGAGAGGTCGGCGGAGCGGAGTTGGCGGTTGGGGACGTAGAAGAGGAGTCGTCTGTTGAGGTAGGCTGGGCCAGTCTTGTGGAGTGCCTTGTGTGTGTGGATGAGGAGTTTGAAGGAGATTCTCCTGTCGACGGGGAGCCAGTGCAGGTTCCTCAGGTGGGGGTGATGTGGCTGTGGCGTGGTACATCGAGGATCAGGCGTGCGGAGGCGTTTGTATGCGTTGCAGTCGCTTGATGAGCTTGGCCGGGGCTCCCGCGTAGAGGGCGTTCCCATAGTCAAGTCTGCTACTGACGAGGGCCTGGGTGACTGTTCTTCTTGTGTCTGTCGGGATCCACCTGTAGATCTTGCGAAGCATGCGGAGGGTGTTGAAGCAGGAGGATGAGACTGCGTTGACTTGCTTGGCCATGGAGAGCGTTGAGTCGAGGATGACTCCCAGGTTGCGTGCGTGGTCGGTGGGTGTCGGGGCTGCTCCCATCGTCGTTGGCCACCAGGAGTCGTCCCAGGCTGAGGGGTTGGAGCCGAGGATGAGGACCTCTGTCTTCTCCGTGTTCAGTTTTAGTCGGCTGATCTTCATCCAATCGGCGATGGCCTTCATTCCTTCATGGAGGTTGGATTTGGCGGCGAGGGGGTCCTTGGTGAGGGAGAGGATCAGTTGAGTGTCGTCGGCGTAGGAGATTATGTTGAGGTCGTGCTGTCTGGCGATGCGTGCGAGCGGGCCATGTAGATGTTGAACAGTGTTGGGCTGAGGGACGATCCCTGGGGTACGCCGCAGATGATCTCGGAGGCTTTGGATCGGAATGGTGGGAGGCGGACTCTCTGGGTTCTGCCGGTGAGGAAGGAGGTGGCCCATTCCAGGGCCTTGTCTCGGATCCCTGCGTCGTGGAGGCGTGCGCGTAGAGTGCAGTGGCAGACAGTGTCGAAGGCGGCGGAGAGGTCCAGCAGGATGAGGGCTGCGGTCTCACCGTTGTCCAGCAGGATCCTGATGTCGTCGGTGGCGGCGATGAGGGCAGTCTCAGTGCTGTGGTTGCTGCGGAACCCCGATTGGGATGGGTCCAGGATGCTGTTTTCTTCGAGGTATCGGGTTAGCTGTTTGTTGACGATCTTCTCGATGACCTTGGCTGGGAACGGAAGCAGGGAGATGGGCCGGAAGTTCTTGAGGTCTCTCGGGTCCACCTTGGGTTTTTGAGTAGGGCGTTGATCTCTGCGTGTTTCCAGCTCTCTGGGAAGGTCGCGGTCTCGAAGGAGACATTGATGATGTTGCACAGGTGGGGTGCGATGGAGCTGCTGGCTTTGTTGAAGATGTGGTGCGGAAAGGGTCTGACGGGGAGCCGGAGTGTATTGTGCTCATGGTCTTGATGGTGTCCTCGATGTTCACGCTGGCCCAGGCTGGCAGGGGGTCATGGTCGATGGTGTGCGGCAGGTCTGGTGCATCGATCTTAGTTGGGGCTGTCTGGGTGTTGAAGCTGTCGTGGATGTCGGCGATCTTGCGGTGGAAGAAGGTGGCGAGGGAATCGCACAGGGGTTGCGACGGCGGGATGTCGTTGGTGTTGGAGCTGGGGTTGGAGAGTTCCTTCACGATGTTGAAGAGCTCCTTGCTGTTGTGTGCGTTGTTGTCGAGGCGGTCTTTGAAGGAGATTCTCTTGGCGGACTTGATGAGGTGGTGGTGGTTACGGATGACGTCTTTGTGGGCTGCGTGGCTGTCCGGTGTCTTATCACTGTGCCATTTCTTCTCTAGTTTCCGGCAGATACGCTTGGAAGCTAGGAGTTCCGAGGTGAACCAGCTGGCTCTTTTGGTGGTGTCACTGTAGGTGAGTTTTTTCAGCGGGGCGAGGGTGTTGGCACAGTCGTCCATCCATCGTCTGAGGTTGCAGGCAGCGTCATCGGTGTTGGATGGGTCGGAGGGAGGGCTAAGAGCGAGGGTTGCCCGTAGTTGGTCTTCGGTGACTTTGCTCCAGCAGCGGCGTGGGATCTGTTGGGTGCGGTGGTGTGTGGTGGGTTTCTGGAAGGTGAAATGGATGCAGCGGTGGTCGGTCCAGAGGAGTTCCGTGGTGTGGCTGAAGGAGACGTGGGAGCTTGAGGAGAAGATGGGGTCAAGCGTGTGGCCGGCGGAATGGGTCGGTGTTGTGACGAGCTGGCTCAGACCGAGGTTGGCGAGGTTGTCGATCAGGGTGGTGGAGTTGCTGTCGTTGTTGTTCTCCAGGTGAAAGTTCAGGTCTCCGAGGAGGATGTAGTCGGTAGAGGTCAGGGCGTGCGTGCTGATGAAGTCGGCGATGGAGTCGCTGAACTGGGGTCGGGGCCCAGGGGGTCTGTAGACAAGGGTGCCTCTAAGGGTGGTGTTGGGGTCCGTGTGGATCTGGAAGTGCATGTGTTCGGCGGTGCTGAGAGTGTCGTCGGTGCTGGTCGAGACCCTGATGGTGTTCTTGTGGACGATGGCGATTCCTCCTCCTACTGCGTTGACGCGGTCTCTGCGGGTGATCTTATAGCCGTCTGGGATGGCTATGGCGATGTCGGGGGCGGAGGAGTCGTTCATCCAGGTCTCTGTCAGGAAGGCGACGTCTGGTGATGATGTGTCGAGCAGGTCCCAGAGCTCGACGGCGTGTTTGCGTGCAGAGCGGGTGTTCAGTAGGATGCATCGGAGGTGGTTGAGGTCCTTCTTGGCGGGCGCCTCGGTGGCTCTGAGGCTGGTGTAGCTGCAGTTCCGGCAGGTGAAGGGACCATGGGTGCGTTTCGGGGCGGCCTTGAAGCAGTTGTGTCTCCGTCCGGGGTTGAGAGCGTGGAGTGTGGTGGCATCGTATCGGCGTCGGTCCTCGAGGCTGGTGCGGGGGGCGCACGGCCCAGGGGTTCTGGCGCTGGGTGCGGTCCAGGCGCGGACGGGCGCAGACGGGCTTGCGTTAGGCGCGCCCGCTGCGCACATCCGCTATTGGTGAATCTAAGTTTTAAAACTTTTTTAAAAGAAAACGAGTGGCCAACTGGGCAAGCATGAGGTCTGACATGAGGTCTCTCGAGTCCTCTCTCTTGGTTGGAAAATATAATTGTGCCCTCCTCCTCCTCATACTTCCTTCCAGCCATGGTGCACGGTAATCAGTTGTTCACAATTAACTGCTGCTAATAATAATAGTACTAGGCCTACACGAGAAAAAGTAAAAATACACCACTTTGGGGTGTCCAAAGTGACCATCATTTTATTTACTGATTGTGCATGAGAAACAAAGTAAAAAAGAAAGCCTTCTAATCTCAACAAACATGCGTAGAATACCTTAGGTGGGCATGCAATCTGCATAGCAGAGTAGTAGTCCCAGTAGTAGTAAAGGACCAATGTGTTCTCTGAGTCTTACAGTAGTTCCACCACTAGGCAGCCCACAAAATATAAGGGGAGAGAGAAAGCTGACTAAAAAACCAGAATAAATTATAAAGCAAGCTACAGACAGACTAATAGTACAGAGTCAGAGGCAGTTAGATTGATGTAAAAATAAACAGACACTAGAAATATAAATAACTGAGTTGGTAGGTAATGCAGGGATAACAAGAATTTAGAAACAGATCGAAGAAAATTTGGTAAACAATAGAATTAGGAAACAGAAATAATAGTTCAAAAAAATAAGGTGCAGTAAAGTTAGGGAAATATAATTATTAATATTAACAACAGGAGGACTTACTGGGGCCAGCAGCAGAGCCATCTGTAGAGCAGCGATCCTGGGAGGCACCTCCAGAACCCCGCCTTGGCAGACCCCGTCTTCTTCTTGCCCCTGAATGCTGATCATGTAAGACATAATAAAGAGACAAAAAATGATCGGTGTGAAATAATAAATATTAAAAAAATTGCTCCAAAATGATTTTTTGACAGGAAATGGCAATTGCAATAAAATTGACCTATCTAATCAGATCGACTAGTAGTAGTAGACTAGAATTGCGGTCGTGCACTGTCCTATCTCTTTATTATTCCACTGTTCCATTCCGATTCCAGAATTCTAAACCTAAGTACCACCTAGCCCGCCTATTCCAAAGACTTTGGAATGAATAACCAAAAATTATAATTGCTTCTTCTAAGTTCCGATCTCCTTTGTGCGATCATCAGTGAATGAATCAACCCCCTTTGACGGGTTAATTCACTAAGTCTGCATTTATTTTAGTCCTCAAAAATGCATAGATGGACGCATGCATATTGCATACACCAAATTGTTGGTTGGTTGATGATGCTGAGTTGCTATATTATTCACTCACTAACAAACTACAAAAGGTTCTACTAAGGAGTCAGTGGCACATGACGGAGGACTCGTCACGCGGACCGCTAAAAAATTACCAACTAATACTAAGTAACTAACTATAACTACCTATCACTATCTTAGTAACAGGACAAAGGAAAGGAGTCTCTCTAGTCTGCATTACCTAACTTAAGTTCTCTAACCTCTCTTATAAAATCAGCCCAAGCGAGCGCAAACTTGCAAACAAGTAAGATTAGTAGTGCATTTCACCTGTCTAGAAGCATAACAATCACATAATATGAGATTTTTAAACGTAACTTACCAGTGATCCAGCGGTAATTTCACGGTAATTTCTCAATGCAAAACATCATTACCTCTTGTTTACCGCTTAAAGGGGATGGACCTTTGCCACCGTGTTATCACCATCAGGAGACTTTGCATAAACATGAAAATCAAATGCAATTAAATATTTAAGGCAATAATGAGAGGTGTGAGTAGTTTTAAAGGGTTTGATTTTCTAGTCAAAAGTTAAGGTTCTCTGACTCTTTATTCATTAGTAAAATATCAATCAGGTTACAGAATTGAAAAATAGGAAAAATAGAATTAATACAGAACATATTATAGATTGCATACAAGGCACTCCATAAAGGAAGGGAAAAACCTATTTCTATGTCAGTCAGAAACTCTTAAAGAGTTTTACGAAAATATAATTCTAGAGTGAGTTTTGCAAGGCTAATCAATAATTAATAATTGGCAAAAATCTCCCATAAAGAGAAATAAAATGCATAAGACAAAATAAGTCTTTGCAAGGCCAGTTAGTCAAAGCATGAAACCTAAAGTTTTAGAATCTAAACCTGTCCTGTTCAGCTGGTCTCTCTCTGGCTCCGTGCTGTGCATCTCTGCCTTCTGTGTCAGGAGCTGGGCATGGCCCCCCCTTCCTCTCAGGCTTCGCAGAGCCTTAAAAAAACTGTGTCTCCTGCCTCGCGTCCTGCTAAAAAAAGTATGAGCAGCCTGCCTACACCTCTCAGCTAGCATCCAATATTTCTATCAAAAATACACGTGACTTGGTCTTCGTAGCTTGTCCAATAGGAGCTTTAGAACACATCGACACCCCATGGGCTGACTGGACACGTCATCAATCAGGCGAGTTCTTGTCCTGCCTGAGTCTTGTGCTAGATGACTTCACATCCTGAAAACAATTACATTTTCTGCAACAAAAAGTATTAATTATGCGGAAACAGAGAATACATATTATAAGAAAAATGTGTGCTCTGCAGTTTTCTTTCTACATGATGAAGTGAATAAAGCTTTGTTTAAACAACTGCATGGATATAAAAGTATGCGAAGGCCTTTCATGATGAGACGGGAAACGGCACGTAAATTATAAGAAAAGTTCTTTCATGAAAGCTGGGTGGGAAAGAGCACACATTCCATTCTTATCTTCAAGGCTAAAGGCTTGCAGTTAGCTGAGCCGGCCCGAGCATATTCAGCCTTTCTACACTGTGAAATGCGTGTTAATTCAGCACAAATATATGCTACATTGATAAGTTCAAAACACATTTCTAAATTAAATGTACATTCTATAGTGAGGTTAAATCTAGAATAATCACAATTAAATAACCATGATTAATTATTTGAGCATGGTTGTACATGAAAGCACTTCAGACTGAAAGCTTTTGACCAGGCCTCAGTGTCATCATGTGTCATGTGTTTCACTTTGCACCAAAACTCTGCGTGCCATTTTATAAAATGTAGTTTGTGTTTGAAACACAAAACAGAGCAATGCCTAAATCCAGGTGAAATCTGGGCTTCATCAATCCGCCCTTTGATAATATAACAAATCATGATACCTCAAATGATTTGTAAATTATCACACTTATTTAATTTCACATGTTACATTTGTTTAAAAAGACACTCATCATTAGTTGAGTCTAATATATGTTTTCTCTAACTAAAAATATTACTACTCATCTTTAGTGTATGTAGACATAGTAATTTCATTAGCACACTTATTTCACACAGGTATATAAGGAAAAAACTCCTAAAATAACTGTATCAATTATCACGTGTTATTACAAAAAGCTGAGCATATAACAATTTTACTTCTATTTCTAAGGCAACACAAGTTTTGTCTGTAATCAGATCATATATTGCCAAGCTCAAGAGTTTAGTGCAGAGTTCTGTAAGTAGCTTCTTGGGACAGTTAGTTTTTCTCTAAAATAAGTAACTAAAATAATAAAAGGAAAATTCAACAGAACAGTTCTCTTTTCTATTTCTTTTTCTTCCTCTTTCCTTCTTTTTCTTTCATCATTCAAAGATTCTTTTCTCTTCAGCTCTTGACAGTTCTCAGATATTGTTTCGGCATTTCTTGGCTCTTTGTCACCAGCTTCCCATCAAGGTGGCTTATACAGTTCAAGCCTCACATTACACAGTTCATTCAATGTGGCATTCTGTACTTTTTCCATGCATTTTGACCACTCAGGTGCTGAAAAACTCTGACAGAGCACCATCAATTCTTTGCACTTTTTCAATCCAAGTCTTTCACTTTTAATTTCACCTTGTTCAGATTCAGATGTTTCAGCTATGGGTGCAAATGATTTTTCAAGGGACCATTGTTGACGTTTTGGATACCCTTTCAGCCAGCTTTTTTCTACCTCCACTCGTAGGCCCACAGCACTAATTTCTTCTTCAGAGGCTGCACCTGACTCATTCACCCTTTTGACACCGCTTTCATATGAGCCAGTTTCCACTTTTTGCTTTTCCAGTGCCACTTCAGTTTGCTCTAGTGCTGCTTCACGCTCTATGTGTTCCCTTACAGCTTGACTGACCCTCTTCTGTGGACTTTTGACCACTGCTGGCATCTCTTCTTGAAGAGGAGCTGTTTTATCAAGGGGACACGGGACCATACGTGTATGAGAGACATTCACCCAATTTGTAAGGCCACCACATTTCACAACAGTCTTTGCCAGGATCTTTTGGAACAGGCCTTTCCATTTCACAGCATCTCTCAGATCAAAGTTTTGGCACCATCCATTATGCAGATCTTGTGCAGCAGCTGCAACCTGGTGAGAAACTGCATGCTCCACATCAGCCAGACCTTCACAGCAATGGCTAGTCTTTTCATCTGTGGGTTTCACAAGTGCATTTGCATGTACATATTCAAGCCACTTCAGTGATGCTGAGACACAGTCCTTTGCAAAGTGAGACTCTGTACTGTCTTTGTGTTGCTTTATTGTGCTTGAAACTTCAGGCAGATAGCTACAATCCAATCCTTGTCCAATCTGTGGTTCTGCACACATCTTTGAGACCTCATTATGATCTGATTTCAGAGAAACTGGAAATCTATACCTGGGCATCAGTTTTTGCAATAACACATTTGCTACTATGCAGTTGTCATTTTTCTCAAAATCTGTTCTGATACAACCTTGTTGTTCTGTCGCTGAAACATTTTCTTGTACCTCTTTTAATTCTTTCCAATTGTAAGTTATTGACATCAGCATTAGATAAACAGTATCCTTCTCAGATTCACATGTGAAAATTCCATTGAATGTATAGGCTAACAGGACACAATATTGTACAACTGAATTAGCATTTCTCTCTCCCATGACAATAGTGACTCCCATTTGAGCAGCTATCCTGCATGTTATGGTAAGGGCAATCAATTTCGAATTTTGGGCTGAGGTAACTACTGAAAGCCATGAAGCTTTGACAACATAATGTATAAGGAGCACAGCATGTGTTGCTCCTAATGTGTCATTGTTACCTTTCAAACATGGGCCATCTACAAAATGGACATTGTTGGGCTCAATCAGACGTTCATCATTAAAGTCTAACCTTGGCTTCATGCATAGATTCATGACACCTAGACATTTAGGTTCAGTTTCATCACAAACAACTTCATTTGCTGGCTGTAAGCTCAATACATTTGAATTTAGACATTTCTTGGTCACAGTATTTTCCCAAAGCAACTCCACAAAGTAAGGAACCATTTCAGTAATTGGACATTCCATCATTATATTCTCACTCTTTTTATGACTGACATTTACCACAGCTACTAAATTAAGGCAGCTGGGCATTTCTGTGACGTTGGGGTCAAGGGTCATTGGGAAATACGTCAATGACTTTTGAACACATTCATGTTTTTGAACAGGCACTAAGAGAGCGCAGCCCTCCCTCTCACTGCACATTGGTGTATTTTCTTTTAAATAAACTTGCATCCCTAGTGCAGGGGCGCAACACTTTTTCTCTTTCAACTCTAGGAATGCTTTTGTGCAATTCTTGTCCAATGGAAGAAGATCACACACATCTTTGTATGTCAGCCTCAGTAAAGGCTTAGCCACTAGGGAAAGGTTTGGTGACCACTCACGACAGCAGCCAGCCATTCCTAAAAACATCCTGGCTTCTTTCTGAATTTGAGGTGGATTCATCTGGTGAATTACTTCCACTCTCTCTGGTAACACCTTTCTAAATCCTTTTCCAATTATGTGTCCCAGACATTCATCTTCTTTTTGACAGTACTCCTGACTATCCTCATGCAATGGCACTATGACATGAATTTGGAAAAAATCAATAACAGTAAGCCATTCTTCAGCACATGAAATGTGAAAAAATATGTTGGCTGGACTCGGTACCATAGGACAACATGGAAAAGTTATGCTTCTAATCTCCTGCACTATTCTGTTCTTTTCATTTAGTTTCTGTAAACCTGTGATCATAAAGTTACATAAACTTCCAATCAATTCCATCAAAAATCCTTTATTCAGTTTATCTCCAATTATGGGAAAAATTTCTGCAACTGATGGTGTTCTTAAATGGTTCTAATTTGAATAAGACATGTTCTGCACGTTTTATTAATCTGACATCTTTTTCTGTGAATTCCCTTACTTCTGTATTCTCTAGGTTTTCCAAATCGGAGGTAATTTTTCAACTGTCATTTCTGAAAACAATGCTACAGCTGAATCTTGTTGGGCCATTTTAAACTGTACATCCTCATCAGGATTCTGATATTTAGCATCATCTGGTGTACAGTAATCTGTGCTGTTCAATTTGCAAAACAAATATTTTCCTGTCAGGCCTGTGTTACAAACAGCAAATTGGATACTTTTCTCAAATGGGCCTATTTTTGCTGCAACCTTCTCTAAAACTGGGTTTGTAATTTCTCTTTTTAAAACTCCTACAACTAAGTCTGGACCTTCCACTGTTTTCACAATGGACTTGGTAATGTCAGAATTGTTAGGGTTAAAACTCTCATTTTCAAATACAGCAACCTGTTGAAATGGGTTCTGATTTTGTTTCTGGAAAGAATTCACATTTGCTCTGGACAACTGATTTAAATTAATTTGAGCATTTTCCATATTTTGTGGATGCATCTGGGCTTGAAAAACTCCTGTCATTGGTACCTGTTTCTGAATTGACATTTGCATTTGCTGAGCTGGCACATTTTTCACTTGCATTTCTCTCTGTGTTTGCGCATTTCCATTTACTGCATCATGTTTAAATTTACATTTCTTCTTCCAATGCTCAAATTTGTTATAAAGATGTCAAAAGGACACTTTTTCCAGCAGTGCAACATCCATATCTGAATTTGCATAATCCAAAACACCTTTACTTTCATCCTATGAAACACCAAATCTTCCTTGAGCACTTTTTACTTCTGCTTGTGAAACAACACCTTGTAACTCACTTTCTTTCTCTGCAAACAACTGATTCTGAAAACTTTTCTGTGCAAACCTTCTCTGTACCATCATAGGTTGTTCCTCAAACTCTTTCTGCTTCATTCCTTGTCCAGCACTATAGTACCCTTCATCCTTCAGAATCCCATCTATCAGCTTTCTTTGCAAACAAACCAATACTTGCTGTACATGCACACTGATCTGATCAGAGAACATTAAACCAATTACCAATTGAGTCACAAAGAATCTCATGCCACTGCCATCAGGACATTCTCTTTCACAGTGTTGTGGAAACTCTAGACACACCCTTTCACAAAACTCATGAACCAATTCTTTTAGCTCTTGTGTGGTTCTTTTAATCTGTACCCAATTAACATCCTTTGCTGGCACTCTGCCCTTCAGAAAAGTAATCACTACTTCATTTTTCTCCATAACAACAGAAAATGATGGTGCATTCATGCAAACCTTTTTCGTGGTCTCCTCACCTGGCCCTTGCACAACAACTTTAGATTCAAACCACAATTCAGTCTGCATGGCAGTGTCAAAGAACATTTTCAAATTAATACACAACTCCTTTAAAATTTCAACAAATCCATCAACTTGTGGTTACCACAGCATAAGCTTGTCTCTCATTTTTAGGAATGTGTTCAGAATTACTGCAAGTTTACTTTTGTTCCGTGGCAAATGAACATGCACTTCTCCCACCATTTTTCTCAATGAGTAAGCAAAAGCTTCTCCCACATCCTGTTTATTATTTTCCTCAACTAGATCTGGTGGTTTCTTTTTCTTATCCAGTTTCCTTGCTAGGTCTGGTGGTTTCTTTTTCTTCTCATGTTTTCTTGCCCACTCTCCTAATTTCTCAAACCCATTGCATTTGAAAATATATTTCATTATTTCCGCAATGTGTAATTGCATTCCTGAAGAACTCATTGTCTCATTTGCTTCATCATCCATATGTACCCTGAAACTTTTCTGCAATGGAAAACTTCCTGAAACATCAATTTCGTATTTTTGAGCCAAATCAGTCAGTCTATCATGTGTAGTTACTGCACATGTAGTTGTTTCCTTACTCAGGGAAATTAATTATTTTTCCTGACACTGGTTCACATTTTCATGATTTAAACAGCGGGGACTGTTAATTTCTTCATGTTCAAATTTAAAATTTAAAACATTAAGCTGTCTCTCTTTTTCAGGGTCTGGGTTAATTTGTTTCCCCATACTCTCTATCTTTTTAATCACTGCTGCTTCCACAAAGCAGGTTAGAAAAATCCCATCTCCAAATATATTCATTTTATCCTGGGCTGTTGGTATTGTAAAGACCATTTTTCCCCCACCTTTCAATGCTTGGACTGTCTGGGGAAGTTTCTGTTCAATAATCTGTGAATTCTGAGTTTCTGAAATAAACCCTGACATAATTACTCCTTCTGCAACTCTTTAAACTTTCTGAGTAGGGACCATATTAATTAGGACAGTCACAATTTGTCTAGGCACTGCCTGTGCATCTGCAGCTTATAGTATTTGTACTGAATCAGTCACATTTGAAGCAGTAACACCTGGAGATATCACTGTCAGTGCTGAATCAACAGGTAGTGGGTCAATCTGAAATGTCTGCACAGTTCTCAATCTGCGTTTCTCTCTGTTCAACAGAAGCAGTAGCCACTGTAGTACTTGATGGTACAATATTATCAGTATTTTTAGTGGGGACCACATAAGGTGGTGGACACTCAGTTTATAATGCATCCAATATTTCATCCCCTGAATCATTATTCATTTGAAGCTTTTTGTCATCTTTAATTCCCTTCTCCTGTATCTGGTGCTTTACCTTTTTATCCTCACTTGCTTTGTCTCTTGCTGCCTTTTCCCACATGCTTAAAACTTCAAATTGTGCAGCTCTAAATGGTGTCTTTATTTCACAAAACACTTCCCTTAATTTGTCAATAATTTGCAATTCAAAAGTACCATCTTTTGTAAACCTTAAAGGACCCTCTTTTTTAGTAATCTTGCACCATTTGGTGAACCCACATACATGAATTTTGTCCCAAATTGGTAGACATAAAATGCACAGGTGTTCCTTCAGGAGCATCACCAATAAAAAACGAATTTTTCACTTTACCTCCCAACAGTTTCTTAAAACCTTTAAAAAATTTCATTTCTGCAATAGTTCAATTCAATTTCTTTTCTTCAATGCTGTCAGTTTCAGACCGCTCTGCACCGAAACGCACCACTGCTCTTTGCCAATGGACCCTTGCCCGAACCCTGCTCAGCACTCTGCACTTTACTTACGGCCCCTCGAGGAGGGTGGACGCTATAAGTTCTCAGAGTCGGTCCCGCTGCCCGGGAGACCGCTCTGCACCGAAACGCACCACTGCACTTTGCCAACGGACCCTTGCCCAAATCCTGCTCAGCACTCTGCAGTTTACTTATGGCCCCTGGAGGAGGTTGGACGCTATAAGTTCTCAGAGCCGGTCCCGCTGCCCGGGAGACCGCTCTGCACCGAAACGCACCACTGCACTTTGCCAACGGACCCTTGCCCGAACCCTGCTCAGCACTCTGCACTTTACTTACGCCCCCTGGAGCAGGGCGGACGCTATAAGTTCTCAGAGCCGGTCCCGCTGTGCGGGACGCGCGCGGGGCGTGCCCGGGCTCGTCCCGGGCCAAGACCGGGCCAAGACGGGCCCGTCTTAGTCCCTCATAGACTGGTAGAGGCCGGGCTGGGCCAGGGCTCTTGGATTTGGTTTTTCTTCAGGAGGTGCTGTGATCTAGCAATAGTTTCACGTCACTGGAGTGGATGAACTCTTTTCGCCAATTCCGTGCTTTTTCCATTCCAACATAGCTTTGGTGAGTCCGGGACATCATCCAATCTGTTCCTGTCATTTTACTTTCTACAAACTATTTTGGGGGAACAATAAGTTACATTCTTGTTGGAACGTATTGCACAGTATACGGACAGACCAGCTGGTACAACCATTATTAATTAGAGAACCTATTATATGTATTGTTAAGAGTCTGAGCCCGATATAGAACTTAAGGTCTACGCTTGTTTTGGCTGTTTGAGTTTTAATAGCACAAGCCTGGTAACATGGGAAAGAGAAAAGCACCCAGCTCCCAGAGCAAAACGCAAACTAAATCGGGGGGGGGGGTCTCGTCTGACCTTATTAAATTATTTAACGGGGGCAATGGGGGCCATCGAACAGCAGATTATATCTGTTGAAGAGGCCATGAATCCAGAAAAAATAGGCCTCGGTGTGGGTTCTCCAACAGATAAGGCCGAACCGGGGACATCTGCCCCTTCTATAGAGGCGCCGAGCGTGTTAAGTACAAATGGCTGCATACTGAATATGTCAGAACACATTTCAGTGAGCGACCAGGAGAGCGATTCCCAACCTCCAACAAAGCGCTCTGGAAATCCAGACATCCCCCCCCAGTACGAAAGAGAAACTTGTATCAGAGACCAGGACGATACCCCCTAAATCTCGTAAAAAGGCACCTAAGAAGGATAAGACTCAGCCCACACACAAGCTAGGAAATAAGGACAAAATAAGTGATGTCGTTAAGATAAGCACTAAATTAGATGCACTAGATATCTATCTTAGAGAAACCTTAACTAGCCTAACTAGCAGAGTGGCAGTGTTGGAAGAGTCGCTAATTAGATGCCTGAGAACATGCGAGTTAAACACTATAAAACCGGCCAATACGTACAATAGCGGCCCGGATTATCCAGGAGGCAGTACTCGGCTACATATTCAAACCGCGGACACTGCACCTGTCAATCAAATGAATCCGATGGCGGCTTCTGGTAATAAGGACCAACACTTGGACCACCAAACCACCGACTCTCTTTCCTGTAATTTCCTTTGCTCCGGCTAGGCCTTTACATACTTCCATTTCTTCTGATAATAACATTGCATCAGTAGCTGGGAGAAAAAATCCAGGATTACAGTACTCAGTTAGCTTAGGTGCTAAGAGTTCTAACATATTCATACCCCCAAGTAACCAGGAGTCAGAGCTTATGATGACATTCTTGGGCTTACCTCCAGCTGTAACTCCGTACACGGTCGTGCTAGCCAACGTTCCAAGACTACTTACAGGGGTGATAGACTCATGGGATACCCTGGGAAATAAGTCTCTATTCTGGTTGGGATCTAAAACGGGTCTAACCGAGAGGCTTTTCGCTGAATTTAAAATGGCCAGAAGAGTGAGTTGGATAGGGAGAGGGCGTAAGAACTTGTTTGGAGATTGTGTGGTATTGACTTTTAAAACCCCGCAGCTTGCACAGATGATATTGAGTAGGGCAGGAAATCACTCTATTTCAGCGCAAGGCATTAATTTAGTCCCACTGGGATATTTTTACCAACCTACCCATAACAATCACATTAAAGCAAGTAATGAATCCCACACAGCGAATGGCGGCCCCTTGTTTAACGTGCCAGTTTATAACCGATTTGATATACTCCCAAACTTAGAAGAGGTTGATTGAATACACTTAGTAGGCATCAGATCGGCTGAGATTAGGGATAGGATATGGATCTCTACGCCAGAAACACTCCCAGAAACTCAGTTATGTGAAACAATAAACGTTTTAAGTAGTAATCAACACTCCCCAGCCAAATAATTACTTAAGATTCGTGGTGTCTATGATCCCCACTTCACACCTGTAGCTACTGAGTTAGATAATTGTAACCTTCCATTTTCTACTCTACATATTTCCCCCAAGCCAGCTTCCACTCCACACGTCACCCCCATAGTATCTACTGACGGGGCGAAGATTGAGGCAAATGAAGTAAGCAAGAGAAAAGACAAGTGTCAGATTATGTTTTGGAATGTACCAGGTCTAAAATCTAAGGTGACCAACCAGGTGTGGACTGATTTTGTGGGGAAATTTGACATAGTCAGTCTTCAGGAAACCTGGGCGGAGGAGCCTATCCACATCAATGGCTATAAAACTTATCACACGCCAGCAGTTACATCGTCCTATGGAAGATCAAAGGGGGGTCTATGTACATACATCTCAAATCACTTGAACATAAGGAAAATTGTAACGAACGTCTCAGACCGATATTTTCCAATTGTTATTGATGTTGATAAATCACTATGTATTGTTTTAGTGAACTATTATAATAATGTGCCACACGACCGGATTGAGAGGATACTGAGGACAATAAGCTGTTATCTACTAAATTTACAGGCCTCCACATTTAAGGATTTATTTACTATATGGGGAGGGGATTTTAATTCGTCTTTATGTCAGCATTCGGAAAGAGGGGTCTGCGGTATTTCGTATGATGATGATACTAGTTTTTCACACTTCTCACATACAACTTATGGAGACCTCCTAAATGAAATCATGTTTACAGCTGACTTAGGTTTTGCCAACAATTTATGTTCTCCGCCGGTTTCCTTTAGCCCTACTTTTAATGGCCGTGGCACATTTTCAACCATACATTTCATCTTAACATCATGTAGACATTCCTCTAGAGTTAAGGCTTTTCATACCCATGAGATCCCTTTGAGTGATCATTTTGCTTTAAGTGTTGGTGTACTGGTACATAGTAATGTGGTAAGTATGAGAGAAAGCTCAACCCATATTGTCGAGAACATAACCTTGAGTAGGCAAAACGGGTATGCGCTTCGCTGGGCAAAATTGGATCCTGTTGAGTTTACGAGAAAGGTTGTGGTAAACTGTAAAGAAGCCTTTCTAGTTTGCCTGGACAAGATAACCCCTCATAAAGATATCATAAAAGGCTTCTCCACAATATCAGATTATATTAGGAAAGCTATTTTCGTGAAAACCAATAAAAAACCTTCTCAAGAACATGGGTGGTTTGATTCCAAATGTACCAAGGCCTATTCAAAGCTTAAATATACTTTACAGAAAGCAGTTAAAAATCGGGACGATATTAAAGAGGCAAGAAGGGAGTACAAGTGCACACTAAAAGAACGGAGAAATGCACTAAAAGAAGAAGCCTGGCGTGCCCTACACTCAGCCTCTGAAATACGAGATTCTTCTGCCTTCTGGAAGGCAGTCAATGCCCCATTCCTGGCTGACAGAGATATGGCATCAATAGAGATAGCTATTAGTGAGGCAGAGTGGGTTGACCATTACTCGAATCTGTACAACAAACCACTCTGCGAGGCACATGGGGATGTGGGCATAGCTGATGAGACAGAACGACTGCTAACTAGCCATCAAACAGATTTACATTTTGACCTCATTGAGGTTAATCAGGCTATTATGTCAAGCATGGGAGGGAAGGCCCCTGGGCCTGATAGTATCCCCGTGGACCTTTTTAAATCTAACACTTTGTTATGGGGCCTGCTTTTAACGCAAGTAATTAATGCAAGTTGCTCGACCGAATTCTTACCAACTTGGTTCGAATCGATACTGGTTCCCATTTTTAAAAAAGGGGACAGGGAGAATCCAGCATGCTATAGGCCAATCTCGCTGCTGGATTCCACGGTCAAAGTCATAGGGCGAGTCTTGTTAACTAGATTGCAGAACTGGGCGGAGGATCATTCGATCATTAGTGATGTACAATATGGCTTTTGTAAGGGCCTGGGTACAGTGGAACAGGGCCTTAATTTAACCATCTTGCTAGGAAAATAGTCTAAGGCAAAAAGGGGCAGGTTATTCCTGGCATTCGTGGATTTAACCGCTGCGTTTGACTGCGTTATCCACGATAAGCTGTGGAAGATTTTAGAGGAGATGGGGGTGGAAAACTCATTAATATCCTTCTTGAGGCAGCTTTATTCAGGGGCGAAGGCAAGAGTCCGTTATGGGGTTGGGGGAAAGTGTACAAAACGATTTAGTGTAATGAGAGGAGTGAGACAAGGTTGTGTCCTGGCACCTTTTCTTTTTACGTTATATATAAACGATCTAGGAAGCGCACTGGTGCGTGAGTGCCAGGACCTACCGCTAGTAGATAAACGTCCCGTACCCGCACTTATGTACGCGGATGATGCTGTCCTCATGGCACGCACACCGGTAGGCCTTCAAAGGGTAGTCTCTAGTTTTGCTAAGTTTATGTCTAATTTGGGTCTTACCGTTAACACTTCAAAGACATTTATAATGAAGTGTGGGGTAGGTAGTAACAAGAGCAGAGCATTTTTCCTAGATGCTAATCGGATTGTATGCTCAAAAGCTTTTTCTTATCTTGGGATGTTGTTCAACCGGATGGGGACCTGGACTCAGGCGGTCAAAGCCAGGAGGTTGCTATTTATAAAGGCATTGACAGCTCTATCAAATTTTAGCAGAAAACTGGGTAGACGGCCCCCGGTAGAATTGCTACAAATATATAAGACAAAATGTGTATCAATTGCCACTTATGGAGTGGGTATTTGGGGTTATGCCGATGTTAATTCTTTACAGATTGCTGAGAACATGTTTTTTATGTTCTTGTTGGCCGTCCCAGACAGCACCTCTACTTATATTTGCCACACAGAATTGGGCATGCCACATCTAGCGGACATTATAAAAATTCAGCCAGTCCTCCTGTGGCACAGGATCTGGACCTCCGATAAGACGTTACTTAATCGCCAAATCCTGAATGATAGCCGCGGGCTAGATGGGGCTAAGCATATTAGGTGGCTAGATTACGTAAAGAAATTCACATCTAACTTAGGCCACCCAGAATATTGCAATGACCCCAATACCACATGTACTGTGACCAGGAAAGATCTTAAAAGTAGTTGTCTGCGCCTTTTGGAAGAAAATAGAAATATTACCGAAATGACAAAACTAACTGTCCAAGCGCGCCATCTTACCCTGACCACTTTTAATATGCAGCCATACATAAGGATGATTACAGGCGACTACGATAGATTCTTGCTAACGCGTTTCAGATTAGGCATTATACATAGAACAATAAGTTTACCTGAACTGAACGATTGGTCGAGACAGCTGAGTAAATGCCCGTGCGATGACATATCTTTACAGACGACCCTGCATGTACTTTTTTTCTGTAAATTTTATTCTGCACAGAGAAGGAGATAGATCCTCCCGTTTGTAAGATCACTCGGGCTTAGACAATGTCGCCCTGCTCTCCTGGTCTTACAATATTTAGAAAATGAATCTGTTATTACTTCCATTACTGTGTTTCTAAAAAAAAAATTTAAATGTAGGAAATCTATTATGATGTGAGATTATTCTGAGCACGATCAAGTGAATGGTTTTATTTTTTGTGTAAGCATGTAACGATTGTATTTTATTAATTTTTAATGGACTGACAATTATGCTGAAATTTTATTGTGCTTTTATGATTATCTTAAATAAGTAATCGAATAAAGCTTGATTGAATTGAACTCCTACTACTGACCTTCCCTTCACAAACAGCTCACTACACGCCCGCTGCTTTGTCCAATGCCAGCACGGCCTTTTGTGACGTCAGTATCACTCCTTCTACTAGCCCTCCCTTCACAAAATCTTACGGCAATATTTTTCTGAGTTTTCTTAATCAAAATTCTTGTTAGTAACAACATAAAAACAATGCTACCTTGTCTGCTCCACTAAATAAAGAGATAGTTCTTCACTTTTCAGAGAGATTTTTCTTACACTGCAAGTAATAATAATGACCAGCGTTATCTTACCTCTCTAACAAGCTCTGGGAGGACCTGATACTCCTCTAGGGATAAAGCCAGAGTTTCGCAAGAGGACTTTTTGGTGTGAAAAGGAGTCTTGGTACTCCCCTGGGAATAAGGCCAAAGTTTCTCAGGTGGACCCATCGCTATTTCAAACACTCTACTCACATACGAAATTCCCTAAATATAACACCTACAGCCCTCTGTAGCTTTTAGGTATTATTACAACAGACAAAGTACTTCTGCAGTGTGGCTTCTTTACCACACTCTTCTTCTGCCTACTTCAGGCTAAATTCCATTCCCGGGATTCCACAGGTAGCTCCGTACCTGTACTTCTAGACAACATAGAACAAGACACTAACTCTGTATGTTAGAAACATATAATCAATAATCAATAATTATGTCCTATGAAATTTCCAATTTAATCAATAAAACCATCAAGTCAAAATGAGCAAAATTTCATCAACAGTCAAAACCCTTACTATTTTTTCAACACTACAAAAAAAATGCCTTCTAGCACATTAACAACATTTCACAACCCTATTGATACTCACACCACTCCAGCAATCACCTTCTTGATATTACCTTCCAGTACTGCTTTGCCAGTCTTCAAGTTCTGAGCATTGGAATCAGGAATCAGGACTTTTTGAGAATCTGGACATTTATCTAACTTGAGCAATTATTTTGTAGCGCTATTTAGACATTAAACTAAACTGTGGCTCCTTTTGGTGATGGTGTTTAACCATCCTCTGCTACCAAAAACTGATCCAGCGGTAATTTCACGGTAATTTCTCAATGCAAAACATCATTACCTCTTGTTTACCGCTTAAAGGGATGGACCTTTGCCACCGTGTTATCACCATCAGTAGACTTTGCATAAACATGAAAATCAAATGCAATTAAATATTTAAGACAATAATGAGAGTTGTGAGTAGTTTTAAAGGGTTTGATTTTCTAGTCAAAAGTTAAGGTTCTCTGACTCTTTATTCTTTAGTCAAATATCAATCAGGTTACAGAATTGAAAAATAGGAAAAAATAAAATTAATACAGAACATATTATAGATTGCATACAAGGCACTCCATAAAGGAAGGAAAAAACCCATTTCTACGTCAGTCAGAAACTCTTAAAGAGTTTTAAGAAAATATAATTCTAGAGGGAGTTTTGCAAGGCTAATCAATAATTAATAATTGGCAAAAATCTCCCATAAAGAGAAATAAAATGCATAAGACAAAATAAGTCTTTGCAAGGCCAGTTAGTCCAAGCATGAAACTTAAAGTTTTAGAATCTAAACCTGTCCTGTTCAGCTGGTCTCTCTCTGGCTCCGTGCTGTGCATCTCTGCCTCCTGTGTCAGGAGCTGGGCATGGCCCCCCCTTCCTCTCAGGCTTCGCAGAGCCTTAAAAAAACTGTGTCTCCTGCCTCGCGTCCTGCTAGAAAAAAATTTGAGCAGCCTGCCTACACCTCTCAGTTAGCATCCAATATTTCTATCAAAAATACACGTGACTTGGTCTTCGTAGCTTGTCCAATAGGAGCTTCAGAACACATCGACACCCCATGGGCTGACTGGACACGTCATCTATCAGGCGAGTTCTTGTCCTGCCTGAGTCTTGTGCTAGATGACTTCACATCCTGAAAACAATGACATTTTCTGCAACAAAAAGTATTAATTATGCGGAAACAGAGAATACATATTATAAGAAAAATGTGTGCTCTGCAGTTTTCTTTCTACATGATGAAGTGAATAAAGCTTTGTTTAAACAACTGCATGGAGATAAAAGTATGGGAAGGCCTTTCATGAAGAGACGGGAAATAGGGCACGTAAATTTTAAGAAAAGTTCTTTCATGAAAGCTGGGAGGGAAAGAGCACACATTCCATTCTTATCTTCAAGGCTAAAGGCTTGCAGTTAGCTGAGCCGGCCCAAGCATATTCAGCCTTTCTACACTGTGAAATGCGTGTTAATTCAGCACAAATATATGCTACTTTGAAAGTTCAAAACACATTTCTAAATTAAATGTACATTCTATAGTGAGGTTAAATCTAGAATAATCACTATTAAACAACCATGATTAATTATTTGAGCATGGTTTTACATGAAAGCACTTCAGACTGAAAGCTTTTGACCAGGCCTCATTCATGTTTTCACTTTGCACCAAAACTCTGCGTGCCATTTTTTAAAATGTAGTTTGTGTCTGAAACACAAAACAGAGCAATGCCCAAATCCAGGTGAAATCTGGGTTCCATCACCAGCATGTAAGTAGCAGCAGCATTCTTGCTATTAGGGAAAAAAATAATATTCGCAATAACACAGAACAGAACACACAATAGTAATAAATTAGCTACTCACCAAGTCCCACTACCTCAACACCTAGCAGGTTGCACAGGTCCTGTTCCCGGCCCAGGATGTCAGACCACCGGTGAGTCAGTTGGTTATGGGTGCGCAGGACCTCAGAGCAGCGAAACACTGCCCGGCGCACCCTCGCCCACCGGCGGTGATGCTCCTGGATCCCGTACCCGGAACCAGTCCTGCCGCCTGCTGCCAAGGTTCAGGGGAGGTGGCTCTGCACAAACAAAACCAGTGCAGCCACCTCCACCTCAAGAATAAGGCCAGGGGCTGCACTCCTTCTGGGCGATGCCTTCTGCAAGGAAGGCGGCTCGTGGTCGCACTCTGCATCATCTTCTTAGTACTCTTAGCCATGGTTCTGAGAGGTGGGGGCGGAAAAGAAAATGTAGAAGTAAAAAATAAAGTCAGGAGAAAAAGTAGGGAAGTAAAAAAAAATTAAAAAGCAAGTAATAGAAAAACAGTACAATAACACAGTAAAAGTAGCAAAAAACTGCAAAATATACATTTAGGAAGAGAGAGGGATAGATAATAAATAAAAAAAGATCAGAAAAAAAGTTTTAGGAACAAAGGATTGAAAAGATATAGGGAGGATTCAAAACAGGACCCAGAACTATAACACAGAGTAGAAAAAAAAGATGGCCGCGCCCATTGGCAACTGCGTGGTGAAGTTCGCATGATATTTCCCACCGAACACGCAATCCGCGTTGCCGAACGCCAAAAACGTCTCGTGATCATGAGCGAGCATGCGGAACAAGCAACTCCGCATGCTCGCGGAACTCCACGTAGCTTTGTGGAGTTCTTTTACCGCTTTGCGGAGTTCTGCATAGCGCGGCTATGCGAACTCCGCTTGTGCTTAATCATAAGACAGCGCCATCATCAATACAAAGCAAAACGCTAATGTCAGCCATAGCCAGGTACAACACTAAAGGCAGTGATAACCAGGTACGAAAGTGCAAACATACATACCAGCAAGAGGAAGGTAAGTACCACACGACCTCGAATCGGGTGCGCGACGACCAGGCCCGATTAAGCGGATGCATGCACAGCGGCAAGTGCCATCCAGTGCAAAGAAAGGCTATTGGTATTGTGAAATTTTTCAATTACTGCAAAAAAGAGCACAAAGTATGGTGCAGTCACATTCCTGAAATCATAGCCGTCATTCAACACCACTAAAAGCAGAACATTTGTGCCAGGTTGACTGCATAGATCGATACATTTGATGATTTCATAGATGCCCTAAAAGAAGTAGATGATAAGAAAATAATTAAATACTTAAAGAATCTTGCTGATGATGGAGGGAAAGAAGTGACAAAAAAAATATCACAAGCTGATGCAAATCGTACCGTCAGCTGAAAGAAGCATTAGGAGCCACATTCAATCCGATACCGAGTGTCGACTATGAAAGTTACATTTTCAATCAAGCGAGACAGCAAGCTGGTGAAAGGATGGATGAGTTTGTTGAAAGACTTGATGTGCTTATGAAACACTGCAAGTTTAGTGAATATAATGATGAAGAAGCCAAACGTCTTTGAGTCATCGATGGCTGTTTTTCAGACTCTTTCAGAAGACACAGGTTGAGAGAGACGCTCAGCTTAGAAAAAGTACTAATGGCTGCAAGAAATGAGGCAGGAGCAGATTGACAAGCCACTAATATGAAAGCTGGAATAGCGAAAAATAAATTGGCATTGGTTGTGAACAGCCAGCACAAGTGCAAAATAGATGCATGCTAGTCAATGCTTTCAAAGAAGAAAAAGTTGCGTTTCGGATGTGGGTTCTCATTTCCTATGAAGGCAAATGTCCTGCCACAGGACACATGTACAAAGGTTATGGCAAAGAAAATCACTTCATAACAGTTTTCAAAGAAAAGAGAAGCTAACTATGTCACAGCGAGAAGAAAAAATGAATGCCAGAAGGTTCCAGAAGCATTCTCGCCACAACCACAAAGCCAAAAGGCAACATCAGTTACGATAAGTAGAAAGCAGATGAAATTGATCGTTGTCAAGTCAAAGGCTCATCAACATCATTATAGAGTGCCAGGGAAGAAGATGGATGTGCGCTGATGGCATCAACCAAGGAACGACAGGCACATGTTGGTTTGGCTGCTTGCATGGTAGAACAAACGACAAAAGCAAGCCACCAAATGAAACAATGGAAGTCATTTGGACAGTGATGTGTATGCCTCTTGAAATGTTCAACAGCCTTGTTCCTGTGCCAACCCTTAAATCGTCAAACATGAAAGCATACACGTGGGCTGCTTCTAAACCACTGCAGAGTCAAGGGTCATTCACTGCGACATTGAAACTTAAAGGAGTATCTGTACAAGCGACAATTCATGTTCTTAAAGGAGCTTTGTCCAGTGCTTGCCTACTCAGTTTTTCCACCATTGCCGATATGGGACAGATATTCCTCAATTACAACCTCCACACTCAATCTGAAGTAGTGAGTCACTTCCCGTTTTAATTTCATGACCTAGGCAGGCTCAAGAAGATGAAAGTGCAATTTCAGATCAATGAGGACATTCGCCCTGTTGGCCAGCGGCACCTCAGAGTTGCTTTTCACTTGCAAGGGACTGTTGAGATAGAACTAGAAATGCTATTGAAACATGACATCATTGAGCATTCCACTGGTCCTACGCCATGGATGTTGCCAATAGTGGCGGTGCCAAAAAAGGACAGTGAGGGTGCAGTGCACATCTTTATTGATATGCGCCAGGACGACAAAACAATTGAGAGAGAAAAACATCCTGGTCCACACACAGCAGACATGATCATGCAGCTGAATGGCACAAAAGTATTTTTCCATCTTGACCAGAACAAGTGGTACCATCAACTTGAGTTGGAAGAAAATTGGAGGTACTTTAGTACGTTTTTGACTCATGTTGGTTTGTTCAGATACAAAAGGTTGAGTTATGGAGTGTCATCAGCTGCAGAAATATTTCAGGATGTTATACCTCGAATAATACAACCTGTCACAAATGCTTTTAACTACAGTGATGAAATACTGGTATGTGGAGCAACGGAAATGGAGAATGACACAAGTGTGCTAATTACTTGCTAATGCAGGTCTCACTCTGAATGCAGCAAACTGTGAGTTTCACACGCCCAAACTTAAACTCTTTGAACACAAATTTTCTAATGGGGAATGACACCTGGCCCTGTTAAAGTGAAGCCCTACTGGCTACTTGCCCCTCCCGACCCCCTCCCTAGCTGTCACTATGCTGAGACCCTTCTTGGGCATGGCCAATTATTGTTCAAGATACAGTTGCGATTTTGCCAATGTGAGTGCTTTCTTGTGAGAACTGACAAAACAAAATGTCTTGTTCAAATGTTCTGATGAACGTAATCAAAGCTTCAAAAAATAAAACATGCAATTAAGAATGCAGAATACAGACTGAGATCACAGTAGAGGCGAGCCCGGTGGGCTTGAGGCAATCCTTGCTCAACATAATGGTCATCCGAATGCCCAGAGATACATTGTGGCCTATGTGAGTCGAAGCTTGTCTGACACAGAACATGCCTATTCTCAACTGGAGAAGGTGAGACTGGCTTTTGTGTGGGCCTGCGAACATTTTCATCTTTTTCTACGTGGAAAGGTTCACTATCCTAACGGACCATCAAGCTCTGCTCGCTTTTTTTGGAAATCTGAAAGCCAAGAGGCCCGCTCATATTGAGAAGTGGGGTTTGAACTGCAAGAGTATGACTACGCAATTGTACACAAGCCTGGTAAAGGACAGAACCCTGCTGATTATTTTTCACGAGTACCGCTAAATCACCACAGTTTATCATCCAAAACAACTGAGGAGCACATTAACTTCATTTTGAGGTCCAGTACGCCAGCAGCCTTATCCACTGAACGGACTATTGCTGCTACCAATGCTGACAAGAACATGCTTATCCTCAAGGACATGATTTCAACTCAATCCTGGAAAAGAAGTGTTTGACCTCTTGCTGACAATGTCAAATTTAAAAAAGTTCAGAAATGTACAAGATGAACTGTCCATGACCAAGGAAGGTGTTGTATTGAGAGGCTTGAGGGTTGTCATACTTGAGAGCCCAAGACAACAGGTCATTGAACTAGCCCATGAAGGACATCGTGGCATTGTAGCTTCTAAAAGAGCCCTAATATACCAGGTGTGATTCCCGTGCTTAGATGAATGAGTTGAGAGGGAACTAAAGGAGGGCCATCTTTGCATCTGCCTTTCCCCCAAAGTGATGCAACATCCATTGACAATGTCTAACCTTCCAACACAGGCGTGATAAACAGTTGCAGTTGATTTCTTTGGGCCCCTAGGAAACAGACATCATCTCCTGGTAGTCATTGATGAGTAGTCAAGTTTCCCGTTGGTACAGGAGTTATCATCAACAACCCATGACAAGGTCATTGAGCAGCTGGACAACATCTTTGCAGCATGGGGTATCCCTCCCATTCTTAAATCTGACAATGGCCACCATTCAACAGCAAAGAATTCAGAGAGTTTCTAGTCATAATGAATATCAAGCCTCAAAAAAGTACACCTCTGTGGCCCCTGGCAAGTGGTGTTCTGGAACGATTCATGGTACCTACAAAGGGGTAATTCAGAGAACAATAATAGAGGGGATTGAATTAAAGCATGCCCTGTGTCAAGCCCTTTGTGCTTATCGTTCAACTCCTCACTCCACAATGGGTGAAAGTCAACCACCTTGCTATTTGGGGGAGACATCGGAACCAAACTGCCAGAATGCACAGTACACTGCTCAATCAGTTCTAACAAGGTTTGTGTCACCGACACTTCTTGAAAGTGCAAAATGAAGATGCACTCCGATTGGCGTCAGAGGGTCTAAAACACCCTCTTCAATAAGGGTGGCTTAGACCTGGTCAAGCAGAAGCGAAGGCAGAAAACAGACACTCCATTTGCTATCTATCCTCGGAAGACTGTGACATGAAAAGGACAAATGGTGATGGCCCATTGTCCCAGACAGTCCATCACACGCGACTCGTCACATTTTAAGCACCTGCTTGTGTGATCGTCAGCTCCTGCACATACCAATGAGGCCGTTCCGCCTGACAGTCCAGATCAAGCATTAGAACCTGTACCATTGGAGCATGAACAGAGTGCATCTCAACCACTTCATGCCACTCGATCTGGCTGACTGGTGTGAGCACCTCAATAACTTATCGAAGAAATATAACATGACTGCTGTTTGTTTTTTATTTAACAAGGGGGAGGTGTAGTGTAGTGAGACCATGTGTGCCAGGACCCTTGCGATTCTGGGCGGACTCAACAGAGGAAGCACGTAACTGGCTGGGAGGTGTTACGGTGTGGTTATTATAGCCTTATAGCCCGCCGTAGCGGGCTATACCGGCCATTAAAGTCCTGCCCGAGCCGAAGGCGAGGGCCTTTAACAAGGGAGCGAGACTTTAATGGCCGGTATTGCACAGCTACAAAGGGCTATAAGGCTATTAGAACATTCTGCCACTAGAGGACAGAATGTTCTAACAAATAAAACAAAGGCCTCTCCCAGCTTGAGGGGGGTTAAATCCCCTCGGGCTCCAAGAGGCTTTTGTTCACAGCAACAGCTGTGAACAAAAGCAACATTGGAATGTTGCTCTGTGGGCTTTTACCGGCCCGTAGAAGCCTGGAGCACTCCATTGTATTTAATGGAGTGCTCCACATTCCAATGTTCTAATAATGGTTATGATGTAATCCGAGAACAGTGTGTGATTGTATGCGGAGGAATAAAGACATGCAATCCAGAGCTACATGTGTGGCGTAATCATTTGTATGCTCGGGAAGTGGGGGAGGACGCTACATACTTGACCACTATATGTAGCTTTTTGTAGGCGGCACAATGATGGTTGCGCCAGTGACTCCCTTAGAGAGGTGTAGTTCAGAACTAACTTTTGCTTATTTAAGAATCTATTGGACTCTGGGGGTATAATGTGCATAGTAAAATATCTCACAAGATTGAGCACTCTGCTGCGGATGTGAGTAATGTGACATTCATAACACGGATTTCAACAGCGGCTGGATCAACAGCGTCTTTCATCCGTTAAAGGTCATTATGAGCAACCTTTAGTTTATACCTGATGGTGTGTGCTGGTTAATACCCAAAAGAGTTCATAATAGCTACCGAGCCCTCTTGGAACTGACAATATGTACCACGCGCAAAGAGTGACATGTTTGTGTGTAATTGGGCCGTGGACTACCTACCAGGGTCGGATTGGGAAGGCGGGCAGTCGGGCATTGGCCGATGGGCCGGTGCCTAAGTGTCACCTGTGGGCCGTTTTTTTAAGCCTTGTGTCACCTGGCCCACAGAGCCTTGCAATCTTTGGCAGCCCCCCCAGCCAGGCCGCTGTATTGTAAGGCAGGCTGACTATCAGGGCAGGGACTTGTCTCACTAGACTTCAGCTTAGCCCCTGGGGGGCTGCACACACACACACAAGCAGTGCTTCTTCTCCCCTGCTGGGCTGTCAAACAGAGGGGCAGGAAGAGTAAAACAGTCTTGCAGGGGGTTCAGTGTCAGGTGATAACGGCCTCTTCACCTCAGCCCCCATTGCCCCCCACCTCCGAGGCCGGCCCAGAAGCTTTGTTCTTTGCTTCCTTCCAGCTCTGCCAGGCAATAGCCCTGAGGCTATAGTGGGCTGGGGAGGATGTGAGTGTGAAGGGGCCAGAGGCCTCCCTGGAGGCCAGTTGTTCTTCTGGCTGTTTTTCACCTCACCCCCTTGGGTTCGAATCAGCCCCAAATCACTGTCTTTCCCCTGACCCCTCCCCCACTGGGCCATCACATTGAGGCCTTGGTGGACGGGGAGGGAGAGAGTATTCAGGGGTTTTGCTGTGAGCCAGGTGTTGTCTTCTCAGCCCCAGTGTCTTTCTGTGTTGAGTGTAAGGTGGTGTGTGCATGTGTGTGTGGGGGGAGTGGGGGTTGGGGGGGGTGTTTGCATGATAATCAAAGACGAATCTTTATATAAAATAAAAACCTTATTCTTTTTTAACATGACTGTTCTGCCTTTGTTAATTTGACGATCCCTCACGGATCATTAAGGCAGCTTTAGAAATCAATGTAAAGGAGCATTTGCCTTATGTTAAATGTTTAAAATACATACTGATTTGGGGGGAAATACCGGATTTTGGTGATATTTGTCATTTTTGTACAGGCCAGGATTTTAAAATTCCCATCAGAGCAGGTGTTGTGGCCCTTGGACCATTATATTTCACCTTGCCCGCCTGGCCAAAACTTAGTGCTCCTAGTTTTTACCCACGCTACTGGCTCTATAAGCTATAAAATGTTAAAATTACCAAACATTTCTATAAACATGTGCTCAATTAGACTAATCAATTGGTGTTTAATGAAAAGGCACGTTCCGGGAATGTGGGCCACTTTTTTAGGAGTGCCCGGGCTGAATTGTGATCCCAATCCGACCCTGCTACCTACTCCCATATATGCTTCCTTATTTTGCCTTCATTAACCTGGACGGAACCCGCGTCTCCTTTCTAAGGATCTAGAGTAAATTCAGGCAAAAACCCTGTGCTTCATTTCTTTGAAAACAAATGTCATATTTACATATCCTTAACATGTCTGACCTTTCTGGTATGTGATTATAAAACGTACAATTCAAAGAACTCGTGCTCTTCTGCACGGAAATATCTCTAGGGTTCTCGCTAAGTGAACGTGATGTAGGGCAGTAGCAGATTGCGTAAAGTTCCCTGGTGCCCGTGTTAAAATGAAACCAAATAAAATAAAGGAGTTCTATTCTTGACACGATCTGTTGGAAGCACGTAGGGGATGGTAAGGCCCATATCTGAAGTTACCGAATATAAATATTGAAGTTTCACATCGACAGCTAAGGCTTGGCATGGAAAAGGCCCGTAACAAGTCATACCCAAGTAAAAAGTCCTAGGCTTGCATTTCTCCTGACAAGTTGTTTGTGTGACAACCACTGATTCGCTCCATGGTAAACAAGAGACATGGGCGCATTATTGAAGATATAGGCGGGACTGTGACGGATTATGAAGTGATAGAGAAGACGAGAAAGAGAGAGAACGACTAAATCGAAGGTGGGAAAGAGACTCACAAAAAGAGAAGGGACAAAAAAAAAGGGCGAAAGGCAGTGGCGTAAGAGAGTAAGGCCATTGGGAGCAAGGAAGATAAAAAGAGAGCAAGAGGAGGGGAGAAAGAAAAAAATACTGATAGAGGAAGAGAAAGGACGAGAGAGAGAGAGGGAGAGAGAGAGCGAGATGGCCAGGGACAGACAGAACAAGCATTTGCAATGCAATAGGCCTCGCATTCACGCAAGTTTGAGCTATTAGCAATGTAAATGACAATGCTTTTTATTTATGTTTTGGGTTTTAAAACATAAATAAAAGGCATTGTCATTTACAATACTAATAGCTTAAACTCTCGCAAATGCGAGACCTATTGCATTTCAATAAAGGGCCTTCTCGACCGCTTGTTAAATTGTAAATATCAGAGGAAGAGATCGGCCTGCGACGTCGTCAAAGTAGTGATAAATATAGTGCAGTGAAGATGTGTAAGTGTTGTAAATTACACAGACACAAAGTGTGAAGTGAGCGTTATATATGATCCGAGCTATAAACACTAACAAAGCGCTCCAACCACTTTAGCTCTGTGATTACACTGTCGCGGCTCAGGAGGAAGAGCGGGGGGGGGAGTGGAGATATTTCCTGCCCTCTCCGTGATTTGAGTGTGCAGTGTGGCATTGCGTAATGTCACTGCTATCTTTGGCCTAATAAAAAAAATACTTCAGCTGTACCTTGGTTTCACCTCCTGGTGCAGGGGGGGCTGTGCTTTATGGCAGGCATGGAGGGAGGGATGGTCTCAGCTGCAGCTCCTGCCTCGCACAGTGCCCCTGCTATTACTAGTGAGCAAGAGGCGCTGAGGTGGTGGAATTGGTTTTGGTGGTGGTGGTATTGGTGGTGGTGGTGGTATTGGTGGTTGTGGTACTGGTGGTGGTATTGGTGGTGATGGTATTGGTGATGCTGGTATTGGTGGTGGTGGCTTTGGTGGTATTGGTGGTGGTGGTTTTGGTGGTGGTATTGGTGGTATTGGTATTGGTGGTGGTGGTATTGGTGGTACTGGTATTGGTGGTGGTGGTATTGGTGGTGGTGGTCTTATTGGTATTGGTGGTGGTGATATTGGTGGTGGTGGTGGTGGTATTATTGGTGGTGGTATTGGTGGTGGTGGTATTGGTGGTGGTGGTATTAGTGGTGGTGGTGGTATTGGTGGTGGTATTGGTGGTGGTGGTATTGGTATTGGTGGTATTGGTGGTGGTGGCATTGGTGGTGGTGGTATTGGTGTATTGGTGGTACCGGTGGTGGTATTGGTGGTGGTGGTGGTTTTGGTGGTGGTGGTATTGGTGGTGGTGATGGTATTAGGGGTGGTGGTGGTATTGGTGGTGGTGGTATTGGTGGTGGTGGTATTGGTGGAGGCGGTGGTATTGGTGGAGGCGGTGGTATTGGTGGTGGTGGCGGTATTGATGGTGGTATTGCTGGTGGTAGTATTAGTGGTGGTATTGGGGGTTTTGGTGGTGGTGGTATTGGTGGTGGTGGGGGTATTGGCGGTGGTATTGACGGTGTTGTTGCTATGGTGGTGGTGGTATTGGTAGTGGTGGTGTTGGTTGTATTGGTGGTGGTGGTATTGGTGGTGGTATTGGTGGTGGTGGTATTAGTGGTGGTGGTATTGGTGGTGGCATTGGTGGTGGTGGAGGTGGTGGTATTGGTGGTGGTATTGGTGGTGGTGGTAGTATTGGTGGTGGTGGTATTGGTGGTGGTGGTGGTATTGGTGGTGGTGTTATTGTTGGTGGTGGTGGTTATAGTGGTATTGGTGGTGGTGGTGGTGGTATTGGCGGTGGTGGTGGTATTGGTGGTGATATTGGCAGTGGTGGTGGTATTGGTATTGGTGGTGGTATTGGCAGAGGTGGTGGTATTGATGGAGGTGGTGGTATTGATGATGGTGGTGTTCTTGGTGGTGGTGATATTGGTGGTATTGGTGGTGGTGTTGTTGTTAATAAAACAGGCTTTTGAAAACAACCCCTCAGGTGGTTTAAGTACAGATGACATGTAACACAGATGTGCTGTTGTCAGCTTCAACCCGTTAGCACAGTATTATGTGCTACCTGGAATTCACATGACCTAATCAGCTAGTCATTTCTAAATCCATTTTACTTGGAGGGTTGAAACAGACACGAGATAATGCCGGGTTAAAGTGATTGAAAGGAGGCGCCCGTGTTACTGGGGCGGCCGTGCTGCTTAAAAAAACTTAAGCGGTTTCAGCTGAAGCAGCGCATGTCCGGCCTGCAGTAAGAGAAACTCAATAAAGTAAATAGTGCTTACAGACTAAATAACAGGTCCCGTGTAACAACTGAAGTAAAAGGGCCAGTCGCCATGGGAGGGTACAAATGAAGACAAGGCCGTACTAAGGATGGACTAAACAAGCCTATTAACGAATCCGAAGGCAGCATTTACGAAAGACAATGACACAAGCCAATGAAAAATATGGGAGGAGAGTGGGCGAGGCTTCTCTCCCATACTCTGCTACAGCAGTTTCGCATTGCGAGCAGCGCATGCACGCTGCCGCTCGGCTCGACCTAAAAATAGAGGGAGCAAGAGATGGAAAGGAGAAAGAATGAAAACGAGCTACCGGGTAGACAGAGTGAGCGAGAGTGACAGTAAGAGTAAGAGTGGGAGGAAAGAGAAAGCGGGTTTGGGGATTAGAGTGAGCATGAGATAGAGGAGGCGAATCAAATAAGAAAATGCTTTTGATGCACACCATTATCATCTTACTCTACTGTGATTTCTGAGTGTACCAATTCCTTTATGAGAGACCCCTTGCCAAGTGGGAGCCCTGAACAATTGCACGCTTTTCCATTCCTTAAAAACATCTCTAGTTCAGTAAGCGAAAGACAGAGACCGTGTAAGACAGGTAGACAGAGGGTAAGTGAGAAATAGAAAAAGAATGTGAGAATAAACGTGAGGATGATAGGAGGCAGACAGAGACGGATGTAGAGAGTATGTGAGACAAGGGAAAGAATAAAAGAGTGCTGGAGACGGAGAGAACAAAAGCATGAGAGAAAAAGAGTGGGGCTGAAGGACAGTGAAAATAGAGGTATAGAAAGAGACAGACAGTCAAAGCTAGAGAGAGAGGGCAGGAAAGCGATAGAGATAGAAGTGAGAAAGAAAGAGTGCGAGAGAACAAGAGAGGTAGGCAGGCTGAGAGAGAGAAGGAGACGGAGAAAGACCAGAGATGTAACTAACGCAAAGCGACGGCCCCACCTATACAATGGGTTGACAGGGCCCTGAGTCTCCTACATCTGACAGATTTTCATTGGCCTTCAGGTTAACAGGGCCCGTCTCAAGGGTTGGGTCCCCTGATGGGTTAGGGGGCCTGTTAGACCTGGCATCATTGGCGCGGGTCTCCCTTCCTCTTTTCACTTCTGACCTTTTATGTTGGCTGGATTTAGATGCTCTGGGCGCTGTGCCACTGCCAATCAGTGACACAGCGCGCGAATGCTCCCTGTGTAAAGATAACTGTATGAATTGGGATCATCATAATTGGCTCGTTTGGTTTACCTGTCAGTCCCTAGAATCAGTGCACTGTGTATGCCCAGGGCTGGTAGACCAAACACTGCTGGTGGGCCGGCAGCGCTGATTTGCGCTACCCACCGAAGCAGCTTTTAAAGTATGTCTGTGTAGCATGTTCTAATAGCGAGTTACCCTCCATTTCACTGTTTACTATTGCAAGGCCACCCGTTCTCATAGGCCAGAATGTGCAGGCTGAGTATTACATGCCTTAATCCTACCTGCCCCCAGGAACCTGATAGGAACATCGAATTTGATATGTTTAAACTCAGAACATTGAGATGTATCTTGTAGTAAGGATTATTAGCGGAGCCCGTGTTCGAAAATGCCTCTACTAGAAACGAGGTATTTTCTGGCCTGAAGCTTTCCTGTAGGCGTTTGCTAGCATGTGTATTGGCCGTCTGGTTTTGGAGCGGCAGGGCCAGCTGGGTCAGACCTGGCTGGAGAGAGAGATCGGTATTTAGAGTATGGGGAGGGGTGACTCTTTGATCCGAGCAGGGCCGTGCCTGGCAAGGTGAATGATGGCTCCATCTCCCACTGGGCGTCTGATAGCAGACCCCCAGATTCGTAAAGGGCAGGATGTCGCCTCGTAAACCAAGTGCTCCCCGATCCCACCGAACTGGTTCTGGCTGGATGCAGTGATTTGTGACTGCAGAGAACAAAGACTTTTTAGGTATAAAACGCTGCGCTGAAACCTGTTTCAAGGGTGTTCCTTCTGGATGTCAAGACGAAACTCTGTCCGAGCGGACAGAGGAAAGGACTTTGAAACTTCCACCAAGCTTGCTGAAGAAACTACCCAAGGGCCTGAATTGAGAGCACCTCCTGCTGAAGTCTCAGGGACATTAGACTTCACCCGTCAGCCGCCCGAATTCCCTTGCTAGGAATTCTACTTGCAGGTGAGGCCTCCGTCGAGTAATCCGGAACCTCTAGCCCTACTGTGAGGAACGCGGACTGGTAGCCCTTGTGAAACTGTGTGGGCCGCCGCAGCTAAGAGAGAGCTGCCGCCGCTGAGTGCCTGCCTTAATTTGAATCTTCAGAACCTTCGCTGAAACTGTGTGGGCCGCCGCAGCTAAGAGAGAGCTGCCGCCGCTGAGTGCCCGCCTTAATTTGAATCTTCAGAACCTTCGCTGAAACTGTGTGGGCCGCCGCAGCTAGAGAGAGCTGCCGCCGCTGAGTGCCCGCCTTAATTTGAATCTTCAGAACCTTCGCTGAAACTGTGTGGGCCGCCGCAGCTAGAGAGAGCTGCCGCCGCTGAGTGCCCGCCTTATTTTGAATCCTCAGAACCTTCGCTGAAACCCTGTGGGCCGCCGCAGCTCAAGAGAGCTGCCGCCGCTGGATGCCCGCACTTGTGTTAGTTGTGCAACATCGTGGCTTGTCCTTTGAGCCGCAGCAGCTAAGAGAGCTGCCGCCGCTGAGTGCTCGCACCCTTGCTAACTTTGCATCACCGAGATTTGTCCTGTGAGCCGCCGCAGCCAACAGAGGGCTGCCGCCTCTGAGTGCTCGCACCGTTGCTAACTTTGCATCACCGTGATTTGTCCTGTGAGCCGCCACAGCTAAGAGAGAGCTGCCGCCGCTGAGTACTCACACCCTTGCTAACTTTGCATCATCGTGGTTTGTCCTGTGAGCCGCCGCAGCTAAGAGAGAGCTGCCGCCGCTGAGTGCTCGCACCCCTGCTAACTTTGCATCATCGTGATTTATCCTGTGGGCCGCCGCAGCTACGAGAGAGCTGCTGCCGCTGAGTGCCCACGTCTTTGTCAACCTTGCACCATCGTGAATCGTCCCGTGGGCCGCCGCAGCTAGGAGAGCGCTGCTGCTGCCGCGAGCCCACCACGGAGCTGCACGACGAGAGTCATCGCCACCACCAGCCCGGGCCGCCGCAGCCGCGTGCTGCTGCCGCTGAGGGCCCGCCTGTCCCGGAGTGCCCGAATCATTGCGAGTGCACTTTGCGGACCACTGCCATCGAGAACTGTGGTCGCTGGGAGTCCGCCTGTCACCGTCTCCGCTTCTTGAAAAGCTACGTGCTGTGTCCCCGTCCAACGGCAGGTATCTGGTGCGCAACGGGTCGCGTAGACCCAGGCCTTGAACTCAGTCAGTGCCACGTTCTGGTGAATACGTATTGCCCTTTTAAGTCCCTACTGATTTACATGCATGGTGACTGGTTAAAACGCTTTTGAGAGTCTCGTACTAAACCTTAGATAAAGATACTATTTTTCTATACCTACTTGAGTTGTGTCCTTTTGTGGTGTCGTTACTGCCTTATTGTGCAGGGTCATAAATGCTTCACACACTGCCTCTGAGATAGGCCTAACTGCTCGTGCTACGTTACCACAGGGTTGAGCAGGGGTTATCAAAGGGGGTAGCCCACTTGCCCTGACTTAGGAAGAAGGGTCCCTATTTGGACAGTGGCGCCAGCCATTGCCAACTAGAGACCCCCATTTCTAACAGGGCCCATTGCACGACAGAGGCCTACAGTATGTCCCTGTGGCAGCCTGTGGCAGAAAGTGTCAGAGAGTGATACTGAACAGGATTTGGCACATGCTTTGATGGCTTGGTAATCCGGTTTTGGTAATATGTATGGTATCTGTAGTCCTCGATTAAATATACCATGACATTTTTTGGGAATGCAATTGAATATTTGATAGGGTTTACACTATAAATACGGTTGTATATTACGTAGTTTGCAATTGATTGGGTATGGAATGAGTTGAATGCTTGTAGTTTGGGTTGCATTTTGTATGGAATGAGTTGGGTTTGTTATGGGTTTGATTATAGAAGTAATGGGTTGGGTATAGATCAAGCTGACCATGTTGTGATGTATTGATTGAGTATCTTGTGGTACTGGCAAGATATGGGTTGTCTAAATCATGGGATGCCAAGGATTTATCATAGCATAGTAAGAGTATGGCAAGGGTTCGGTGTTCGTTTGGGTTAAATTGACATTGTTAAATGGGTACTATATACGTAGGGGTTGGCTTCTCTATAGCACAATATTAGTTAAACCTATTATGTGTAGTAATGATATGGTATGGCATATTATGATATGGTATGGTTATGGTATGTTGTGTTAAGAGATGGTGTGGTATGCTGTGGTATGTTATGGTATGGCATAGTATGGTTATGGTATGGTGTGTTAAGAGATGGTATAGTATGGTATGGTATGATATTGGACAGACCCATTGTGTTATGATATGCTGTGGAATGGTGTTGTATGGGATTGAATGCTAGGGCACAGTATGGGAAAAGATGATTCTGGCAGAATATTTATTTATTAGTTTATTTACTTAGGAATTTTGTAATATGGCAAAACAAGCCATTATATGGCTTGAACGTCAATGAATGGCTTGGGTTGAACTTGAGTAATTTTCATGTTGTTCATGGTATTAGTTTAGGATCCATTTATTCTTCTGGGACTTACTCCTGAGTTTGGTTGTGTTGTGTTGGGCAGTTGTTTTGGACGTACTGTAATTTGCATTTTAATTGATCGAACATGGAGTTGAGAGGCAGTCAGTATAATAACACCACACGTTAGTGAAAATGGACTGCATTTAGTTGTTTGGAAGAGAGAGCCATGTATAAAGACTTAGGGGTCAATTACGATGTCATCCGGAAACTCTTCCGACCGAATCAGTTTCAGAATCGTTTCCTACTGACTTGGGTTCTGCGAGCCGACCGACCCATTATGATGCATCCCAACATCGTTCTGTCGGACTCGCATTGACTTTAATGGGAGCCTGCCTTCCGAATGAGAACACAGGCTCCCATTGAAAAAAGGGGTGGTTGGGGAAAACCATGCACCCTGTGACAGGCACCCATGGTGGCTGCCACACTGTGCATGGTTTGTAAGAGGGTTCCCTTGGGTACCCCCACGGGCCCTACCCAGAGGTCTACAGGTAAAGGAGGGCCTGCTACGGGCCCCCGAATTCAGATTCCGACAGCTGTTTCATGTCGAGCAGACTGAACCGGAACTGCTGTCCGAATCAGTCATCGTAATCGCTCATTCAGAAACCGTGTCCATAGAGCTGTGCAAATCGGCTCTGAACGAATCGGGCTGTCTGAATGCCGTTCGGAAACGATTTGGACAGCCCGACCGGTTTCCTTGCATCGTAATCGGTTGTCCGGAAAGGTGTCCAATTCGGTTGAAAATATAGGTTCCCGAATCAGATTTGCCGAATCCGAATCCCGTTCGGAGCCTTTCCGGACGGCATCGTAATCGACCCCTTAGGTGCCAATCACGAGTGCTCTGAAGGGCTGTGCAGTAATTATTGCACCTTGTAAAATTGGATCCTCAAGGGTTTGGAATTTTCTGTAATAATTATTGTCAATAACACATTTCTCCATTTAATAGCATGCAGATTTTGGTGGTTTCTGCATTGAAATCCAAGGGGCCTGAATCACAAAGGTAAGCTTACACTTTTGTGTACGTTTACAATTACGAGGTATTTTACTAGTGGTATCTTTATGACTACGGAGTCTCCACCCATAAAAAGATATGACAGTCCTATCTTTTTATGTGCAGAGACTCCCCAATCGTAATGCTACCACTAGTAAAATGCCTTTGTGAATAGCAAACAATCGTAAACTTACACAAAAGTGTGTTTACCTTTGTTTATCATACACAACATGTTTAGGTATTTAATGGGCCAATTCCTACAGTTAACTAGCAACTGCCATTACAATTTATGCTAAGAATTACAGTTTGTGCGGACCTTTATCACTCCTGGTAATTACGATGTGTGAAAAAATCTGCAACCCCTGCTAGTTGTTAGGAGATCACACGTGCTGGATTTATAGAGGAATAGCATCAAAATCTGCATGCTATGCTCCATATTGAAGGGCAAAACTTGCAACAGGTGATCCCGACCAGACTACTCATAATCAGGTCCTAACAACATGAAACTCTTGAAGCATGAACTATATCACACCTGGTTATCGATGGTGTGAGAAACTCTGTATTATTTGAATTAACAGCCTTGTGCAAACATGCAGCGCTTAGTTTGTAAAAGAATGAGTCCCAGTGCCCAAAGCTATGTTCAGTCTTTCTCCGGTTCTATTAAATGTCAGTACACTCATTGCATTCCACCCCATCCCTCTTTAATCTAATACTAGACACACCCTTTCTCCCTTTGTAAAGTTTTTTTTCCATCTTTCAGGTCCTGCTTCCTTCCCCTGTGTTTGTTTTTCCTTCTCTTGTTCTCAGTCAGTGTCTGATGAAGAAAAGTATGTGCTGGTTCCCAAAAATGGCACCACCGGCAACCACCAGGCCAAATTAAGCACCTCAAATGTTTTTGAACAAGGGTTACAAAAATCCAAGGCACTTGTCAATGAGCCTAGAAAGTGTAGAGTGATTGGTGAAGTGAGACTAGATTGAGAAACAAAGAGGAACAAGAAGATAGAAATAAGAAAGCTGCAGAAACTGCAAAAATTGAAATAGACAGACCACATGGATTACAGATGGAAGTGCAGCTCGGCACACACCGATTCAAGGGAAGGTGTATAATACCCAGTGACAGTCGCCACTGGGTAGTTATAGTTTGGACTGCGTTTCTTGGTTTTTAGTTTGCTAATAACTTTGGCACCGTTTGACAAATCATCACAAAACTTAAGAATAGTCTTATATATCTCCTCTCCTTCCTGGAAAGTTTCAGGGTGATCTTTCAAGTGGGGGATGAGAAAAAAAAGGGGGGGTTCCAAAACATGTTGTCCCCATTCAATTTCCACAGGAACAGCAATTCAAAAGAAGGCTGTACCGAATTGCACCAAATTTGGAAGAAAGCTAGATCTTTACCCAGAGAGCATGCTTTTAATAATTTGATGTAAATAGATGCAGTAGTTTTTTGAGAAATTAAGGTTCAAAATGCCTGGACAGTTGTGTTTCTCACGCTCACAGCTTTCAATAATGGAGTAATCTGATTGGCCAAGAAGGCCTCTTTTACCGTTGGCCGTTTCGCTCCTGCAGGACTTGCAGAGGACTTGGTCCCCATGTCCTGAAAATTTAAAAAAATAAGGATTAATGGTTGAAGTAGGGGCACCCTGACCACCTTGACCTTCAAAAATTGAAACGAAAATTGGGTTGCCACAATACCATGGGACTCTTGCAGGAGCAAGAGGGACTCCCTAGCTCCCGCAAGAGACCTATGAGAGGGTGAAAGAAACGGATCAGACAGCCATTAAAAAAACAATGAGGGGGATGAGTGTCTGTGGTAGATTGGTCTGATATGGGCGGTTAGCCCTCTCACAAACCCTCACCAATCACAACCAAAGACTGTGTGTGGTGGCTGCCTTCTGGGGTCTGCCTTCTCACAAGGGATTGAGCACAGGACCTGGCCCTAGGTTGGGAGTTGGCTGCTCATGGGAGTGGCATTGTTAAGTATGGTAATAAAATATTACTTTACGATTAAAAAAATGTTAGAAGTTTACTGTAAAAAACCAACAAAGGTTAACGTGGCATAATTAGGTATGGTAATAATATCTTACTTTGCATTACAAAAAACCACAGCAATTCACTGAAAAAAAGTGACAACATAGTCAGATGAAAATGTCAGTTTTGACACAACATTTTGTGTGTGACCTTAATATCGTAAACAAAATACTGGGGGACCAATATCAAAAGGAAAGTGCAAATAGAGGAAGCATGGATCTACTATTCTTAACTCCATGGTTATGAACCTTTAAGATACAGATATCATTAAGGTAAATATATGTGGAATTAGAAATCAAAAATGTATACTTACATACTGTTGGAAAGTGGATTATTATTAGTGGTAAATCTATATCTACCACTGGTAATAAGGCTACTAACACCATTTAGGGCTCAGTATAGGTCTCAGAAAATTATTCCCATGCTCAACCCTTGGTAGCTTGGCTGCAAGCAGGCAGGCTTAACCTCAGAGACAGGTATCAATTCAGTAAATAATTAAGACACAACACACAATAAAAATCCAACACCAATTTATAAAAATAGGAAATTCTGTTATCTTTAAAATGACACCAAAACAAAAAGAATCCAATGTAGGGAACCAGAGATATGAATTTTTAAAGATTTAGCACTATATAGCACACAGAAACCTATAGCGCCTATTGGAACATCTGATCACGCTAGACCGGTACAAAGGCAAAGTTTCAGGCTGACCACAATGGAGTCATGCATGGCTACCCCTCGCGGTAGGGCTCGGTCAAAGTTTTTACCTTCTGACTTAGAAACTTTCCTGGACCATTTTCTTGCGGGGTCCATCAAAGCTCTCCACCAGTCCTGATTCGGTGAGGGTTCACCGGCTTGCCTTTTCTGTGAGCTCCTAGTCAAACTGTGGTAGTCAGACCTCCGGAGCCTTCCTGCGGTACGAACCAGGGATCCAGGCCAGCTTGCAGTTAATATTGGCAGCTTGACTCTCGCGGTTGGGGCCGGGCAAGTCTGTTACCTTCGGACTTAGAAACTTTTACGGAGCTTTTTCTCCTGGGGTCCCTTGATGCTCTTCACCAGGCTGGGTTTGGTGGGGGTTCACCGACTTGGCCTTGGATGAGCTCCCGGTCAAACTCTGGAAGACGGACCTCGGGAGCTTTTCAGAGGGACGAACCTGGATGGCAGGCCAGCTCACAGTTGAAGTTCTCTGGCTTGGCTGGCCAGGTCGAGTTGATCCACGTATGAAGCTGTTTCACAAGGTTGCTCCAAACTTCTCCATGCTTCTGGATCTTCTTCCTGAAGTTCCTCTGAGGGTCCCAAATGGTCCAAAACATACTCCAAGTGTCTGGAAGCTCCAAGATGGTCCTTGAAAGTTTGTGACTTTTGTTCCCACAATCAACTTGGACAAAACCCTTACAAATCCACTGGAAGCACTCCAGGCTGGGGATTCTTGGTGGTGATGGTCCAGGGGAGCTCTGTCAACCTGTAGCTTGCAGGGAGTCCACTCATTAGTACTTTTGAAGCAAGTTTGGTCCACAGGGCTGTAGTACCAGATTATGCAGCAGGCACAGTCAGTCAGAGTGCAGGGCCAGGTTGGTGCAAATCAAACTTCCAGCATGGACACTTCTTCTCTTGTTTCAAGCAGCAGATCTGAGAGGCTCTGCCCCTCTCAGATATTTATTCAGTGTTCTCTGTAGCCAAGCAGGAGGGCACTCCTGTCCAATGAGGTGCAGGGCAACACCCCAGGGCATGACCATTTCCTCCAAAGTGTGGCACAATGGTCTCCCAGAAATCACTATTCTTCCAAAATTCAATATGGCCGAAGTCTCAGCAGACTTATAGGGGAGGTCATGCCAATCATAGTGGTACCTTAACCCATAGTGTACCCTAGTGTGTGTAGGTGTTTTCACTGTATTCTAAGTGTGTTTCACTGCCCCTAGGCCTGGTTAGGCTGAGCCCAGGGACAGTCTAAGTCAGCTACCACCCGTACTAGTCAACAAAAAAAACAGGGGTGTCCAGGGCACAGGGTGACTTTGCAACACATACCTTTTGATATTTTGTTCCTTGATATTATTTCTTTTTATAAATTTTTTCTTTTTATTGTCAAAAAAGGAACATCAAGACGCTCTTTGTAACAACGTGGCGTAGCAGGAAGCAGTAATAATAGCAATAATGCATACATACATTCCAAATCATTCCAGGTCATAACATAAACAGGTTTAAAATATGTGACCTTGCTACTAATGGGCCCTGTTCTAATAAATAGTCCCGGTTGGTCTAATACTCTAAGCGTCTTCTAGACAGCCCCATGTGGAGTCAAAATTCTGCAAGGAGCGAATTCCCCTTGCTTTAGCCAGGGCCTTCTCCTTTTCAAAAGTTTCTCTCACAATTGCCCACCATTCTACTACTGAGGGAGGTTTAGATGAAATCCAGGCCCTGGTTATAGCAAGTCGAGCTGCCACCAGCATTATTGAAATAATAACTCTATGACCATGACTATCCTCTTTGTAGCCCAACATAATTTCAGCTACCGATAAAGTATAATCGACCCCTAATCTAAACTTCATGGCATATGTTATCTTCTGCCAAAATGTTTCTAAATCAGGACAAGTAGCGAACATAAACACGATGTTGACTACATGTAAACCACATTTGGGGCATTTGCAGTGCTCCCCTCCTTGTCCACCACCTTGTCCCCCCCCCCTTGAGCCCATCTAGCAATTCTCTCTGGGGTATAATATAGTGCGCAAATCGTGCAAAACTGCTGCAATCTTAGACTAACAGAGTGTATCGATCGCTCTATAGCACCAAACGCCGTCTTGATTGCTTCAGAGGTGACATTTATCCCCAGAGTCTCACTCCATCTTGCTGCTAGTTTTTCGCAACCGTTTACTCTAAACTGGCACAAGCATTGGTACATCATACTAATTGCTGACCTCCGGTTCTGCCCGTGCAAGCATTCCCATACCACAGAGCTCAATACTGTTAGTAATGCGTGGTGTCTCATAAAATAATCTCTGAGCTGGAGGTATTTAAAGAACATCTGACGAGGAATAGCAAATGTAAGTTGCAGGTTTTCAAATGACCGAAAGCCGTTATGATCATATAACTGGCCCAGATGGTCAACGCCATACCTTGCCCACCGCCTGCTATCAGGGTCCTGAAATACCTCTGGAAACATTGGATTACCCCATAAGGGGAGATTATCATGAAAAAGAGAGATAGAGAACACCTGGCCACAATTCCCTGCCATATGTGTACGCAATCCGTGATGGCCTTAAAGCAAACGCGTTTAAAATAGTTAAGGTCATTGATTCTATATAGAAACATTCGACTATCAGGTCCCAGAACCAGCCAGTGCCAAAAATCTTGTTTTTCTGGACTCAGAAGGCTACGGAGGCGTCCCACAAATGCTGCCCAGTAGTACATTTTAAAATCCGGGAGTTCTAGTCCCCCCTGGTTGTACGGCAATTTCATTAGCCCTATTGCCCGTCGTGATTTTTTGTACCCCCAAATAAAACTGCTCAAAACACCATCTAATTTACTAAAGAAGGAGTTAGGAACATGCAGTGGAATTGACCGGAATAGATATAAAAATTTTGGTAGCACTTTCATTTTTATAATGTTGCACCTCCCCAATATGCTAATTGGAAGCTTATGCCAACTTTTCAGTTGCTTAGTTATGACTTCCAGCAGAGGATCATAATTTAGTGCTGGTATACGTTCAATCTTTGGAGAGATGCGTACCCCTAAGTAGGTAGCAGTCGAGCAGACACCTGAGATAGGTCGTTCAGGCTGAAAGTTAAGAAGCACTTGCGTCTTATTGACATTCAGCCTGTAACCAGAGAAAAGACCAATTTTCTTTGCTTCCGTTTCAATACCTTCTATTGCAGATGCTGGATCGGTGGTGAAGACGGCTATGTCATCAGCATAAGCGGTGACTTTCAACTGGCGCTGCCCTATAGTCAAAGGGAGTGTCCGTGCGTTAGCCTGCAACGCCTTAATGAATGGCTCAATATATAGCGCAAAGAGGAGAGGAGAAAGAGGGCAGCCTGGTCTGGTGCCACACCGGATTGGAAACGGAGCTGTTTGCAAACTGGCATAATACAATTTAGCCTGAGGTCTGCTATACAAAGCTTGTATCCATTTACAGTATCTTCCTCCTAATCCAAATGATGTAAGTGTTGCCCATAGATAATCCCAAGCCACCCGGTCGAAAGCCTTTTCAGCCTCTAACAAGACCATGCCCAGACTCAGCGCTGACTTCCCAGCAACGTCAAAGGCCCCCACCGCAGTGTTGATGTGGGCGGTGGTATCTCTGCCCTGTATAAAGCCATGCTGCTGGCCAGAAACTAAGCCTGGCATCATGGGAGGCAAACGGGTGGCCATGATTTTAGCGAATATCTTGGCATCCGTGTTTATTAGGGATATCGGCCTTTAAGAGCTGCACTCCTCAGGTGACTTGTCCTTTTTCAAGAAAAAGACTATGTTAGTAATATTCCATGACTCAGGAGCCAAGCCTCTTGATCCTATAAGTTGAATAACCTCTCCCAGTAGAGGAACCAAAACACTCCTAAAGGCTTTGTAAAACTCAGCTGGGATTGAGTCTTCCCCGGCAGCTTTCCCCGATGGTAACCCAAGTATTGCTTCGCTGATTTTCTCATACGTAATTTCTTGTTCCAACAAGGCCGAGTCCTCCTCCCTCAAAAGCGGCAGCTTACTCCCCATTAAGTATTCCTGAATTCCTGTCTCGTCCAGCACCACCTTTTGTGTATAAAGTTTCTGATAGCAGATGGAGAATTGCTCGACTATAGCTTGCGGGTGCTTGTGTAGTATGCCGTTCTCCCCTTTGATGACCTTTATCAGTGTCTTAGCTCGATTGTCTGCTAACTGATGGGAGAGCACCTTCCCAATTCGATCCCCAAACTCATATTGTAACAACCTGTGCTTGTTGTAGCTCACAGCAACTTTCTCCCTGAAAGACCTGCTTATAGCCAGCCGCTCGTCTATTAGGGAGGCGTGCAATAGATCCTGATCTAGGATACCTCACCGAATTGCATCTGCATGGGGAAGTTCACTGGCTAGTAAGAGCAACTCTATCCGCAGTCTCTCGCTCCCTATTTTGCTGCCAAATGTACTGCTGGGTAACCCCCCTAGTATACGCCTTCATCGCGTCCCACACTATATAAGGAGAAGCCGACCCCATGTTATCCTCAAGGAAATCTGCTAATTTTTTATGGATAAAAGCTAAGTAGTCACCATCGGTGAGTAAGTAGCGTGGGAATGAAAAGAGCCGAAGTGTTTTAAGCCCTGCCTTGGCCTGAAAAGATAATAGTATGGGGTTATGATCGGATGCGATCCTAGGGCATACTTCCATGTCAGCGGTTGACAGTATATTGTCAGAAACCCAAACCATGTCTATTCCAGAGTACTGTCGATGTGGAGCAGAGTAGTAAGTATAACCCGGGGCAACTGGATAGAGTGAGCGCCAAACGTCCTTTAAAGAGTGCAGCCGCCTCAGTTCAAGGATTGAAGCTCTCACCTTCACCATTCTAGGAGTGGCCGCCCGGTTTGTGGAGTCAATGGCATATTTCACTACGCAGTTAAAATCACCCATGATTAATCGCTCCCCTTGCCAGTCTAGTAACTCCAAAATAACAAAGTCAAAAACAGCAGGGTCGACAACATCGGGGCCATATATTGCGCAAAACACATACTTCGTACCCTTAATTTCCAATTGCGCCAGTGCCCACCTCCCTCTTTGGTCAGCAAAGGTCTTAAGGACTCTGTGATCGAGTGCCTTGCTCACCAGTATAGCAGTACCCCCTATAGATGCGCTCTGAGTTGTGCAGATAATTATTTGGTACCCAAGGTGTTTAAGCAGGCCTGTATCTTTATACACTAAATGTGTCTCTGTAAGGAGGACAATATGGGGTCTATACGCTTTCAGCTCCTCCCGAACTAATTGGCGCTTAGCTCCACTATTTAGGCCTGACACATTCCAGGCCATGCATCTGATCAGTGCCATAAAACTTGACAAGCTGCACGGCTACCATGTATTTGAAGTGTGGACCCATTATCTATCCTCAAGTCATCTTTATGTTCCCTAATCCTGCTCCCTGCCACCCTCCTTCTCCAGTTATGTGTGCCCTTTTTCACTTTTTTACCAGCAGCCCCACCTCAACCCCCCTTACCCACTTACACCCCTCCCACCACCCCTCCTGCCCCCCCGGTATTGTGAAGAAGGAATTGTCCTCCTTATAGGCTGGTGTTTCGTTTGGCAGCTATCAGCCCGCAGCACACCCAGAGCAGCCCTCTGTCCACCCATCACCCACCACCAAAATACCCCGTGGAGAAGAAAGGTAGAGCCATCCTAAAATCAAGACAAAAGTAAGAAAAGAGAGAAAGCAAACATCAATATGTCAATTGGCCACATCTCAGAGCTAAAGCTAAGCGATTATTGTCCTTAGACTTCTAGGTCAATTAGGAGCCCTCTCTGACTACCATTGGCTTAAAGCTTGCTTAGCCTCCTGGTCCGTGAGGAAGAACTGCGAGTGTCCATCTTTTATGACCTTTAATCGGGCCGGCTCTTGCAGAAACACCTGGGCGCCTTCCGCCTTTATTGGATCGATAAGTTGTCTCATCTTCCAGCGTCTGTCCATGGTGGCTCTGCATAGGTCTGATCTGACAAAGATAGAGAGGGAGTCAACCACTACTGGTGTACTAGGCCAAGCTTTAATAGAGATTGCCTGCCTTAATAAAAAGTTGCCCAAAAAAATCAGGAAAGGTCTGGGATAGCGAGAGTTTGGTTTATGCAGAGTTATAGGCAGTCTATGTGCTCGCTGAATTTGACAATCCCAGTCCCAGTCCGACAGTTCAGGGAAGGCCCTTTGGAATAGCTGAACCACATAGGCACGAGGGTCAGAGAGCCCTCCTTGCCTTCAGGGACCCCGAACAGCCTTAAATTGTACGACATTGCCGGTTCTCCAGATCCTCTATTTTAGTTTGCATGGCTAGTATTTGCTTGTCGGGAGATTGTACAATTCTACTGGTTGCAGTGATAGTCACTTCTGTCTCCGTGACCCGTGTTTGCAACTCCGCGATGTCTCTCGTTAATACCCCCACCATGCTGGTCACCTCGTGTAAGGACTGCTGGATACTGAGATTGTCTGTCCTCGCCTGCGCATAGTGATCTTGTGCCTCCAGCCTTTACTCCTGCAATGCCTGCAAGATTAGAGAGAGTGATGGCTCTTTAGTGCTTGAGGAGCCCCTCGTCAATTGTTTCCCAGCAGTATCCTCCCTTCACTGACAAAGTCGGGGTTTGATGGAAACTCAAGTGATTCGGGGGTTTGCGCTTGGTAGGCAGGCAGAACAGATGCATCTGGCCGGAGGCCGGTGAATAGGCCAAGTGAGTCCCTTCCAGAGCCAGCTGGGACCTTAGGATCCAGCCCAGATCTCGTGCCTGAGCTTGATAACCGGGAAATCAGAGATTTCACTTCCTCCTTTGATTGAACTCATTTACGAAGGGGGCTACTATCTGGAGTAACCTTTGTATGAGTGCTAGAGCTATTATACCGGTTGCTTCCATACAAATCTGTACCTTTTTTCCCCAATCTACTTGACTTAGGTTTCTCTTTCCTACTCCCAGGGGATGGGCTTGACCCCTGTCGCGTGCCCGCTTTTTGTTTTACCATGCCCAAAGAGGGTGGTCTCCCGGATCTTGCCCCGTGGCTGATGTTAAGCAGTTGTTGGCCTCCTGTTCCTTGTATGCTGTAGGCCCCTCATGTCCACCTTCATTGGCCTTAGGTGATTTCTGAGCTGCTATTTGAGCTAGAGAATCAGGGTTATTTCTAGCTGAGGTCGACCCCCCATTACCTCCTTCCCGTCCTTCATGGGCCATTAGCACTGCCTCTCTCAATCCTCCAGACTCTGAGGCGGGTATGTCTATCCTAGCAGACCCTAATGCAGGTGCCAGTTCCTCTGTTAAGTCCCTCACCTCAGACTGTGAGTCATTACAGTTGCGACCGGCCTTATCCGCAACGTTGTAACCTCCCTCTACAAGCGCATCAATTGGAGGCATTGTATCTCTAGTTTGAACATCCTTCCATGCGTGGCCATCACCCCCTGCTCGTTCAGCACCCTCCGTAAGCCTAAGTCTGTGTGGAGACCCCTCTTGGCTCCCCACCGTGCCTGAGCGGGCTGCCGGTATTGTACCCAGCAATGTGTCAATAATTACTGCCCCCTCCATCTGCTCTGTAACGTCGCTAGACAAAAACAAATCTGCTGCCTTTCCCGATTGTAGCAGCCGCATCACTGGCTTACCGACCAGCGACGAACCTCCTCTTACTGCAGCGCTCCTCGGTGCTCCTGTTGCGGGATCCTCTGCACCCGCGGACAGCCCAGTTCCTCCTGGATTAACCAAGGCTTTGGCTGCGCGTCCTCCTTTTGCTGCAGTTTTCAATGGAGCCATCTCCTTGTCTGGGTAAAGCGCCGGGGCTACTGCCAGACCAGTCCAGTGGATTCCAGAGAGGCACCGGCAAGCCAGCAGGCTAGTCAAGATGAAAGCCAGAGCCTCCAAACACCCTTTGTTGCCAAAACGAGCATTTGCTCATGTAGCCAGTAGTAAGTCCGCCTAATTTAATTTCCTTTTTTGCCGCTGTACTCCGCTCCCTCTCTTCCCTCTCCCGCTTCCGTCACATTCTCATTCCGGCGGCATGTAGAGGACGGGAGCCGCTCTCAGTGCCTGCGGGCCATGATGGCTTCAGTCCGCCATCTTCCTTCCCCCTGAAGGTTTTAGCTCCTTGATATTATTTCTATGATATTAAGGCCCCCACAATATTCCATACTCAATATTTAGGAGGCCGACCAACAGAACCAAAATTTATGGGGACTGTGGAGGAAATTCATATGTTACAATCCTTCTAATGTACAATGGTGAATTATGAATCAGCATCAAAGAGCTGCATGAAAACTGTAAGGCATAGGTTTGGAAGTTTTATTTTATTTTTCTCTAGCTTTCATTATTTTAAGTTTGCTAAAATGAGCAGTAATAAATTCCTGTTAGTATAGGCAACACTGAGCACTGTGTTACATTTTAAATCTTGAGTTTAAGTTTCTTCAGACTAAGCACTCTTATCATATAATGCCAACCAGTATGGATGACATGTGACTGTTACATCACAGCACTCTTTGTCTTAATTAACATGTCCTATATATTGATTTACACACTTGTGTAATTCATTGTCTCTGTATATTATATGTGTGTGTGATGTACAGCACTCTGACAAGCTACTTTGGGATGATTAGTGCTATAAGAGAAATTAAATGTGAAAGTGGGCTATGGAGAGAAGAAGAGCACTGCTGGAAGGTGGTAGTCAGGGATCCGGTCGAAGGAAATTATAGAGGAGCAACAAAGATTGATGCACTGGGCGCCACGAACGCCAAAGCTTCTTATCAACATTACTTCCACTTAGCAAATTTTGTCCATGTCATTCACAAAGTTTGAAAGCTAATTTTCCCAGTATCCCCTCACATAGTTTAAAGTAAATGTTTTTTTCCACAGTATTTCTTTATTGATATTCCAACATGCATGACATTGACATTAAATTACAACCTGTGTGATCTACGTAGAAGTAACAACCAATTATTTGATTACAAGGCTTAAAGCAATACATCTAGACCTGTGTTTCCCAAATGGTGGGTCGCCAGCCGATTTTCGGTGGGCGTGAAGGACCGAGCAATAAATAAAGATACCTTTGAATCTGTGTTTATCTTTCACATTTTGGTTCTTCAAAAACAGAGGTTAAATGGCAGGCTATATGTCTTCTGACAAATTGCTACTTATGGGATTGGTGTTTACTTTTCTTTCTCCCACTGCAAAGAGAGAGAAGTTTTTAAAGTGAATTATGTGGCAATCTTGCTGGAGTACAGGAAAGTGTGATGTCATTTTATTTCAACACAGCGAAATGTAGATACCTATAACCTAACTGTATGAATTTAGCTGTTAAGAAATGCAAAAATGAAGCACATTTTTTAAAAAATTCTGAAGTGTGCTAGAAACAGAGGTTTTAATAGGAATTAAACAAATCAAGACACTTTACTGGGTGATGCACAAATGATAATAATTCATGGAACCCCTATTTTCACACATTATCATTTGTGCGCCATATAGTTTTATCAGTAAAACAGTATGCTTGTGCAAAGTCAGTGGTTGCTTCGATAAAAAATGTGCTGTCGGTAAATGACATGATACTTTAGTTACATACAAAAATCATCAGTCTTTATGTCCATTAATGTTAGGCGTGTCATGAAAGTTTGTTGTTCTAAAAAGACGAATACCTAAGGGAACACTGGGTTAGTACAAAGTTAGTAATTAATGTTAAAAAACAAATTTACATATGACAATCTGAATGGAACACTAGGATATCGGATGAGTGGTTGGATGTGTGGGGTACGCGACTTACCATTGTAATCAGTGCTAAACAAGCAAGGGACCCTTGGGGTGCAATAGGGTCAGTACTTACAACACCCCAAAATAGGTATGTGCAGTGTGATCGCAAGCACAGCCTGCTCGACTAGTGTTCTTTTACCACGCCAGGTGAGGCTCAAGGTTGTCTTTCATCTGATTTAGCATCCATCACTTTCAGACGCCATTCCCAATGTACTTGTTATGGGGATCTTGCATGAACAATGCTGCACTTATTCATTGCGTCAATCTCAGTGTACACTCCCTCGTAAGACTTGGCTCTCTAGTGGGTGGGGGGAGCTAAGGTGGATTTCCAAGCCATGGATATGCGTTGTTTGGCAATTATTAAGACAAGATCGATAAACCTGTTTATATTCTTGGTTTGTTTCATATGTTTTGTCAGCCCCAACAGGCAGTGTGCAACCACAGTGGGAACCTGCGAACCCACAATGTCTGATATGTGCATCACCACAATTTCCCAATACCCCACTCTAGTCGGACAGAGCCACACCATATTGTAAAAGTTGCAGTTTACCTCTGTGCACCTTGGACAGGTGCTGATTGGCCCTGGGAACATGCGGTCTATCCACTGGGGAGTCAGGTATGTGTAAAATAGGTTGATAAATTGCAGATATTTTAGGCATGTATTCAGGGAAATGTTGTTAACCATCAATCAATAAATGCCATTTATACAGCACGTGGCTACCTCAGCTGAGGCGTCCCGGCACTAAAGCAAGACTGAAGAATAGATTGACCAGCTTAATCTATGCCTGACTGAAGAGCCACGTTTTTAAGTCCTTCCTGAATCCCTGTTCTGCCTCGGCTAAGCATAGGTGGGTGGGCAGTGTGTTCCAGACCTTAGCCGTCCGTACCAAGAAAGACCTGCCACCTCGTCGAGCTTTGACATACCTTGGAATGAGAAGAAGTCGCAGATGATTGGATCTCAGGGCTCGCTCCTGATGGTACAAGCAAAGCCTGTTCCTGAGATAGCGTGGCCCTATGCCCCTTAAGTCTCTGAAGGACAATGTCATGGCTTTAAACTCAGTCCTCTTGGCCACAGGGAGCCAATGGAGCTGCCTCAGATGGGTGGAGATATGATGGCGAAAAGGGACCCGATGAATGATCCTAGCCACTGCATTCTGAATTATTTGCAATCTGAGATTCAGATAAGCTGGCAGCCCCAGGTACAAGCTATTTGCATAATCCAAGTGCAAGGTCACCAACGCATGGACAATGATCTTACGGCTCTCCTCTGGGAGAAACGCAATCGCTTTCTGACAGATCTTAATTTCACAAAACAGGATGAGGAAATATGCTGGATTTGAGCCATGAAGGATAGATTGGCATCAAACCTAATTCCCGAGTTTCTAGTAGACAAGACCGGAATTGGTGGTGGATTCAATTCCATAGGCCACCAAAGGCTGGATGGAGCAGACGTCGCCTGACTGAAAAAGAGTATCTTAGTCTTTTCTGGGTTTAATTTCAGAAAATTGATGTTCATCCACTTTGAAATATCTTTCAAGCATTCTTTGAAGTTACGGAAGGCTGCTTCAGAGTGTTCTTTAAATGAAAACACTTGCTGCGTATCATGCGCATAAGAGACAACCTTCACTCACCAAGATTCAATGAGAGTGGCCAAAGGGGCTAAATATAGATTAAAAAGCAACAGGCTGAGCCCTGTGGCACTCCACAAACTGACGGTTTGGATGAAGATTAAAAAGGGCGAAGGAAGCCACCATTCTGAGAAATTGAGGTGGGCAGGATCCCCTGGGGAGCCAGACTTACATTTCAAAAGTTCCTCAAGTGAATCATTTTCAGAGACTGGAAAAAAATTCCAAAAAAGCAGTAGGAGGGTTGTTGGAAGATGGTTGTTGGTTGTTGTCAAGTCCAGCTTCTGGCGGGAACAAAGAGTAAAGTTTATTAATTTTTTCCTCAAAAAAATCCGAAAGGCTCATGCAGAGAGCAGAGGAATGATGAAAGGCACTTTCCATCGCCTCTGGAGCGGTAAAAGATTTTACGATATTAAAGAGTTCTTTAGAGGAGTTCTCCACATTCTCAATGGGGCTCGAGAAATATTCTCTCATCTTAAGCTGCATCAGTTTGCGGAATTTTTTAAGAGCCTCGTTATAGGCGTTTTTAGCTGAGGGATTATACGACCTTCACCAACAGTGCTCCAGACTCTTACAGAGGCGTCTATCTTCTCTAAGTTCTGCAGAGAACCAGGGGGGCGATGGCGTAGATCTATTGACTGTAACTGTTTTTAAAGGGGCGAGCGTATCCAGTGCATTAGAGATCCATAGGTTAAAAAGGATCGAATAACTATCGGGGTTGCCCGTCATGGATGGCAAGGTTGCTTGAAGGGCAGGCCCAAAGGCCTCCTTTGTAACTTTCTGCCACTTCCTCCTCTTTTCCAAAGTTTTGCAATTCATTAGTTGGTTGCCCTCGCCGCTGAAGCTGAACTGGACAGTAAAGTGATCCGTCCATAGCAAGCGTATGGGGGCCTCTGTTCTCATACTGAGAATATTTGAGAAGATTAAGTCCAGCGTATGGTCCGCGCTATGAGCCGAGGAGGTAACTAACTGGGTTAGGTTAAGGCCAGCTAATGTCAGAATTATCTGGAAAGCCTGAGGGCAGTTCGGGCCATTAGCATGCATGTTAAAATCTCCCAGAACTGTGAAATTAGCGCAATGTAATGTCAGCTGAGCAATGGTGTCTTATGGTTGTGGCATACAGCTATTCTGGCAGTCCGGTGGCTTATAGACCAGCATGCCGCCAAAGCATTGCACCCATTTTACCTCAGTCAGTTCCTGTCCGACATTGGCTTTCCAGTGTTCCTTCTGTGTGGGTAGGGGTAGCAGTCTGCTTTGTTGTAAGGCACTGTAAAGGCATGTTACTGCTCGTCTGGGCCGTCCATGTGTGAGTAGTTTTGCAGCGAGAGGCACAATTCGGGTGTGTCATGAGTCCTAGGCCAGGTCAGATAAAGCTGATGCATCAGCGTCGAGTATCAATCAGTCAATGAATCAGGGAGTTTTAAGCGCGCTACTCACCCGTGAGGGTCTCAAGGCGCTGGGGGGGGGGGAAGCAGCTCCGGTCAGTTGAAGAGCCAGGTCTTGAGGGTCTTCCTGAAGATGTGCAGGGTGGGGGCGCATCTGATGTCGATCGGGAGCCCGTTCCAGGTCTTGGCCTTGATGTAGGAGAAGGATCTTCCTGCAGTTCTTGTTCCGTGGATGCGCGGGGTTCAGGGAGGGCGAGGTTGGCGGATCGGAGGTTCATCTTGGGTACGTGGAAGGAGATTCTATTGTTGAGATATTGGGGTCCGGTGTTGTGGAGGCATTTGTAGGCGTGGGTGGGTATCTTGAAAGTTACTCTCTTCTCGATGGGGAGCCAGTGGAGGTTTCGCAGGTGTTGGGTGATGTGTTCATGTCGAGGGATGCCGAGGACGAGTCTGGCTGCGGTGTTCTGTATGGTCTGCAGTTTGTGGAGCAGAGACTTTTTGATCCCGGCATAGAGGGCATTTCCATAGTCCAGTCTGCTGGTTATGAGTGCGTGGGTGACGGTCTTCCTTGATTCAGGGGGGATCCATTTGAAGGTCTACCGAAGGATGCGGAGGGTGTTGAAGCAGGTGGAGGCGACGGCGTTTACCTGTCGGGTCATGGAGAGGGAGGAGTCGAGTATGATGCAGATGTTTTGGGTGTGGTCCGTTTAGGTGGGGGGCTGCCGAGGGCGGTGGGCCACCAGGTGTCCTAGGACGAGGACCTCTCTGTTCTCCGAGTTGAGCTTCAGGCAGCTGCTGCTCATCCAGGATGTGACGTCCTTCATTCCTTCCTGGAAGTTGAGTCTGGTGGTGATGGGGTCCTTGGTGAGGGAGAGGATGAGCTGGGTGTCGTCGGCGTAGGATACTATGCTGAGTCGGTGCTGTCTGATGATGGTGGCGAGGGGGGCCATGTAGATGTTGAAGAACGTGGGGCTGAGCGATGATTTTTTGGGTTCTCTGCAGTTGATTTCCGAGGGATCGGAGAGGAAGGGTGGAAGTCTGATTCTTTGGGTTCTGCCGGTGAGGAAGGAGCGGAGCCAGTCTAGGGTGGTTCCCTGTATGCCGGCATCGTGGAGTCTGGCGGTGAGTGTGTGGTGGGAGACGGTGTCGAAGGCTGCAGAGAGGTCGAGGAGGATCAGGGCTGCGGTGTGTCCTTGGTCGAGGAGGGTGCTGGTGGCAAATAGAGCGGTCTCAGTGCTGTGGTTACTGCGGAATCTGGATTGGGAGGGGTCGAGGATGGAGTTTTCTTCGATGAATTTCGTTAGTTGGGCGTTAACGGTCTTCTCAGTGACTTTGGCCGTGAAGGGGAGGAGGGATATGGGTCGGTAGTTCTTGAGGTCCGTAGGATCTGCTGAGGGTTTCTTGAGAAGGGGTCTGACTTCTGTGCATTTCCAGTCATCGGGAAAGATGCGGGTTTCAAAGGTGGCGTTGATGGTGCGTCGTAGTTCCTTTGCGATGGCGGTGGTGGCTCTGTGGAAGATGTGCAGGGGGTAGGGGTCTGTGGGGGCTCCTCAGTTGATGCCTTTCATCGTCGATGCAGTGTCTTTGGTGGTGACTGGGGTCCAGTAGGAGATGGTGGTCTGGTTGGCTTTGCTGGAGGAGGCTTTGGTTTCGTAGTCATGTGTCTGGTCGTTGAAATTGTCATAGAGGCCCTTGATTTTCAGATGGAAGTTGGAGCCGAGCTTGTTGCAGAGGTCCTGGGAGGGGGTGATGTCCGTGGTTTAGCTGGGGGTTAGGTGAATTCCTGGATGATGCTGAAGAGTTCCTTAAAGTTGCTGGAGATGGCGAGGATCTTGATCTGGATGAAGGTCCTTTTGGTGGATCTGATGCGTTGGTGGTATTTTGTCATGGCGTCCTTGTAGGTGATGCGGTATTCAGAGGATTTGCTGTTTCTTCAGTTCTTCTCGAGACGTCTGCAGGTGTGTCTGGATTCTTGGAGGTCGACGGTAAACCAGGTGGGCTTTCTGGGGTGCTGTCTGTCGAGGTTATATCAGGGTGCGAGCTCATCTGCGTAGTTGGTGATCCATCTGTGGAGTTCTTTGGCTGCAAGGTTGGCGTCGGTCGAGGTGGAGGGGGCATCGCAGTTGAGGGTGGCGTTGAGCTGCTCCTCGGTGACCTTGCTCCAGTTCCTTCACGGAGGGCGGGGTGCAGGTTTGGGGCGGTGGGTTTGTTGACGTGGAAGTGTACGCAGTGGTGGTCCGTCCAGGGTGGATGTTGTTACCTCCTGCAAAGATGGGGTCGAGGATGTGTCCTGCCTTGTGGGTGGGGGTGGTGATGAGTTGTTTCAGTCAGAGGTTGGCGAGGTTGTCGAGAAGGGTGGCGGAGTTGGGGTCGCTGAGGTTGTCGAGGTGGGAGTTGAGGTCACCGATGAGCATGTAGTCCATGGAGGTGATGGCGTGGGGCGTCGATGAGGTCGGGGATGGTAGTAGTGAACGCAGTTCGAGGTCCGGGAGGTCTGTAGGTGAGGGTGCCTCGCAGGGTCGTTCTCGGGCTGGTCTGGATCTGGAAATGGAGGTGTTCGGTGGTGGGCGGGCTGTTGCTTGAGCTGGGGGTGGTGAGTCGGAGGCAGCTCTTGTGTGCGATGCAAGTCCTCCTCCTGGGCGTTTGGGGCGGTCCTTCCTCTGGATCTTGTACCCATCGGGGATAGCAGTGGTGATGGGGTGGAGGCGGAGTTGGTCCAAGTTTCTGTGAAGAAGGCGACGTCTGGCAAGAGGGTGTCAAGGAGGTTCCAGATCTCTACAGCATGTCTGTGCAGGGAGCGCCCATTGAGGAGGATGCACCTTAGGGCTTCGGTGGTGTTGGTGTCCGGCGGCCATGGGGGTGCATAGGGTGGTGAAGGTTTGGCTGCAGTGTTGGCAGGAGAACTGGCCGTGGGTGGTGTTCGATGTGGACAGCTGGCAGTTGTTGTTCCTTCCGGGGTTGAGTGCGCGGAGGGCAGTTGAGTCGTAGCCGTGGGTGGTCGGAAATCCAGGATCCCAGGCGCTGGTCGCGGTGGGGTCGCGGACAGGCACAGATGGGCTTGCCTTTGGCGTGCCAGCGGCGCATCCGCTGCGCACGGCCGCCATTAAATAGGGAAGGGGGAGGGAAGCGCAGCTGGGAGGCGGGAACAGGAACTGGCAGGGGGAAAGGGCTGCGGGGGCAGCAGCAGTGGGAAAGGGCACGGATGGCACAACAACACAGGTACCAAGGAAAACAGTACAAACAGGCAATAATACAACAGAATAAGAAAAGAAAAACAGTGCAAACAGGCAATAATACAAAAGAATAAGAAAAGAAAAACAGTACAAACAGGCAATAATACAACAGAATGAGAAAAGACAATTTACAGGCACAAAAATGAAAGACAGAAAACAGACAGAAAAACGGGCACACACACAGGACAGACAGCAATGGACAAGCAGAAGAGCAAGGCTCTCCCACTGGACCACCAGGGATGAGGCGCAGGTAGAAGCCTGCGGGTGGAGGAGGGCCTCGAACACCTACCAGCTAAGGTGAACGGGGTTCAGCGGCAGCAGCACAACAGCGGAGCTGCTAGGGGAGAGAGCAGGTCTCTGACCAGGAGGTCAGAGGTCTTGCTCGCACACTCTCGCAGCGGCCACCATTAAATAGGGAAGGGGGAGGGAAGCACAGCTGGGAGGCAGGAGTGGGAACCGGCAGGGGGGAGGGGCAGCGGGGGCAGCAGCGGCGGGAAAGGGCACGGAGTGCACAACAGCACAAGTACGAAGGAAAACAGTACAAACAGGCAATAATACAGCAGAATAAGAAAAGAAAAACAGTACAAACAGGCAATAATACAACAGAATAAGAAAAGAAAAACAGTACAAACAGGCAATAATAAAACAGAATAAGAAAAGACAATTTACAGGCACAAAAACAAAAGACAGACAACAGACAGAAAAACGGTAACAGACACAGGACAGACAGAATCGGACCAGCAGAAGAGCAAGGCTCTCCCACTGGACCACCAGGGATGAGGCGCAGGCAGGAGCCTGTGGGTGGAGGAGGGTCTCGAACACCTACCAGCTAAGGTGAACGGGGTTCAGCAGCAGCAGCAGCAGTACAACAGCAGGGCTGCTGGGGGAGAGAAGGAAATTCTCAGAGGGCAATAGGTGACCTCTGTCAAATCCTCAAATGCCCTGAGCATCCCATCTGTTAACAAGTCCCCTCATTTGAACAGTCCAGCCTCTGGCCAGGGGCGCATGTTTAACCAGGATCACTGGTTCCAGCAGCCAGGCATTTCGCAGATAGGAGGGCTGAGGCATACAGTGCCTTTCTACCCCTATGGTGAATACCTATCCTCCAACAACGTCTAGCCACCCTCATTAGCACTTTCCCTTAGGGTGTGGGTACTATTGAATTCGACCCCAGTAACCACTCCAATATCTGTCTCACCCTGGAGTCAGGAAAGCAGTTCCCAAGTTCCTGGACACACTCACCGCCCATCCAGTGGGCCTGACATTGGAGTTGGATGGCAATATAGTAGTGTTCATAGTTCGGTGCCCCCACTCCACCCTCTGCCAAGTGAGCATGCCATTTCGAGATGGCCATTCTACACCTACCGGTGCCCCATTTCAGCACGATCAATTGGGACTCGAGCTCTCTGAAGAAACTTTTGCTAATACCACTGGGATGGCCAACAAGAAGTATAATAAGTGAGGGAGTACCAGCATCTTAGAGATCACTATCCACCCCATGGGCGATAACAGTAGTACATACCAGAATGGGGTTAAGGTCCTTATGGAGTTCAGTGCCCACTCTAAATCACTGCTATCAAGTCACCTTCTGAGTGATATATACAGACCCTCTAGTATCTAATGGCGTCATAACGCCAGGGGAGATGGGCGGTGGTCAATGTCACCTGTTGTGGCTCAGGTAACAGCGTAAGGCGAAACAGACATCATTAGTCTAAAGTAAATGTTTACTACTCCAGTTGGTGAACCTGATGAGAACAAAGATGCGACTTACCCGAGGAGTAGCCTTCAATAGATGTAAAACCAGGGATGTTCAGAAGCTCGAGCAGCCAGGTCTCCTGGTTATCAGATGACCAGTGCCAGCGATGAATAATCTTCAGATGCATTTCCCTCAGCCCCTTATTATGCCCAATCATTAACTTGTCCCAGTCATCCTCCAAAAACTGTGTATTAAGGTTGTTTTTGCCATCAGAGGTAGGTTTGGAGTAAATATTGTTGGTCAAAGTGGAGTATAGACCCTAGAAAATTCCCCTAAACTCTTTCCATGTAGGCAGGTATTGAAGGATCAGGGAGCAGGGCAATACAGAGGTTGTCATGTTCAGGGCTGTCGTTGTGAGGGGGGTAAGTTATGTGAGTGACCTAGGTCTGGAAAAGATTTAAGAGATCCGCCCTGCAGCATATCATCCACAAGAGTTATCTGACACTCTCTCCAGATTGACCAATTAAGTTCATTCCCTCGAATCCCGATATTATTATTATGCCACAGTGGTGCCTTACTGGGTAAGAGATGGTGAGTAACAGTTTGTGTGCATGGTACCATGCATTTTACGAAGTAAGGATCAGTGGATTGTCTGATGCAGGGAGGGGGCAAATGAAGCATATAGGGGCATATTTACGAGCCCATTGCACCGCCGTTATATCACTTTTTGTGATGCAATGGCAGCGCAAACTGCAAAATTATATTTATGAGTCCACTTTGCGTGACTTTAAATGGCCTCATGGATAAGGAGCAAGGCAAGGTAGCACAAATCGCTGCGTTGCCTCATTCTGCTCTAGGGAGGCGGTCCATGGGCGTTGCGGTAGGGGTTCTCACGCAATACCCATGGATTTTGACGCATCCCCATATTTACAAGCCATGTAAACCTGGGGATGCATCAAAACCTTACGCCAGAGGCACAACAAGGAGAAATAACTTTATTTCTTCTCGTTTTTTCCTCTTTCTATGTGTGCTGCACTCACACATAAAAAGAGAAAAAAGCCTCCCAAGATTGTTTTTGTGCAAGAAGGTGCCCCTTCCTGCACAATAACAATCCTGCGTGCAATGCAGACACCCTTGCACCAGGTGCAAGGGTGCCTACATTGGCACTAGGCTGTTGAAATGGCACCAACGCAGGAGGAAAGGACAGGAATGCGCTGTATACCATAGATGCAGCGCATTCCTGCCCTTTCACTATGATGCAGAGCTTCACCTTGCTGCGCTGCCCTACACCAAATCCCCATAAATATGTCCTGTAATATATACTCAGTTCCCCCGGGGTGAAGTGATCATATGTCTTTCCATCTGAGATCTAAGTGGGGTCTTTCTAAGTGTTTTTGAGCACATATATGGAATGGACCGTTTGATGAGCCAATCAATAACATTCCATGTTAGGTAAGCGGACTCCCCCTGCCGTTGTTGCTGTGTAGAGTTTTGGGCCTTTCCGCTTCGGTTAGTCATCCCACCACATAAACACCAATAGATGTCTCACTTGGTCTTTAAGAAGTGAAGTAAGGAGTGTCAGCTGGAGCATTCCGAATACATATTTAATCAAAATTTTAATGACTTAAATGCCTTTGATCCAGCGGAAGTGGTGTACATTTGGGGGCACGGACATGAGTTACCCAACACACCATAAACTAAGATATCAACAAGCAAATCACAATTACACAGAGTTTGGCCCATAGAACCTCTACAACCACTTATATCGTATGAGGTCCTCCGATAGATCTTTGTAAGAGCTAATAGGGATTCAGATAATCAGAGACAGAAGCCACTCCTTCATGAGGACCTGTAATAAAGAAGTGCCTGTCTAACAACAAATCATCAATAACCATACAATGTTAATAATATCATCAATAAGAAAAGACAAACTCGTAATAGTTATCAAGGTACCTTTATCTAAACTTCAAGAATGGTCAATACGCAAAAAACATTAGAATCATTTAACACTTGGTTATTCAATTGAATCCAGGTAAAATCACAACACAGTCACACTTTAAAGCGAATACATCATAAATCAATGCCTGGCATGAGGGTAGAGAGAGAGAGAGAAAGAATATACATTGCAATTACAATATGCAATTTCAGGAATCATACAAACCAAAGTTTGGTTGCAGATTATCAGGACAGAGACACGAGATGAACTAGAGCACAGCGTGCAAAAGCCAAAGCAGTCAACCCTTCAGCTGAAAGGTTTAGTCTGCTTAACTTCACCAGCCGGTGAAGCGCAGAGGGAAAATCAGGAGAGTTCAGTTCAGGGAAATCAGAGTTCAGACCAACAGCATGTCACGCCCAAGAATTGCAAGGAAAATAGCAGCACACGGGGCAATTACACCTCAAAATGTTCACAGTTGCTGCCCACAAAGTAACTTTTGTTCAGTTTACATGATTTCTATTGCTTGAGATCCATGATGTGATTGTGGAATGATCATTCTCCAGCCCAAATGGTACGGAACCCACACGTAAAACCTTTGTTCACTGTCTACTATTTTCGAAGAATATGCAATATCATTTCACCTCGGAAATAGGAAGCACACTTGCAACTTAACATTTCCATGCGCTCGCTTCCGAGTTAGCTTGCAATAAGGTTGACACAGTTTATACTAGGAGAGAGGATGTTCATTATTCAAACTGTAGGAAAGAAACTTCAGTGATAATACTCATAGCTAAAGCAATCTGGTCAGCATTTTCAGTCTATTCGAAGGAAATATTGAAGGACAAAAATATATTTCTGAGGCCTACATGGAAAAGACAAAATACATTTTGAGGTCTACATGGAAATCCACTAAATCACCATTTTCTAAAGGTAAACGTGCTAACGTTATTAAAAACCAATTAGAGAAATAAAGGCGCTTAAGATATTACATAAGAACACCATTTCATTATGCTTATAAGCATAGTCTGATTGTATTTCATTACTAAACAAGCAGCACTTGCAGTTTCAGATTTACGTTTTAAAGAAAGCATAAACAGGAATCATTTTACTTAAGCAGTTTTCATAATCATATTTTGCTAAAACCACAGACTGCATTATTACATTTCACATTATTGTCACAGCACATTAGTAGTTTTTCTCTCTCTGTCGTGAATGACTCGATCTCAAACCAGTTTGCAACCCTTCTGCATGCTTTTATGATGCAGTTTTTAAACTCTCACATGTTCCACGAGACACAATGTTAGTCATGTTTCTTAAGTACATATTAGTATTCACACCCAATGAGCAGAAACTGATCGCGTAAAATCACACTCAAATAATCATGTTCCATCACCTTTGTCTTGTCGAAGAGGAGTATAATGTTGTCCTGCACTATATTTCTATATTTTCGATACCCCGGTTTATGAATATCCTCAAGTACTTCCGTTTTGAGCGTTACTTGCGAAAGGTAAAGGGCCTAGCATCGTATGTGTGGTTTAGGGGGTAACTGGGAGGGGCTCATACTTACCAGTTGCTGCAATAGCCCAAAAATCCTGAGATCATGACCATCAAGTGCATGTCCAGAAGCCAGTGGGCAAGACAGGGTTACCAAGATGTCATCTGTGCAGTAACAGGCTTTATTTTCACCCTTGACCGTAGGAATTCCAGAGATATTGTCCTCCCTTCTAATTACAATGGTCAAGGGTTCCAAAGTGATCAGCACAACAACAAAGGAAACAAGGGCCACTCTTCCTGCGTGCGTTGAGTAGTATGGTAAAATGAATCCCTCACTAAAAATGCTGAAGGTTTGGTGTGCAGTCCCTTGACCAAGGTGATGAAATTGCAGCCTATATCCAGGCATTCCGAAGTGAGAAAGAGATACTTCCACCCTGCAGGGATAAAAACCTTTACAGAGTTTAAGGACATCAGGACAGGCTCATCCTCATCATTCTGCACTCGTCATAAAAGGTGTAGGAGGGTACAAAGGAGATTAGTGGAGGTGTGACTGCGTACAAAATCCACCTATGTTGGATGGATGACAGTAGAAAGCCTATTTGGAAAGAAGTTTGCAATAATTTCATCTGTTTTGATAAGCGGAATGAGTCTGTAACTTGGGCCTTCAAGCAGATCTTTCCTAGGTTTCAGGATTTTTAAAAAAAGAGATAAAAAGTCACACCATCTGGGCAACGAAGTCAGATTTGTCCCCCACGGGATGTACACCGACCCCACCACCAAATATTCGTCTTGTCCACATTTTCAGTACTTTTACAGGCAAAGGTTTGTGAATGAGTAAGGCCACACCCGTTTCCTGTGGCTAAGTCGCACGACTCTCAGCATTGTGTGCGTGAAACATCTTCCTGACCCTTTCCCCCTGCACGGTTTCTTGCCTTCCTCCCCTGTCAGATGCGTTCCCTGCAGGAGGGCCTAGTATTCAGAATTTCTAGGAGAGGATCTTTTCGCGTTTTATATAATGTGTCAGTACCAGTCGCGGCGGCATGACTGAGGGGTGGCGGGGGGGGGTCACGCGGGGACGTCGTGCAGGGGTGTTTAATTTAATTAAAAAACAAAAACGTACTTTCCGCTGGCTGGGTCCTATTTCTTCTCTGCTCCTGTTCTCCTGCCTCTGGCAGGAACAGGAAGCAGGCAGCCAGGCTCCCTCCCCTAAGCCAATCACAATGCTACAAGCAGTGTTGTGATTGGTCGGGACGCCGCCCAGCCAGGGGCTAATGGGGAGGCCATGTTCTCCATGCAGGCTGCATTGCAGCCTGCATGGAGAAGAGCAGAGTGCGCATGACTGGTTTGGGCAACCTCAGAGGGCCAACCAAACAGTCTTTGCACACTCAGGAGTGGGCACTCCACTCCTCCCCTGCCCTGCTCGCAGAGCAGCCCCGCCCACCCGTCCACCGGCATTCTTCTTCTCGCACTGCGAGAAAGAGGTGGGGTAATGCTCCTCCGCCCTAGTGGAGGAGCTGACCCTGGTCAGTCCATTGATGTTGAGAGAGGAGATGGACAGTGGTAGCGTGACTGGCGTGGTCATGATGTAGTGTTGGGAGGCACCCCATGAGTAGTGATATGAAGCCACCTAACAGCCTAGAGTGAAACTGGACAGTATTTCCAGATTCGGGCCCAAGATGTTAGCACAAAACAATCCACAGCAAAATTACTGCAGTTAGGTGGGAAGAGTGAATTTAAGGGGTGCAGGGGAAGTGATCGTGAAAAGCCAAGAGAGGCGTGGTTGGGTGCAATGGTGGAAAGTGCCCACAAAGTTAGATGGCAAAGGAGGAAAAAGGGTGTAGGTGAGGCAGTACAAGAAGATGTGGAGAGGTATGCCCACAAGTTCTATTTCCCTCCCATCCCTTAAGTAATCCCTTGCTACCACATAGGGGCAAGTGGACAGAGTCCAGGAACGTCCTATTCCTAACCTGTGAGGAAAAAAAATACAATATTAGAACAACAGTTGCTGAAACACACAAGCCAATACACTGAGGCCTGGGGTGACGACCCAAGCAGTGGCATTTTAGGCTTCACACCATTAAGTACTTTGATATAATGGGAGGGTCTCAATGAACTTGTATATTATCATAAACTTATGTACAGACTGCTGACTGTGCTAACAGCAAACCAAGAGCAACCCAGCAGGAAAATAACTAGCCCGCACAGGCCAGATCTCCTTCGAACCCTACCAGTATTCACACTTAGCACAAACCCATGGGCATATGACTCCAGCATTCGGTGATGGGCATAGCCAGCACAAAAGGTGATGCAGTAAAAAAGAAGGGCCTTGAAAGCAGCCCAGTTCTTGTCAGAGATAATATTCATGTTTTCAATGGACAGCAAGATTTGTCTCCTGGCTCCGAAAGTTTCCAGAGCCCCTTTTTGTGCCCTTGGGACCACTTGTGAGTGACTGTAGTCAGGCGTGTTCTCTCATCCTGGGATGTGCTTGAACTAGTTGAAGCAGAGACTGAGGAATGTACAGTCTGCAATGTTGTGTACATCTCTGCTCCGTAAAGGGCATCTAGAAGTTTTTCCATTTCCTCCAGGTCATCATATTTAGTGTTTCTTCTGTCTAACGTTATAGTCCTCAAGGCCGGCTCCAACAAGCTTTATCTACATCCTTTGTCCGCATTCAAGACCTAAGTGCTAAGAATCTCCTCCTCATAGACTTAGTTTCGGAAGAAAGATTTGTGAATTTGAAATCTGACCACTGTCAAACTGGTACAGACCATGTTTTGTAGCTGCCTCATTTATTTTCTGTGGATGTTGATGTCGTAGACAGCATGCCAGGATCTGCTGCGGTCTGTTAGGGTTTGGGTCACACCATGCTCTCACAAGGTTTGCTTGTTGGAATTCTAAGGGATGCTCTAATGAGAGATTTAGAAGAGTCATAGAAAGGTGCTCAGAAATTTGGGCATGTTATCCTTCTCCGCCTATTCTGGTGCACCGGAAATTCACATATTGTCCCTCTTACTCCTATCCTCCAGATCAACCACTTTGCGGTGCAGTCTCCATAAATCACATCCTCAATCGGGGACCTGTCTAAATGTTGTTTGAAATCATTGACCCTGGATTCCATTGTTGATGATTATTGGTGAAAGGAGGAAACTTCACCCTTGAGGAAATGAACATCTATTGCCTCAGACGTGATGGCTGACTTTATGACGTTTACGGACACCCTAATGTCCGCTAGTTCCTTAAGAAGCCTTCTGAATGTGGTGTCCAAGGACTCTGAGGAGGTTGACATCATAGGATCAGGATGCAGAAGTTCAGATTTACTAGAGACGGCCTCTGAGAACATAGCTGCCGAAAAATTTCAGATTTCGAAAACTGATCAAAAGTCTCTAACGTGTAGTGAGGTCTCTTTCCAGGTAAGGCCAAAGAAATGTATGATATGGTCTCTAAGAAGAAGCAAGTAGAAAACATCCCAAAGTGAATCCTCCTTCCTTGGTAGAAAACAGCACTGGTCTGTTGAAAGGAAGCGATGCCCCCACTCTGTGCATTTCTCATCTCAGGGAAACAACACTTCAAGATCGCTGCCTTAGAAGTATACCTCGGTCACTAAGTCAATGGGTTTAGAGTGACCCATCTAAGATGTTTTCCAAGTCAGAGCAATAGTCCTTTTTCTGTTGCCACTTATCCTCCGGTTTCTGGTTCCCTGGTCCCTTTCCATAAGTGAGAGGGTCCCCTGTGCCTCCCTGCGGCACCTACCTCCGTGTCCCCACAGCACTGCTGGGTCGATAAGTGAGAAGTGAATTCAGAGTGCTGCATACCGTACAAGGTATAAAGAGGGCTCACAGGACTCAGTGTTGCTAGTGGGAGCAGGGAAGGAGACCCCAGCACTCCACGATTTGATCTGGTCAGCCAAGTACTTTGTGGTCACGAGAAATCCAAACGACGATATCAGAGGTGAATCTGTGCATCCAGGGAAAATAGGGCTAAAGGTACTCAGCAGGCAATGGTAGAAAAGAGGGTGTGCAGGCAGCGTCAATAGATAGTATGGGAAGGTGTGGGGCCTGCTTTGACCATGGAAACTTCAATAGGCTGTCTTCATGCTTTTCAGTGCATAGCCCCGCCTCCTACAGCTTGAGAATCCACATATTTCCATACTTAAATGACTGGCTAGTGAAGGAGTCATTGGTGACATTGGTTTAGGAACATCTTTGTCACACAATGACTTTTCGTCTTGGACTTAGGTGTTGAGAACGATTTGGTTCAGTTATTGAGAGTCCTCCATTATGATCTGTCAGCCTCTGTCAGGTATAGCCCCTTAGGGGAATGGACATACTCCTTTACGTTGGGGAAATGGGTGCGCCAGGGCTGTGCCCTGGCCCCCATTTTGTTCCTTTTGTATATAAATGGTTTAGCCACTGCCCTAACTAATATTGTATCAGACGCACCTTCAATTGGCAGGAAAAAGGTACCAGTACTCTTATACGCAGGTGATGCGGTTCTGCTTTCAATAACCCCCAATGGCCTAAACGCCCTATTTCAGGAATTTGTTTCTTTTTTGGGGTCATTGGGTTTGGTTACAAACCAAATAAAAACTTATAGGTCTGCAGGCCTAGACAGCGTGAGATGAGGGGTATATTCTTAAAAGGCCAACCAGTGGCACAGACCCAGTATTTATCCTACTTGGGGGTAGTCATGGACGCTAATGGCAATTGGGGACCCTACATGGCTAGTATGAGTCGGACATTTTTAAGCTTGGTGGGACATATTTTTAACTTGGCCAAACGCAGCGGGGAAAAACCTATCACCCCCTCCTTATTGAGATCCACAAAAGAAAGTGCCTCCCAGTTCTTACATATGTTTCGGGTATCTGGGGATACTCCAATTCAAGTACCCTTCAGGGAGAGCAAAACAGGGTGCTTAGGCAAATTTTGTGAGTTCCCCCGCCTACTCTACTTCCATTATACATCAGGAGCTGGGGAAGGAATACGCAGAGGATATTATCAAGTTGGCCCCCCTGTGGTGTTCAGTTTTGGCAAATCCTCACACCTCCCTTAATAGAGAGATCATTGAGGATAGCCATGTTAGGGCAGAACTGGTGATGTAGGGAAGGCCAACCCATTTTTCTAACTCAAGTTCTATAACCAAATCTGATTTGACTTGGGTGAAAGCCAGTAGGGAGGAATTAGAATCAAGCAAACCAACTGCCATGGACTATTTGGGCTCGGACAGTTTGTTAATCCTGGAATCATATCTGGTATGGATTGATCAGACCTGGGACGGCCTATTATTAACCAGGTTCAGGTTAATATTTATAAGGTGGCATCTTGGGTTTCCCCTTGGACAATTTGACACATCCAGGGTATTAAATTGTCCCTGTGACGAATCCTCCTCACAACGCCTGCTGCACTTTACCTTCTTCTGTCAATTTTATCTTGTTTTTACCAAAAGGTTATTAATTCCTATCATCAAGTCGCAGGGCATTAGAAGTTCCAAACTAGCTTTGGTTTATCTGCAGCAACTAAACTCCCCATCCAACTGTATCAACATTTATTCCTTTCTGAAATGTGCCCTCAATAGAATGAATTCATTAATATTTTCACTGGATGGAAGAAATTAAGGGTGTTGTTATTTTTGGTTTGAGGATTTAATGAATTGTAGCTGCTGATAACTTCCAATGAATTGAGACTTGGTTGAGTATTTGGTTTTATTCATAGGCCCTTTTACTATAACTTTTAGGCCCTCTGATTTTAAGGCTTTTTACTGTAAATAGTGCCTATGTTAGAGGGCCAGGAATCTATATGCCTATTTTATTAGTACATGGCGGGACTGTGGCATTATCTCAAAGCAAATTAGCCTTGTCAGCTATGACCATGATGTATGTGTCTTTATCAACTGTTTGCTTTTATGACATGGATTTGCAATTGTATTGCTTTTGTTTTCATGTGCTTTTATGGCTACTTCTTGTATCCAAAATAAAATAAAATAAAATGAAATTGATTGAATTGATTGACTTTTAGTCATGACTTGGGAATTCCCATCAATACCTGGTAGACAAGACCCCCATAAAGAATTTTCCACCTCTCCTGAGGATCATGGACATTCAGAAGATGATTATAATAATCCTGACTCAAGTTCATCTCCCTGTTCTACAGGTCTTACACTTTCTTGACCTCCATCATCCTGCTAGATCCACACACCAGATGATTGATGAGGACTTGGCCCTATAACAATGCCTTTGATGGCAGTGGTTCAAACACCAAATGTTCTCTGATGTCAGTCTTCCAGTCGGCTCACCCGCAACTGCATTTGTGGGTGGATCCCTCCAGTTTTGGGATGGGTCTGTTGTTCAGTTCTCCTCAAGCACAGGCTACTGTGATCACAGGCTTCTTCTTGCTGGGTTGGTGTGACCCACTGGGTGACTTGACAGGACCTTTAGCTCTCTTTGAATCAATCTGCACTTAAGTGTGCTAGAGCTGTGAGTCTTCAGCTTTGTCCTGATGGCATTTCTCCCTTTAGTATCAGGAGGCTCCATTCAGATGCTACTGGATATCACTAGCATCTTTCAATATATCAACCGACAGGGTGGAATTGTTTGTGGAACCTGTGCTAGGAGGCAATTTGCCTCTGGCGGGGAATCAGCAAAGCTGAATTATCTTGATAGTGGCCCTTCTGGCAGGTTCTCTCAATGTGAGAACAGATGCTGTCATTGGCCTCTTGGTGGATGACAACAAGTAGGAGCCACATCATAAAGAGATCTTCTCCAGATGGTGGTATTAATCTGTGGCTCTCTTCAAAATTTGCCAGCACAGAAAGGGTTCTTGGTTTTATGCCATACACTTACCTTTGAATGGGTTTTCAGGGAATGGTTTCTGTTTCAGCTGGTCTCAGGGCCTGCTGTATACTGCTCTCCAAAGTACTGCAGAAGGTCAAGAGGATCAAGCCCAGCAGATCCTCGTTTCCTCGGATTGGGTATGGAGGATCTGGTACAACAATCTAGTAGCACTGAGCCACCTCTTCCTCTCCCACATAGGAAAGGCTTGCTCTCACAGCAAGATGGTCTGATACACTAGCCCAGTCACTAAACACTACTGCTGCACATGTGGGGTTTGTGTGGTGCTAACTAGAGTCCATTAGTCTCTCTGATGAAGTTGCAGATGTCATCTTGCCTGCCAGAAAACAGCTATGAAATCCATTTATGTGGGCAGCTGGAACAAATGTATGCAATGAAGAGGGTCAGAAGACTTGGATCCCTTTAAACATGACTTTCTAATGCCTTACATTTCCCATTATTTCCTGCACAGCAGGGCCTTGCAGTGGCTCAAAACAATGTTTACCTGGCTGCCTGATCAGCTTTTATGTATCCCTCTCCCATCAATCATCTTTGATGGTCACCTTTAGTGACTCGTCTTCTGAAATTTTTCTTTTCTTATTTCCTCCCACTCCATTCAGTGTTTCCTAGTGGGATTTAAATCTTGAGCTGACTATCTTTTTTTTAACCCCCAAAAAATTGTATTGTCATTTATCAACAATAAACACACAATACAGTAGAAGTACTGCATAGACAATGAACTGACTATGGTCAGTTGATGCCACTTTGAAACATGACATTAACTCCCTCCACCCCAACCATCCCAGCCCATCCCTCAAAACCTGACAGACGGCATCAGTATAGAGTACAATTTATCATACTTAGAATTCTAATTAGTTCACTTCCAACCAGTAGCTCTACTCAGACTAAAGGGCCGATTCTGATGCGGGTTGGAAAAGCTTCCCGACCGAATCGGTTGGGAAATGGTGTCCGACCCACTCGGATCGGGAAAGTCCGACCGGCGGAGTAGGATGCATCCGGATGCTTTCAGATACGATTTGGTCGAAATCCCATTGACTTCAATGGGAACATTTGTTCCTAACCGCATCAGAATTGGGCCCTCGGTCGGGAAGACACGTTCCCGATCCGATTTGGAAGGAGCAAATGCCATTAGGAGGCCTTCCTAACCGCATCAGAATCAGGCCCTCGGTCGGGAATCTTTTCCAACCCGCATCAGAATCGGGCCCTCAGGGTTACCCTGTGCACCGGCTGGGTAGGATATTATTCCGGACATCTCAGGCCGGCTTCCCAATCCCCTCATCCAGACTATCCAGATACTGTGCTTTCCCAGGAACCTCTATCTAATGTTCATCGCCTTTCAAACACAGTCCTCCATATTCTGCCATGGGTTCCAGATTAGTTCAAACTTCCGTGGACAGCCCCTGGATCTATAACCCATTCCTCCACTCTCATGCACGAACTTAGATTTGATTCCCACTCCTGCAGCGTTGGTAGGACTAGGCTTCCCCATCTCCTGGCTGGGTAGCTCCTCTCCACCGCTACTGCCACATTGCAAAAGAACAGAGCATATCTCTCCAGGGTCTGCGCCCCCATATACCTAGCGCCACCTGCTGGGGTGTTACTCTAATACGGATCTCCACCACCTCAGATAGTCACAGCTCCATCCATTGTCAATATGTCTGTATAAGCGGGCATTCCCACAGTGTGTGGAACAGGTTACTTCTCTTTCCATACCCTCTGAGACAAAAGTCAGAGTCGCATCTTCCCAATCTATATAGACGTTCCCTCGTAAAGTACACCCTATGGAGGAGTTTCAGTTGGGTCAGACAGAACCCTGCCCTTATCGCCACCTCACGTGGATATCGACAGGCCTCACCCCAGGCATCGTCCTCTAAGATTTCCAGGTCCTGGTCGCAGCGGTCCCTAAGAGATGCCAGGCCGGGGAGACTATGAGCCAATAGCATAGTATACACTAATGAGATGGCATGTGCGTGCAGAGGGGACAAGAAAACCTTGCATTCCAGTGGGGATTCCTCTGGCAGATCTTCCAGTAGGGGGCCATAACACTGAAAGATGTGTTGCATCTAAGTACCTGAGATACTGGCTACCTGACATCTCATACTCAGAATGTAGTTCCCGAAAGGTGATGAGCCTGCCCCCCTCTCCAGACATTCTGCTGTGCTGACTTTCTTGATAGCATAATTTGACTTGATTCACCATTGTCCTGTGCAACGTCTTACTTTGAAGATCCTATTACTAGATGCAATAACGTAACTTCAGCCCTTTCAATTTGACAACATTTTAGAGTTTATTTTACCCAAACAGGGTGGTCCTATCCACCAGCTTAGTCTTGTTACACAAGGTAGTTTTGACCTTTCATAAGGCCCAGGTCTGTCACTCTTTAAACTTTCTTTACTGCTCCTCATCTCGCTAAAGAGCAGGAGAGAGGGAATATACTGGATTCCAGCACTCCAATATCTTACTACATCAACTGTACTCAGTAGAACCAACTGGAGATTCAGCTCTTTGTTGGCTTCGCCAGTGTCAAGAAAGTCAAGATGATGACCATATGCACCATTTCATGCTGGATCATCCTGTGAATCACGTGTTGCTATGCTTTAGCCAAGAAAGACCCTCCACTAGGACCTGATTGGCTCCACAGCTCTCACCAGAGGTGTTCAGGTGACTGACATCTGCTGGGCAGCCATGTGGTCATCCCTGCATATGTTTGCTAAACAGTGTTGCCTCACAACCCAAGCACACAGTGACAGATAATCTGGAAGGGCTGTGCTGTATGACTTACCTGATTAATTGGCACTGCTGACACACACCTCCCAGTGGTATTTGCTTTGTGACACATTCTAAAAGTAAGGAATCCAAAGGAAGAGGTATCTATCAGAAGTAAACATTACTTAACTTCAGTGATTATGTTTCTGTTCCTTACCTAATCTTCCTGCAGATTCTTCTCCATTTCCCATCATCCCACAGTGAGTCAGTGCCTGGTGAAAAATGATCCCATCCCAAGGTATTCAAATATGTTATGTGCTAATATTGTCAATGTATTTGATGCATTCTCAATTACTCACCTCAAGCCTTGCTGAGGGTGCAGAAAAGATATCAGGAACTGACATCAGTGGGCAGGTTGCTTCTTATTATGCACTGTGATGGTAGGTCTGGTGGGTAGAGCCATGACTGGAGCCACATGATGCCACCTGTTTATGCTTGAAAGCTTCTGCTCAGGGAAGAGCTTTTCTAGACCAGTCCGTCGGGCACCTGTAGAATATTCTAAAGGTATGTAATCTCTTACACAATTATGTAGCCACCAGAAATGTCATTATGAGGCTATGTACCTTAGATATTATTTCCTTTAAAGGGGTAAAGGCACAATCCTGCTTTTGTTATCCCATTTCATATTCACATTTTAAGCTCCAGTCTACGGTTCACTTTCCTTGGATTCAGAAGAGACCGGAAGAAATGTTATCAGAAGTCCTGATAGGTTTTAGAAAATGCATCAGCACTATCGGCCAATATCTGAGTTTGGATGTGGCTCCTGTGAAATATGATATCATGCAGCTCCTATGGTTTTTATCGTTGTCCAGCAGGCGTTCAGCTCTATATGCCAGGAATTGCTTTGGGGTTTCTTGTAGATTTAGTGGTTCAAAGAACCTTTGATTGAGGGAATAAAGAACCTCTACAGTGATAATGGTGCTATGATGTGATTTGGTGTAAGGGCCCGATTTATGTATTGCCGGGAAGGGAACTCTGCCGCCGTGGCTTCGGAGTTTCTCCCCACAAACATAGTGGTCGCCCACTCAGTTTAATTTTTATGATGACCATCAGTTTGGCTACGGCAGAGACTACTCCATCTCTGCCACGGCCAAAATTTTGCGACAGCCCTGGGGAATAAGGGCCTTTGGAGAAATATCAACATATCTGCCTACCCAATTTAGATGAGCGGATATGTAGCCCTGGCAAAACATGGTGGTGAGGAACAGTAAAATCATAATAATGCTCCCCCCACTAAGCAAGAAGACTCACATGGAGAGGGGAGCATTATCTTTCTTCTTTTCAGAAAGACTCCTGTTTTGGGTTTTCATTTTGCAAAGAAAAAAGAAATACCTTGTGCTTCAGGGCTGTGTCCTGCTGACGTAGCCCTGTAGCACAGAGTAAAATGTGTTCGCAGAAACCTCCATGATAGCTGTTCCTGGCAATGCTTTTATAAATGCGTGTCTGCCTTTGGTCAGTTATAAATTAGTTGGGTGGCCCCTACGCCATGTGGACAGAGCAATTTACTTCGTCCCCATGGTGGAATTGTGGCTGTGTGCCCAGATAAAAATCTGGACCTAAAGTGTCAATGATTGCTTTTCTTTTCAATGTGGCAGTGGGCTCAACAAGTGTTTGTTGTTGCCCTTGTCTTCTAATTTCTGCATGAATATATTGCTCTCTGTCATACATGGGGCATGGTGAGACATGCCACGTGAGGAGTGTGTATCCCTGCATTACTTCACATGTACAGTGCAGTTCTTATCAATTACAATCTACTGTTACTGTGTAAGACTTATTGGCCCTTGAGGCCTATGTGGGTAAAGCACGGATAGCAGAAACATTTTTTACTCCCGTGCAAAGTAAGGCCCAGGTTTTAGAAACTCTGACACTCTAGGAAAGTGCAGACTTGGACAAATTAAAAACACGAGTCAGGGAATCTGGAAAACTGTAACCCATGAACCATCAATGCATTATATGATGATAGTGCTTTCTGGACAACAATCAGTCATGTGGGACTAGAGGATTATTTGTTGAGTTAGTGAGTTTCAAAACTCCTTTCAACATGGATGTGCACACACAGAAATACACACTATATAGTAATTTATACGCAAAATATTGCAATAATCTGTGGTATTTCAACTATTCATTATGTGATATCAATCAACAAATGAGCTTTGGTAACCATCATCTTCTTTCTAGTCCCTAGTTAAGCTTTCTTAGCACAAAAGTAGCTTTTTGACTTTCTTTAATGGTCTCTAGCCTACGTACTTTAGATGAAGAACAGGCCAGTCATTCAGTCAGCTTCTGTACTTGAATACGGTGGGTCTCAGTTAATGGCTTTCCTGAGCTGATAAGGACCCCATGGCTCTGAGGAGCCAGTGGCCTTGGCAAAGGATATTTTAAGCTCTGCTCACACAACTCTATCTCCCAGGAAGCTAAAATTTCCTCTATGACTCTGCGACTCATACTTGTCTCTAGAAATATTAAATACACTTTTCTTATTATTTTGAAACGAGCAGACCTTGTGAGGAATGATGCAAAATGCAAGAATTAGCAGATGATTCTGTTGCACCGTCATTATATTCTATTAATTATTAGAAATCACATAAATATATATAGATCATGTGATCAAGGCCTGTGAAGGGGCTGAAACGCGTCATGGCGACATTTTGCACATACAATAAATAATTCTGCACGAATCGGTCCGTATCCGTTTTCTGCGAGGAGATAAGGTTTAGCAGCGGAGCTCTTTGGATATATAAATATATATATATATATATATATATATATATATATATATATATATATATATATATATAAACTCCAACTCCAGTCTCCATTAGACACGGACACACATATATATATATTTTTTTCAAATTACTTAAGTGAAGCGATCACTCAGCGGGTTATTTCACCAGCAGTTCTTTTATTTTTGTTCAGTAAGGCGTTTCGCCTGACGCAGCAGGCTTGCTCACACACTGAATTGTGGGACAAGCTGGCATACATAGAGGAATACGTGGAAAGCAAAGAAGGACTTGTTACGCTCAATCATAATGGCATCCATATTGGAAAGTTGAAATTACAAGCATAAGTATACACAGGCAGTATTGGTAATTCATATTAATTGCATCAGTTATAATACCTGATTGTAGCTACATGATTGTACACACAATCTGTCTATGTATAAGCCTTCTAGATACACCCAAGTAAATTAAATAATTTGAATACATATTCATTCATATTGATCCAAATGTCAAACATGAGTGTCATCCATCTGGGAATGGTGTAGAGAGGGTCTCAGCCATTCCGTGAAGCATGAATGTTCCTACTGTATACATAGTGTTGATTTATAGTAACATTTCATACATTCGAAGGGGGAAATATATACAACAATGTGCCAGTTACTAGTCAGTACCCCTCCAGTTGAAAAATACGCCAGTTGGAGCATAGTGAAATTGACAAAGTGCCAGTTCCTAATAAGTACCCCTTCGATTCCTAAATGAAAACCTATATTTGGCATGGTGCCCTATGAGGAGTGGGATATACTAGCGTAATATTTCCCTGACACCGAGCATGTTGGTCAGAGGAAAGGTAAATGGTCATGCGGTATTATCAAAAAATGCTTTCCACTAATATAACATAATGTATTGTTGTCCCCTATCATCAGCCAAAAGTAAACTGTAACAAAAGGGTACAAAGTTATTTATAACCACCACCATTGCACATCTATAAATCCCATGTGAAAGTTCAAGACATTAAAGAGGAACTCTGCTATGTAATTAGGAACAAAAGTGTTCTCTTAACTGTTTCGCAATGTCCTGCACCACTATTTTTCGTGATGTCGAAGAAAAGGGTAGGGGAAGACATCGACTTGTCCACTCCTGGAGTCTAGGCCTTTCTTTTTGCCCTACAAATGATTTCAACTACCCAGATACTAGAATAGACCTCTATGAGTTCGTGAGGAAGCTAAAACTAAAAAAATGGCATCAAATGAAAAGAGTACGACCACCGGACCCAGAGAATAGCACAAACATTGGTGACATAGAGAACTACACAGACATAGACACGTTCCTCAACATAGGGGATATTGACACTCTCAGAGCTTTGCAAGATCTGCACAACGAAATAGACTCTCAAACATCTGGAGAAATCCAGGAGTTGATTACAGACCAACCAGCCAAGACCCACTTCAAACCTAAATCCATCTTCTATCCAAATTTACCTCACGATAACATTGATGCCTTTCATGACACCATGATGAAGGACTTAATGCAATTTTGTCAGAAGAAAAGAACCAACACATCCTCTAATTTCTCAAAGGCACAATGGGAAATTGTGAAATCACTGGCAGAAGATGAGACTATGGTCATTCGCCCTGCTGATAAGGGAGGAAACATTGTACTATGGGAAAGAAACATGTACATAGAAGAAGCAAGCAAACAATTGGATGATCCCAAATTCTATGTGAAGACCAACATGCCAGAATACAATGGAAGCATTGTCACAATCTGGTACATGCTGAACAGTTGGAAAGACCGTGGGATTTTGCAGTGGAAAGAATACTGCTATCTGAAAAAAGGCTACCCCAGATTACCCAGTTTTTACCTCTTGCCAAAAGTACACAAAATTCCCACAACACCACCAGGGAGACCTATAGTCTCCTCAATAGGATGTGTCTCTGAACACATCTCGAAATATGTGGACTACTTCCTCCGATAGTATGTGATAACATTACCATCATACTCCAAAGATACAACAGACTTCTTGGGCAAAATAAAGAACGTCATCTGGGAGGAAGACTTCCTGCTTGTAACAATGGACGTTAACTCCCTTTACTCAATCATTGACCATACCCTAGGCATAAAATGCTGCAACCATTTTTTGAAAAAAAGAAAAATCTGTTACATGGAACATACAGCAATGTTATTAGAAATGATCAAGTTCTGTTTGCATAATAATATATTTCTGTTTAACGGTATTCTGTACAGGCAAGTCCTTGGCACTGCGATGGGCATTTGTTTTGCCCCTAGCTTTGCCAACCTCTTTCTAGGAGTCTGGGAGGAAGAGGTGTTGAAAGAACCAGGTACACCGAACAAAAAAGAAGAGGGAGTTATCAAGTGGCTACGTTACATTGACGACCTATTCGTCATATGGAAAGGAAGCGAAGACAGTGCCAGGAAATTTATAGACAAACTAAATGTTAACAACTTTAATCTCAAACTGACATACAGTATCAGCAGAGAATCCATTGAATTCCTTGATGTGGTGGTAGAAGTGAGAGACAACCACATTTATACCAAACTGCATAGAAAAACTACAGCAGGCAACAGTCTCCTTCACGCGCTCAGCAGCCACCCAGAGACCATCAAGTGGAGTATCCCTTTTGGAGAACTGCTGAGGGCCAGAAGGAACTGTAGCAATCAGGAAGATTTCTTGGTGGAACAAGAAAGGATGATCACAAAATTCAAAGAGAGAGATTATCCAGAATGGGTATTAAAAAGAGCCAAGGAAAAGGTCAGTAAGATCCTGAGAGACCAAACACTACAGGATAAACCGATTAGTGTGGAAGAGAACAGTTTGAGAGTTATTCTGACATACAACTCACAATCCAAGAAAATCTCCAAAATCCTAAATCAAAATTGGAATATCTTAGCAAGTGAACCAAGTCTGGCTGAGAGTATACCCAAACGCGCACAAATCACATATAGAAAGGGCAGAAACCTCAAAGACCTATTGGTGAAGAGTGACATAACCAACAAACGCCTGAACACACATCTGACTTTGAAGGGATTCTTTCCTTGTGGACATTGCAAGTCATGCCGCAACAGCTGCATGCGGAAGCAATACCACTCTCCTACATCAGAAAGAAAAATAAACCAATTTCTGACATGTGGGTCGACCTTTGCCATTTACATCCTGGAGTGCCCCTGCAACCTGCGCTATGTAGGAAGCACAACCCTGGCAGTTAAGAAAAGAGTTTTGAAACACATGAGGGCCATTAACAACAAAGACCCTCATTACCCTGTAGCAAGGCACTTTGCAGAATACCACCTCTCGAACACCTCATTGCTGACGTACTTTGTGATCGAGCAAATAGAACATAACATCAAGGGTGGGAACAGAGTACTCCACCTGAGAGAGAGGGAGTCCTGGCACATTGTTAATTTACAGACCAAAACGCCTGGGGGCCACAACCAAGACGAAGAACTTAGTATACACCTCCATGAACACTAATTCACCCTACATAGGAACAGGAGGCATGCTCCACAAAGTCCTCATGAACTAGTTGGAAACCTAGGTGCCACCTATTGATATTACAATGAAGATGACTATGGTTTGTTTCTGTTGTACTTGTAACAACTGTTGTTGTTTTTTTAACCCTAACCACAATGTTAACATTTGTTTTTTCTTTTGAAATCACAGAAGGAAAGGAAAGGGCCAACTCCAATAGTGGACAAGTTGATCTCTTCCCCTACCCTTTTCTTCGACTTCACGAAAAATAGTGGTGCAGGACATTATGAAACAGATAAGAGAACACTTTTGTTCCTAATTACATAGCAGAGTTCCTCTTTAATGTCTTGAACCTTCACATGGGATTTATAGATGTGCAATGGTGGTGGTTATAAATAACTTTGGACCCTTTTGTTACGGTTTACTTTTGGCTGATTTATAGGGGACAACAATACATTATGTTAGATTAGTGGAAAGCATTTTTTGATAATACCGCTTGACCGTTTTGCTTTCCTCTGACCAACATGCTGGGTGTCAGGGAAATATTACGTTAGTATATCCCACTCCTCGTAGGGCACCATGCCAAATATAGGTTTTCATTTAGGAATTGAAGGGGTACTTATTAGGAACTGGCACTTTGTCAAATTCACTATGCTCCAACTGGCGTATTTTTCAACTGGAGGGGTATTGACTAGTAACTGGCACTTTGTTGTATATATTTTCCACCCCTTCGAATGTATGAAATGTTACTATAAATCAACACTATATATACAGTAGGAACATTCATGCTTCACGGAATGGTTGAGAGCCTCTCTACACCATTCCAAGATGGATGACACTCATGTTTGACATTTGGATCAATATGAATGAATATGTATTCAACATTTTGAATTTACTTGGGTGTATCTAGAAGGCTTATTCATAGACAGATGGTGTGTACAATCATGTAGCTACAATCAGGGATTACAACTGATGCAATTAATATGAATTACCAATACTGCCTGTCTATACTTATGCTTGTAATTTCACCTTTCCAATATGGATGCCATTATAATTGAGCGTAACAAGTCCTTCTTTGCTTTCCACGTATTTCTCTATGTATGCCAGCTTGTCCCACAATTCAGTGTGTGAGCAAGCCTGCTGCGTCAGGCGAACCGCGTTACTGAACAAAAATAAAAGAACTGCTGGTGAAATAACCCCCTGAGTGATCGCTTCACTTAAGTAATTTGGAAAATTGATGTCCGGCGTGCTCCGCCGGCAACCGGTGATCCAACTGACTCCGGCGAGGAGAGACAGAAGGAGCACAAACAAAACTGATATATATATATATATATATACACATATATATATATACATATATATACATATATATATATATATACATATACATATACATATACATATACATATATATATATATATATATATATATATATATATATATATATATATATATCTACTGGCGGTCGCCAGTAGATAGTTATAGTTAGGACCTATTTTCCATAGGAAATCCGCGACATTCTATTTGAAATAACTCTTGCGCCGGTTGACGAATCTTCGCGAAATTTTCAAACTTTATGGCCCGCTCCGGTCCGCTCCTACCCTGAAAGTCTCAGGGTGATTCGTCAAGCGGGGGCCGAGAAAAAGGGGGTCCCAAAACGTGTTTTCCCCATTCATTTTCCCATAGGAAACTTTAGACACGGCTACAGCCCGAACTGCTGAACGGAATTACACCAAAATTGGCAAAGAGGTAGTTCTTGGTTCAGAAAGAACCCTTTTGTTAAATGGTGTAAATCCGTTCAGTAGTTGCGGAGAAATTAAAAAATAAGAGTCAAAAATCAATTTCCCATAGGAAACTTTATGCAAGGCTACAGCCCGAACTGCTGAACGGAATTACACCAAATTTGGCAAAGAGGTAGTTCTTGGTTCAAAAAGAACCCTTTTGTTAAATGGTGTAAATCCGTTCAGTAGTTGCTGAGAAAATCAAAAGTAAAAACACATATATATCTGGGCGGAGCCTAACCACACATGTCATCGTGAGATCTGATTGGCTGTCAGCACTTCATCCTGGAATTGCTGGCAGCCATCTTGGGACCAATATAAATGATAGTACCCTTTTGAAATGCATTGTAGTGAATCGAAGATTTTGAGGGTTACCAAAAGGAGAACTATAAAGGGTGATAACAGACTTTAGTTACATTAGAATTCATTTGTTGATGGTACCATACTAATTTCAGGAATTGTGGTGTGTTCTAAGGTGATTTTACCCTGTGAAAAACCTTCTGCTGGGATATCATGAATCATGTTTGAGAGAAAACTATTTTCACATGCTTGTCCCATACAGTTTTGGAAGGTGCCCCAGAAGCTAAAATGAGAGCATATTTTCTGTAAATTCACATTATCTTTCTCAGTCATGTGAGAATGAAGTCTGACATTCTCAGTAAAACATGTACATCCAACAAGGGCAGAGACTGTCAGTTGATTCCTTTGTGTTCTACTGCAGCTTCCCAGAGTGTTCTAAAGAACAACTAGAGTGCTAACAGCCTTACTTATGACAAAAGTATGGCACACCTGAAGCCATCTTGATTGGAATAAACTGGTAACACTTAAAACATTTAATTTAAAAAGGAACAAAATGATGGGGTTCATCTTGTCATAGAAATTATGGTTAGTGCTCTGGAAAGAAAAATTAGGACATGTTTCAAGTGAGATCTCAAATATCTTCCTGTTATATTTCAACAGGAGCAGCCTGTCAGTTGATGCCTTTGTGTTCTACTGCAGCTTCCCAGAGTGTTCTAAAGAACAACTAGAGCGCTAACAGTCTTTCTTATGACAAAAGTATGGCACACCTGAAGCCATCTTGATTGGAATAAACTGGTAACACTTAAAACATTTAATTTAAAAAGGAACAAAATGAGGGGGTTCATTTTGCCATAGAAATTATGGTTAGTGCTGTAGAAAGAAAAATTAGGACATGTTTTAAGTGAGATCTCAAATATCTTCCTGTTATATTTCAACAGGAGCAGCCTGTCAGTTGATGCCTTTGTGTTCTACTGCAGCTTCCCAGAGTGTTCTAAAGAACAACTAGAGTGCTAACAGCCTTACTTATGACAAAAGTATGGCACACCTGAAGCCATCTTGATTGGAATAAACTGGTAACACTTAAAACATTTAATTTAAAAAGGAACAAAATGAGGGGGTTCATTTTGCCATAGAAATTATGGTTAGTGCTGCAAAAGAAAATTTAGTGCATGTTTTAAGTGAGATCTCAAATCCTCTTCTATTTCTTTAGAAAATTCTGACATGCAGACTGAAACAATCACTTTCAATACCAGCAGTAGACTTCCAGTTAACTCCTTGGTGAGCAGTAGCTTTACTACAGTGATCTAATGAACAACTAGAGTAATAACATTCTGAATTTATGGCAAATGTGTGACACATCTGAATGCCTTCTTGATGGAATCAAAGTAAAAAACTGAAAGCATTTCCTACTGAGGAGACTGCAGTAAATGAGGAAATTAGGAAACTTCATAACAAAGAAGTCTTCCAAGATGGCCACCAGTGAAAAAAGAGCCCAAATGTAGCACAAATATTACCGAGATGTAGCCCACATATAGCCCAATGACAAAAGTGTGCAAAACACTTTTTATTTTTAGTTTTTGCAGTTTTATGTAGTGCAGACTGGTCAGGTATTGGAGCGTTGCATCTTAAAACATGACCCCCCTACACTACAAAAACACCACTGCACTAACCTAAACCATAACACACTACCCCAGCACGACCCCCTACACTACACAAGCACCACTGCACTATCCTAAACCCTAAAACACTACCCCCAGCATGACCCCCTACACTACACAAACACCACTGCACTACCCTAAAACACTACCCCAACACCACTGCACTAACCTAAATCCTAAAACACTACCCCCAGCACGACCCCCTACACTACCCAAACACCACTGCACTACCCTAAAACATGACCCCCTACACTACACAAACACCACTGCACTACCCTAAACCCTAAAACACTACCCCCAGCACGACCCCCTACACTACACAAGCACCACTGCACTACCCTAAACCCTAAAACACTACCCCCAGCACGACCCCCTACACTACACAAACACCACTGCACTACCTTAAACCCTAAAACACTACCCCCAGCACGACCCCCTACACTACCCAAACACCACTGCACTAACCTAAATCCTAAAACACTACCCCCAGCATGACCCCCTACACTACCCAAACACCACTGCACTACCCTAAAACATGACCCCCTACACTACACAAACACCACTGCACTACCCTAAACTCTAAAACACTAGCCCCTGCACGACCCCCTACACTGCCTGAACACCACTGCACTGCCCTAAACCCTGAAACACATACCCTAGCACGACCCCCTACACTGCCCGCACACCACTGCACTGCCCTAAACCCTGAAACACCACCCCCTTCACGACCCCCTACACTGCCCGAACACCACTGCACTGCCCTAAACCCTGAAACACCACCCCCAGCATGACCCCTACACTGCCCGAACACCACTGCACTGCCCTAAACCCTGAAACACTACCCCCAGCAAGACCTCCTACACTGCCTGAACACCACTGCACTGCCCTAAACCCTGAAACATCACCCCCAGCAAGACCCCCTACACTGCCCGAACACCACTGCCCTAAACCCTGAAACACCACCCCCAGCACGACCCCCTACACTGCCCGAACACCACTGCACTGCCCTAAACCCTGAAAACCCACCCCCAGCACGACCCCCTACCCTGCCCGAACACCACTGCACTGCCCTAAACCCTGAAACACCACCCCCTGCACGACCCCTTACACTGCCCGAACACTACTTCACTGCCCTAAACCCTGAAACACCATCCCCAGCACAACCCCCTACACTGCACGAACACCACTGCACTGCCCTAAACCCTGAAACACTACCCCCAGCAAGACCCCCTACACTGCCCGAACACCACTGCACTGCCCTAAACCCTGAAACACCACCCCCAGCAAGATCCCCTATACTGCCGAACACCACTGCCCTAAACCCTGAAACACCACCCCCAGCAAGACCCCCTACACTGCCCGAACACCACTGCACTGCCCTAAACCCTGAAACACCAGCCCCAGCACGACCCCTACACTGCCCGAACACCACTGCACTGCCCTAAACCCTGAAACACCACCACCTGCACGACCCCCTACACTGCCCGAACACCACTGCACTGCCCTAAACCCTGAAACACCACCCCCAGCACGACCCCCTACACTGACCGAACACCACTGCACTGCCCTAAACCCTGAAACACCACCCCTGCACGATCCCCTACACTGCCCGAACACTACTGCACTGCCCTAAACCCTGAAACACCACCCCCAGCACGACCCCCTACACTGCACGAACACCACTGCACTGCCCTAATCCCCGAAACACTACCCCCAGCAAGACCCCCTACACTGCCCGAACACCACTGCCCTAAACCCTGAAACACCACCCCCAGCAAGACCCCCTACCCTGCCCGTACACCACTGCACTGCCCTAAACCCTGAAACACCACCCCCAGCATGACCCCCTACATTGCCCGAACACCACTGCACTGCCCTAAACCCTGAAACACCACCCCCAGCACGACCCCCTACACTGCCCGAACACCACTGCACTGCCCTAAACCATGAAACACCAGCCCCAGCACGACCCCCTACACTGCCCGAACACCACTGCACTGCCCTAAACCCTGAAACACCACCCCCAGCACGACCCCCTACACTGCCCGAACACCACTGCACTGCCCTAAACCCTGAAACACCAGCCCCAGCACAACCCCGTACACTGCCCGAACACCACTGCACTGCCCTAAACCCCGAAACACCAGCCCCAGCACGACCGCCTACACTGCCCGAAAACCACTGCACTGCCCTAAACCCTGAAACACCAGCCCCAGCACGACCCCCTACACTGCCCGAACACCACTGCACTACCCTAAACCCTCAAACACCAGCCCCAGCACGACCCCCTACACTGCCCGAACACCACTGCACTGCCCTAAACCCTGAAACACCAGCCCCAGCAAGACCCCCTACACTGCCCGAACACCACTGCACTGCCCTAAACCCTGAAACACCACCCCCAGCAAGACCCCCTACACTGCCCGAACACCACTGCACTAAAGCCTGAAACACCACCCCCAGCAAGACCACCTACACTGGCCGAACACCATTGCACTGCCCTAAACCCTGAAACACCACCCCCTGCCCGACCCCCTACACTGCCCAAACACCACTGCACTGCCCTAAACCCTGAAACACCACCCCCTGCACGACCCCCTACACTGCCCGAACACCACTGCACTGCCCTAAACCCTGAAACACCACCCCCAGCATGACCCCCTACACTGCCCGAACACCACTGCACTGCCCTAAACCCTGAAACACCACCCCCTGCACGACCTCCTACACTGCCGGAACACCACTGCACTGCCCTAAACCCTGAAACACCACCCCCAGCACGACCCCCTACACTGCCCGAACACCACTGCACTGCCCTAAACCCTGAAACATCAACCCCAGCAAGACCCCCTACACTGCCTGAACCCCACTGCCCTAAACCCTGAAACACCACCCCCTACACTGCACGAACACCACTGCACTGCCCTAAACCCTGAAACACCACCTCCAGCAAAACCCCCTACACTGCCTGAACACCATTGCTCTGCCCTAAATCCTGAAACACTAGCCCCAGCATGACCCCCTACACTGCCCAAACACCACTGCACTGCCCTAAACCCTGAAACACCACCCCAGCACGACCCCCTACACTGCCCGAACACCACTGCACTGCCCTAAACCCTGAAACACCAGCCCCAGCAAGACCCCTACACTGCCCGAACACCACTGCACTGCCCTAACCCTGAAACACCAGCCCCAGCATGACCCCTACACTGCCCGAACACCACTGCACTGCCCTAAACCCTGAAACACCAGCCCCAGCACGACCACCTACACTGCCCGAACACCACTGCACTGCCCTAAACCCTGAAACACCAGCCCCAGCATGACCCCCTACACTGCCCGAACACCACTGCACTGCCCTAAACCCTGAAACACCAGCCCCAGCACGACCCCCTACACTGCCCGAACACCACTATACTGCCCTAAACCCTGAAACACCAGCCCCAGCACGACCCCCTACACTGCCCGAACACCACTGCACTGCCCTAAACCCTGAAACACCACCCCCTGCATGACCCCCTACACTGCCCGAACACCACTGCACTGCCCTAAACCCTGAAACACCACCCCCTGCAGCACCCCCTACACTGCCCGAACACCACTGCACTGCCCTAAACCCTGAAACACCACCCCCTGCACCGCCCCTACACTGCCCGAACACCACTGCACTGCCCTAAACCCTGAAACACCACCCCCAGCACGACCCCCTTTACTGCTCGAACACCACTGCACTGCCCCAAACCCTGAAACACCACCCCCAGCACGACCCCCTACACTGCCCGAACACCAATGCCCTAAACCCTGAAACACCACCCCTGCACGACCCCCTACTCTACCCGAACACCACTGCACTGCCCTAAACCCTGAAACACCACCCCCTACACTGCCCGAACACCACTGCACTGCCCTAAACCCTGAAACACCACCCCCAGCACGACCCCCTACACTGCCCGAACACCACTGCACTGCCCTAAACCCTAAAACACCACCCCCAGCATTACCCCTACACTGCCCAAACACCACTGCACTGCCCTAAACCCTAAAATACTACCCCCAGCACAACCCCCTACACTACCCGAACACGACTGCACTGCCCTAAACCCTCAAACACTACCCCCAGCACGACCCCCTACACTACCCGAAAACCACTGCACTGCCCTAAACCCTAAAACACTCCCCCAGCACGACCCCCTACACTACCCGAACACCACTGCACTGCCCTAAACCCTAAAACACTCCCCCAGCACGATCCCCTACACTACCCAAACACCACTGCACTGCCCTAAACCCTAAAACACTACCCCCCGCATGACCCCCTACACTACCCAAACACCAATGCACTACCCTAATCCCTAAAACACTACCCCCGCATGACCCCATACACTACCCTAAACCCTAAAACACTACCCCCGCACGACTCCCTACACTACCCAAAGACCACTGCACTACCCTAAACCCTAAAACATGACCTCCTACACTACACAAACACCACTGCACTACCCTAAACCCTAAAACACTACCCCCTACACTACACAAACACCACTGCACTACCCTAAACCCTAAAACACTACCCCCAGCAGTACCCCTACACTACCCAAACACCACTGCACTAACCTAAACCCTAAAACACTACCCCCAGCAGTACCCCCTACACTACCCAAACACCACTGCACTACCCTAAATCACTACCCCCAGCACGACCCCCTACACTACCCAAACACCACTGCACTACCCTAAACCCTAAAACACTACCCCCAGCACGACCCCCTACACTACCCAAACACCACTGCACTACCCTAAACCCTAAAACACTCCCCCAGCACGACTCCCTACACTACCCAAACACCACTGCACTACCCTAAACCCTAAATCTACCCCCAGCATGACCCCCTACACTACACAAACACCACTGCACTACCCTAAACCCTAAAACACTACCCCCAGCACGACCCTCTTCACTACCTAAACACAACTGCACAATTTGTTACAGGCGTTGCAACGCAGGCCTGTGGTGCTTACTGGAAGTACCTAGTGGGCTAGTTGGGCCCCAGGGACCCTCAGGATTCAAGGTGACCTAATCCCCCAACTTAAAACGCACCACGGGGCGCGTTTGCACAGTGGTGAAGGGAGGGCGGGGCCTCAGGTGACATGTGCGCAAACACGCCCTGTGGTGCGTTTTAAGTTGGGGAATTAATTCCCTTTGAATCCTGAGGGACCATGGGGCCAACTAGCCCACCAGGTACCTTCAGTAAGCACAACAGAGTTGCGTTGCAGAGAGGTGAAAAAGGTGCGTGGCCTCGGAACGCCTCTTTGCAACTCAGCTCTGTGGTCCTAACTGTAGGTACCTGGGGGCTAGTTGGGCCCCAGGGACCCTCAGAATTCAAGGGACTTAATCCCGCAACTTAAAACGCGCCACGGGGTGCGTTTGCACACATGTCACCTCAGGCCCCCTCCCTTCACCACTGTGCGAACGCGCCCTGTAGCGCGTTTTAAGAGGTAGTTTTAATCCCCCTGCCCTATTATGTACTAGGGACTTGCAGAGGAGGTCATGCTAATCACAGGGGTACCCCAACGCATAGTGTTCCCTAGTGTATGTAGGTGTTTTCACTGTATTCTAAGTGTCTTTTAGCATAGCACTGGCTCTGGTTAGTCAGAGTCAGTTACCACCAGTACCCGTCTGAAAAAGTTGTGGGCACAGGATGATTTTGCAACAAGGCCTCTTTCTGCTCCTCTGTTGGTTCTTTCTGCACATCTTTTGCTTCTTTCTGTGCGTTTTTTCTTCTTTCTTCACATGTCCTACCTCTGTAGGCATAGTTAGAAACTAGCATTTAAAAAACCTTTGAAATTCACTTAAAAAATCATAGGTTTCAGGCACGTTATAGTTAGAAATTAGCATTTAAAAAACCTTTGAAATTCACTGAAAAAACCATAGGTTTCAGACACGTTATAGTTAGAAATTAGCATTTAAAAAACCTTTGAAATTCACTGAAAAAACCATAGGTTTTAGGGACAGTTATAGTTAGTTGGACATTTCACTCGTACAAAACCATAGAAATTCCCCCGTTATAGTTAGTTCAGCTAACTATAACTCGCGCCCGCAATGCACTGCTGATGACGTCACATATTACATCACTCATGACATGGTCAGTGACATCACTGATGACATCACTGATGACATCTCAAATGACATCACTGATGACATCATCCATGTGATAATTTCATGCATCTTCTCACACCCTAATATAACTTTTGATACACCCACTCTAAATTACAGACTGCCATTCTCAAAACCATAGACACTCCAACACCAAAAACTACATACCCACTCACTGATTCTTAGGTCTACATACACATCCACTCACTCACCCGTACAGTCACTCATACTTAGTCACTCAGTACAGGACTATCATATGCACTCATACACCTATATAAACACTCACACACCGCCACTCATCCATAGAGGTACTCACACACCTAGTCAGTCATGCAAAAACTTAATCACACACCCATTTACTCACCTATACAGTTATACACACACCAGCTCACTTACTCATACAAATAGTAGCACATTCTTACGCTCTTATACAATCACTGATACAAGTACACACTCATCCATACAGCCACTCTCACAATCACACACTCTCACTTATAGCCATTTATATACTCCAACACACATATATACTGCCTTTCACATATGTAGTTACTCACACATGTACCACTGAGATATACATTCAATCACTAACACACCCATACACACACTCACCCACCCATACAGTCCATCACAGATGCACTCTTGAAACCATGCACCCAGTGAATCACCAACTCACACATCTATGCACAGAGTCACACACACCCCACCCACACAAACACTCAGGCACCCATACAGATACTCAGACAATCAATCAATAACCCATGTAGACACTCATGTAGCTATTCAGAAAGCCATGCAGCCGCTTACAAACCAACAGACAGACGGATACAGACATTCACACAGTTTAGTCACTAACCCATGCATTCAGTAAGATACATTTAATCACTCACTTGTAGAGTCAGTCACTCACGTACTAAATCATCCATTCAGACACTTATACACCCACTCATTCTTCAATACACCTTTCCCTATATATATTAAACATATTTAAACTTTACAGAAACACACAGTCACTGGATGATGTCATCAGTGATGTCATCAGTGATGTCACTGACCATGTCATGAGTGATGTAATATGTGACGTCATCAGCAGTGCATTGCGGGGCGCGAGTTATAGTTAGCTGAACTAACTATAACAGGGGAATTTCTATGGTTTTGTACGAGTGAAATGTCCAACTAACTATAACTGTCCCTAAAACCTATGGTTTTTTCAGTGAATTTCAAAGGTTTTTTAAATGCTAATTTCTAACTATAACGTGTCTGAAACCTATGGTTTTTTCAGTGAATATATATATATATATATATATATATATATATATATATATATATATATATGAATAACTGTTGTTCTATCAAACTATAATAAAGCAAACATATGTTGTACATGTCCAATCAATACTAGATGCAGTAGGGATTTATATACGAAGAATGTGCATGTGGATACATAAATGAAAACAAAAGTCTATGCAGATCAAAGCACAACATATATGTGTATGTCTGACTATGTAAATATTATTCTATGTATGAATATTTGGCTAAATATTCAGGGGTTAAAGTCAAAATATTACTGAGAGTAATGTGTACATGTGTGCATGCATCTATGTATTTATATAGTTAGATGTGTGGATATGTTTATACCTGTATATATTATTGTTTAGTTAGTAAGTATGTAAATATTATTCTAGGGAAGGTACCTGTAAGGGTATAACACTATATCTAGATATAGTTAGGACCTTGTTTCTATTCAAAAAGCGTTTTTTCTTTTGCCAATATCTTTGGCGCCGTTTGACGAATCTTTGCGAAATTTTCAAAACAAATGGCCCGCTCTGGTCAGCTCTTGTTTTGAAAGTTTCGGGGTGATTCGTCAAGCAGGGGCCGAGAAAAAAGGGGGGTCCGAAAACGCGTTATCCCCATGTTAATTTCCATAGGAAACTTTAGACACAGCTACAGCCCGAACTACTGAACGGAATTACACCAAATTTGGCAAAAAGGTAGCTCTTGGTTCAGAAAGCACCCTTTTTTTTTAAAAGGTGTAAATCCGTTCAGTAGTTGCTGAGAAATTAAAAAAATAAAAATATCGATATCTGAGCACTGAGGAGGAGTTTCGACTCCTCCCGAGCACGAGCTTCACTCTGATTGGCTGCCAACACTCCAAACCAGGAAGTGCTGGCAGCCATCTTGTGACTCGGTAACAGAGTCACAAGAATAATGGTGAAAAAACATTAAAAAACAAGAAAAGGGGGCAGGGTACAAACACCCTGACCCCCTAGGCCTCCTCAGGGGGTCCCACAAGGACCCCCAGGGCCCAAAAAAGCATTTAAAATCAAAAGAATAGGCCGAATTCGCACTGGGTGCGCCAATATGGCCGAGAAAAGAAAACAAAAAACAAACGCGGGCTCCCGTGCTTCGTTATTGTTAAGCCCCCGGGTGGGCCAGGTCCCGGGGGCAATGGGGAATTATATAGCGGGGCCCACGGAGGCCCCCGCAGCCCTGGGGACCGCCACCTCCCCGTGGCTTTATTATTTATGCGCAGGGCACGTGCCCCCTCAGCCCCGGGGACCGCCACCTCCCCGGGGCTTCCTTGTAAAAATGCGTGAGGGGGCTACTGCCCCCCACGCTGCCCCGGGGACCGCCACCTCCCCGGGGCAATCTTGAGTTATTTGCGGGGGCCTCGCAGGCCCCCCCAAGCCCCAGGAACCGCCACCTCCCCGGGGCTTAAATACATAAAGATAGTGTGGAGGGGCTCCTGCCCCCCCACGCTGCCCCATGGACCACCACCTCCCCGGGGCAAACTTTATTTACATATGGGGGTCCGTTGCGGACCCCCGGGCCCTGGGGACAACCACCTCCCCGGGCTATCTTTACCTTGGGAGGGGGGCCGCGCAGCCCCCCTCCTGGAGCCCTAGATGGCCCTAGGGACCGCCACCCCCCAGGGCCAGCTCCTGCAATGTCGCAAGGTGCCCACCCCTGGGACATTGCTGTTTGCTATGGCAGGGTGGGAGCTGTGTGGCTCCCGTCCTGCCATAGCAAACCCTGCTTTGCTTTTTGGAAGCGAGAGCAGGAAACCTGCTCTCGCTTCTAAAAAGCAAAGCAGATTGCTTTTGCACAAGGGGAGCTGCATGTTAGCAGCTCACCTTGTGCAAAAGCAATGCTGGCCCCCGCAGGAGGCGGGGAGCCGGCTGGGACCGCGGGGGCATTGAGGCTCCCCCGCGGTCCCCAACGAGAGGCCATGCCCCGGGGGATCTGGTCCCCGGGGCCAAAAATGGCCCGGGAGGGGGGCCACTTGGCCACCCTCCCTTAAATATATATACAGGCATTGGGCATGCCCCGGGGGATGGGGTCTCTGGGGCCAAAAATGGCTCGGGAGGGGGGCCACGTGGGCCGGAGGCCCCGCCCCCTCCCTGAACCACTCAGCAAATGCCCCCCCTAGCGCATTTTAAGTTGGGGAATTAAGTCCCCTTGAATACTGAGGGTCCCTGGGGGCCAACTAGCCCACCAGGTACCTCCAGTAAGCGCCACACAGCTGGATTGCTGAGAGGTGGTCCGAGGCCATGCCCCTTTTTACACCACTCTGCAAACGCGTCTCTTAGCGCACTGCTGGTGGGGCGATGAGGTCGTCTTGTGTCCTGAGGACCTCAGGACTAAGGTGGACTTCATCTCCCAAATGGCAGTGCGCCAGGAGGCGTGTTTGCAGAGTGGTGTAAAAAGGGGGCGTGGCCTTGGACCACTCTCAGCAATCCAGCTGTGTGGGACTTACTGGAGGTACCTGGTGGGCTAGTTGGCCCCCAGGGACCCTCAGTATTCAAGGGGACTTAATCCCTCAACTTAGAACGCGCCAGGAGGGGCGTTTGCAGAGTGGTGAAGAAAGGGGGCGTGGTCTGTGTCCAGCTTTCAGCAATCCCACTTTCTGGGACATACTGGAGGTATCAGGTAGGCTAGGCCAGCAGCGAAGGGGACTTTAATCCCCATCCAAGAGCGTGCCAGGAAGTGCGTTTGCATTGTGGTAGGGAAAGGGGGAGTGGCCTGCTATGACAATTTAGCAATCCTGCTGTGTGGGACTTACTGGAGTTAATAGGAGGAGTAGTTGGCCCCCAAGGATGTCCTTGGGGGCCAACTACCCCTCTTGTTACCTTCAGTAAGTCCCACACAGTTGGATTGCTAAGACGTCTTCGGAGGCCATGCCTCCCTTTCTCCACCACTCTGCAAACGCGCCTCCTGGCAGACTACGGGATGGGGGATGAAGTCCAATTTACTCCTGAGGGACTTTTGGGACCAAGAAGCCCTCCCGGTACCTCCTGTAAGTCCTACGCAGCGGAATTCCTGAGCGCTGGTCGGAGGCCCAGCACCCTTTCTCCACCACTCTGCAAACACGACTAGTAGCTAAAGAAGTGTTTGCAATGTAATAGGTTTCGCATTTGCGAGAGTTAGAGCTATTGGCGAGGTAAATGTAAAAGTTTTTTAATAATGTGTTTCGGAGTGGAGTGGATGTACGTTGTGTGTAGTGGAATTATGTGGTAAGTTGTGCAGTGAAATTATGTGGATAGAAAGTATGTGGTATTTATTTTATAGGAATTATGTAGAGTGGGATTATGTGCTAGGGAGAGTAATTATGTGGAATGGTAGTCTGTGTTATGTTAACAGACTTGTAAAGCGCATGGCTGCCCCAGCGACGGGGCGTCCCAGCGCTGAACCCGCAGAGATGGAGACTGAAGACGAGACAGAAAACAGGGAGAAATCAGGGGAAGAGCCAGGTCTTAACTGTCTTCCTGAAAACCCTATGGTCTTGTATGTTCCTGATGGTGCTCGGGAGGGCATTCCAAAGAGATGCAGCTAGGGCCCGAAATGAGCGACCGCCTGCCCGGGCTCTTCTGACACGGGGGGTGCACACCAAAAGTTGGTGTGATGAGCGGAGAGCACGTTCGGGTAGATAGGGCAAGAGAAGATTGGATAGAATAGAAGGAGCCTGGCCATAAAAAATTCTATGAGCGATGCACAGAGATTTGAACCTAATTCTTTTTTCCACCGGAAGCCAGTGTAATTTATGTATGTATTTGGCCGTGGAGCAGGACCGCGGAAGGGCAAAGATGGATCGGGCAGCAGCATTTTGAACCCTCTGTAATCTAGTGATGCCTGCCTTATTGGCACCCAATTACAGTGAGTTGCAATAATCTAGCCTGGAAAGGATAGTGGACTGGATGATAAGTTGACAAGTATGGAGGTCAAAGAACCCGAGCAGCGGCCTCAGGTCGTGTAAAGGCTGAAACAACTGCCCGCCACTAGTTTGGCCTGTGCCTGAAAGGTAAGTGTGCTATCCAGCCACACACCCAGATTTTTTACTGTATCCTTGGGGGCAGGAGGGATTTCCAAGGCTGTGGGCCACCATAGGTCATTCCAGAGATGAGTGTCTCTGCCCACCAGAAGGATCTCCGATTTATTTGCGTTAAGCTGCAAGCCATTGGTCGTCATACATTCTGCAATGGCCACCATGTCATCACGAAACTTGGTGACCTATTGATCAGAGGTGTTAGATATTGAGATGACAAGCTGAGTGTCATCAGCGTAAGAGACCATAGACCATGTTGTGGAGTGGTAACCTCAGGTTTAGTCTTCCTCGTTTCCATAGAAGCTAAACTATAAACTCAATGAGACAAAAAAAGAAGGAATCACTGGGGAGCACTTCTGGACCTAGTCAGAGGTATGAGCAGGGCCACTGGAATTATGTGACTGTTTGGCTGCACCAACTTTTGCACAATTATACATTTTCCGCATTAGCCACATAATTCATCATCTGCTGCCTAATCTGCCTTGTTTCTAGATCAAATGGATCAAATGTTACCAAAAATGCAGCAACAATTGTTACAGCGTGGTGGAAGGTCCTTTGTAAACCTAGAATGGTCACCTGTTACTTATTGCTAAATGTGGGTGTTAAATTGGTACTAATGGTTAAATTGGTACTAAAGCCACTCTTGCTTCTTTCTGCGCCTCTTGCCTCTTTCTGCATTTCTGTTGCTTCATTCTGCAGCTTTTTTTTTCTGCACTTCTCTTGCCTGTTTTTGCACATCTCTTCTACTTTCTGCACCCCTCTTGCCTCTTTCTCCACCCCTCTTCCCCCTTTCTGCAGGTCTGTTGCTTCTTTCTGCACCTCTCTTGCCTCTTCCTCCACCCCTCTTCCCTCTTTCTGCATCTCTGTTGCTTTTTTCTGCACTTATCTTGTGTCTTTCTGTACCTCTCTTGCTTCTTTCTGCACCCCTTGTGCCTCTTTCTGCACCCCTCTTCTCTTTCTGCACTCCTCTTGCTTCTTTATGCAGCTCTGTTCCTTCTTACTGCACTTCTTTTGTTACTTTCTGACCTCTCTTGCTTCTTTCTGCACCCCTCTTGCCTCTTTCTCTATCTCTCTTCCCTCTTTCTGCACATCTGTTGATTCTTTCTCACCTCTCTTGTTTCTTTCTCCACCCCTCTTCCCTCATTCTGCACCTCTGTTGCTTCTTTCTGCACCTCTCTTGCTTCTTTCTGCACCCCTCGTGCCTGTTTCTGCACCCCTCTTCCCTCTTTTTGTACCTCTCTTGCCTCTTTCAGCACACCTGTTCCCTCTTTCTGCACCCCTGCTGCCTCTTTCTGCACCTCTGTTCCTTCTTTCTGCACCTCTTGTGTCTTTCAGTATCCCTCTTGCCTCTTTCTCCAACCCACTTCACCCTTTCTGCATCTCTTGCTTCTTTATGCACTTCTCTTGCTTCTTTCTGCACCTCTTTTGCTTCTTTTTGCACCCCTCGTGCCTCTTTCTGCACCCCTCTTCCCTCTTTCTGCACTCCTCTTGCCTCTTTCAGCACGTCCCTTGCTTCTTTCTGCACCCCTCTTGCCTCTTTCTGTGCCCCTTTTGCCTCTTTGTGCACCTCTCCTACCTCTTCCTGCACCTCTCTTGCCTTTTTCTGCAGTTCTCTTGTCTCTTTCTGCACCTCTTTTGCTTCTTTCTGCACTTTTTTGCCTCTTTCTGTACCTCTCTTGCCTCTTTCTGCACCTCTGTTGCCTCTTTCTGCACCTCACTTGCTTCTTGTGCACCCCTCTTGCATCTTTCTGCACCCCTCTTCCCTCTTTCTGCACCTCTCTTGCCTCTTTCTGAAACTCTGTTCCTTCTTTCTTCACTTCTTTTGTTTCTTTCTGCACCCCTCGTACCTCTTTCTGCACCCCCTGTGCCTCTTTCTGCACCCCTCTTCTCTCTTTCTGCACTCCTCTTGCCTCTTTCTGCACATCTGTTCCTTGTTTCTGCACTTCTTTTGTTTCTTTCTGCACCTCTCTTGCTTCTCTCTGCTTCCCTCTTGCCTCTTTCTCCAACCCTCTTCCCTCTTTCTGCATCTCTGTTGCTTCTTTCTGCACTACTCTTGCCTCTTTTTCCACCCCTCATCCGTCTTTCTGCACCTCTGTTGCTTCTTTCTGCACTTCTCTTGCTTCTTTCTACACCTCTGTTCCTTCTTTCTGCAACCCTTGTGCCTCTTTCTGCACCCCTCTTCCCTCTTTCTGCACGCCTCTTGCCTCTTTCTGTACCTCTGTTGCTTCTTTCTGCACTTCTTTTGGTCCTTTCTGCACCTCTCTTGCTTCTTTCTGCACCCCTCTTGCCTCTTTCTCCACCCCTCCTGCATATCTGTTGCTTTTTTCTGCACTTCTCTTGCCTCTTTCTGCACCTCTGTCCCTTCTTTCTGCAACACTTGTGCTTCTTTCTGCACTCCTTTTCCCTATTTCTACTCTCCTCTTGTCTTATTCTGCACCTCTGTTGCTTCTTTCTACACCTCTCTTGCTTCTTTCTGCAATTCTTTTGCCTCTTTCTGCACTTCTCTTGCCTGTTTCTGCACCTCTCTTGCCTCTTTCTGCACCTCACTTGCTTCTTTCTGCACCCCCTTGCCTCTTTCTGCACCCCTCTTCCTTCTTTGTGAAACTCTCTTGCCTCTTTCTACACCTCTCTTCCCTCTTTCTGTACCACTCTTGCCTCTTTCTGTACCTCTGTTGCTTCTTTCTGCACTTCAGTTGCTTCTTTCTGCACCCTTCGTGCCTCTTTCAGCACCTCTGTTGGTTCTCTCTGCACTGCTCTTGCTTCTGCTACTCTCTTGCATATTTCTGCACCCCTCTTGCCTCTTTCTGCACCTCTCTTGCCTCTTTCTGCACCTCACTTGCCTCTTTCTGCACCTCACTTGCCTCTTTCTGCACCTCACTTGCTTCTTTCCACACCTCTTTTGCTTCTTTCAGCAATTCTCTTGCCTCTTTCTGCACTTCTCTTGCTTGTTTCTGCACCTCTCTTGCGTCTTTCTGCACCTCTGTTGCCTCTTTCTGAACCTCACTTGCTTTTTTCTGCACCCCTCTTGCCTCTTTCTGCATCCCTCTTTTCTCTTTCTGCACCTCACTTGCCTCTTCCTGCACTTCTCTTGCTTCTTTCCACACCTCTGTTGCTTCTTTCAGCAATTCTCTTGCCTCTTTCTGCACTTCTCTTACTTGTGTCTGCACCTCTCTTGTGTCTTTCTGCACTTCTGTTGCCTCTTTCTGTACCTCACTTGCTTCTTTCTGCACCCCTTTTGCCTCTTTCTGCACCCCTCTTGCCTCTTTTTGCACCTCTCTTGCCTCTTTCAGCACACCTGTTCCCTCTTTCTGCACCCCTGCTGCCTCTTTCTGCACCTCTGTTCCTTCTTTCTGCACCTCTTGTGTCTTTCAGTATCCCTCTTGCCTCTTTCTCCAACCCACTTCACCCTTTCTGCATCTCTTGCTTCTTTATGCACCTCTCTTGCCTCTTTCTGTACCTCTGTTGCTTCTTTCTGCACTTCTGTTCCTTCTTTCTGCATCCCTCCTGCCTCTTTCTGTACCTCTCTTGCCTCTTTGTGTACCTCTCCTACCTCTGTCTGCACCCCTCTTGCCTCTTTTTGCACCTCTGTTGGTTCATTCTGCACTGCTCTTGCTTCTTTCCCCACCCCACTTCCCCCTTTCTGCATCTCTGTTGCTTCTTTATGCACTTCTCTTGCTTCTTTCTGCACCTCTTTTGCTTCTTTTTGCACCCCTCGTGCCTCTTTTTGCACCCCTCTTCCCTCTTTCTGCACTCCTCTTGTCTCTTTCAGCACCTCTGTTGCTTCTTTCTGCACTTCTCTTGCTTCTTTCTGCACTCCTCTTGCCTCTTTCTGTGCCCCTTTTGCCTCTTTGTGCACCTCTCCTGCATCTTCCTGCACCTCTCGTGCCTTTTTCTGCAGTTCTCTTGCCTCTTTCTGCACCTCTTTTGCTTCTTTCTGCACTTTTCTTGCCTCTTTCTGTACCTCTCTTGCCTCTTTCTGCACCTCTGTTGCTTCTTTCTGCACCTCTGTTGCTTCTTTCTGCACTTCTCTTGCTTCTTTCTGCACCTCGGTTGCCTCGTTCTGCACCTCACTTGCTTCTTGTGCACCCCTCTTGCGTCTTTCTGCACCCCTCTTCCCTCTTTCTGCACCTCTCTTGCCTCTTTCTGAACCTCTGTTCCTTCTTTCTTCACTTCTTTTGTTTCTTTCTGCGCCCCTTGTGCCTCTTTCTGCACCCCTTGTGCCTCTTTCTGCACCCCTCTCCTCTCTTTCTGCACTCCTCTTGCCTCTTTCTGCACATCTGTTCCTTGTTTCTGCACTTCTTTTGTTTCTTTCTGCACCTCTCTTGCTTCTCTTTGCTTCCCTCTTGCCTCTTTCTCCAACCCTCTTCCCTCTTTCTGCATCTGTGTTGCTTCTTTCTGCACTACTCTTGCCTCTTTTTCCACCCCTCATCCGTCTTTCTGCACCTCTGTTGCTTCTTTATGCACTTCTCTTGCTTCTTTCTACACCTCTGTCCCTTCTATCTGCAACCCTTGTGCCTCTTTCTGTACCCCTCTTCCCTTTTTCTGCACTCCTCTTGCCTCTTTCTGTACCTCTGTTGCTTCTTTCTGCACTTCTTTTGTTTCTTTCTGCACCTCTCTTGCTTCTTTCTGCAGCCCTCTTGCCTCTTTCTCCACCCCTCCTACATCTCTGTTGCTTTTTTCTGTACTTCTCTTGCCTCTTTCTGCACCTCTGTCCCTTCTTTCTGCAACACTTGTGCCTCTTTCTGCACTCCTCTTCCCTCTTTCTACTCTCCTCTTGTCTCCTTCTGCACCTCTGTTGCTTCTTTCTACACCTCTGTTGCTTCTTTCTGCAATTCTTTTGCCTCTTTCTGCACTTCTCTTGCTTCTTTCTGCACCCCTCGTGCCTGTTTCTCTATCTCTCTTCCCTCTTTCTGCACATCTGTTGATTCTTTCTCACCTCTCTTGTTTCTTTCTCCACCCCTCTTCCCTCATTCTGCACCTCTGTTGCTTCTTTCTGCACCTCTCTTGCTTCTTTCTGCACCCCTCGTGCCTGTTTCTGCACCCCTCTTCCCTCTTTTTGCACCTCTCTTGCCTCTTTCAGCACACCTGTTCCCTCTTTCTGCACCCCTGCTGCCTCTTTCTGCACCTCTGTTCCTTCTTTCTGCACCTCTTGTGTCTTTCAGTATCCCTCTTGTCTCTTTCTCCAACCCACTTCACCCTTTCTGCATCTCTTGCTTCTTTATGCACTTCTCTTGCTTCTTTCTGCACCTCTTTTGCTTCTTTTTGCACCCCTCGTGCCTCTTTCTGCACCCCTCTTCCCTCTTTCTGCACTCCTCTTGCCTCTTTCAGCACGTCCCTTGCTTCTTTCTGCATCCCTCTTGCCTCTTTCTGTGCCCCTTTTGCCTCTTTGTGCACCTCTCCCACCTCTTCCTGCACCTCTCTTGCCTTTTTCTGCAGTTCTCTTGTCTCTTTCTGCACCTCTTTTGCTTCTTTCTGCACTTTTTTTGCCTCTTTCTGTACCTCTCTTGCCTCTTTCTGCACCTCTGTTGCCTCTTTCTGCACCTCACTTGCTTCTTGTGCACCCCTCTTGCATCTTTCTGCACCCCTCTTCCCTCTTTCTGCACCTCTCTTGCCTCTTTCTGAAACTCTGTTCCTTCTTTCTTCACTTCTTTTGTTTCTTTCTGCACCCCTCGTACCTCTTTCTGCACCCCCTGTGCCTCTTTCTGCACCCCTCTTCTCTCTTTCTGCACTCCTCTTGCCTCTTTCTGCACATCTGTTCCTTGTTTCTGCACTTCTTTTGTTTCTTTCTGCACCTCTCTTGCTTCTCTCTGCTTCCCTCTTGCCTCTTTTCTCCAACCCTCTTCCCTCTTTCTGCATCTCTGTTGCTTCTTTCTGCACTACTCTTGCCTCTTTTTCCACCCCTCATCCGTCTTTCTGCACCTCTGTTGCTTCTTTCTGCACTTCTCTTGCTTCTTTCTACACCTCTGTCCCTTCTTTCTGCAACCCTTGTGCCTCTTTCTGCACCCCTCTTCCCTCTTTCTGCACGCCTCTTGCCTCTTTCTGTACCTCTGTTGCTTCTTTCTGCACTTCTTTTGGTCCTTTCTGCACCTCTCTTGCTTCTTTCTGCACCCCTCTTGCCTCTTTCTCCACCCCTCCTGCATCTCTGTTGCTTTTTTCTGCACTTCTCTTGCCTCTTTCTGCACCCGTCCCTTCTTTCTGCAACACTTGTGTCTCTTTCTGCACTCCTTTTCCCTATTTCTACTCTCCTCTTGTCTTATTCTGCACCTCTGTTGCTTCTTTCTACACCTCTCTTGCTTCTTTCTGCAATTCTTTTGCCTCTTTCTGCACTTCTCTTGCCTGTTTCTGCACCTCTCTTGCCTGTTTCTGCACCTCTCTTGCCTGTTTCTGCACCTCACTTGCTTCTTTCTGCACCCCCTTGCCTCTTTCTGCACCCCTCTTCCTTCTTTGTGAAACTCTCTTGCCTCTTTCTACACCTCTCTTCCCTCTTTCTGTACCACTCTTGCCTCTTTCTGTACCTCTGTTGCTTCTTTCTGCACTTCTGTTGCTTCTTTCTGCACCCTTCGTGCCTCTTTCAGCACCTCTGTTGGTTCTCTCTGCACTGCTCTTGCTTCTATCTGCTACTCTCTTGCATATTTCTGCACCCCTCTTGCCTCTTTCTGCACCTCTCTTGCCTCTTTCTGCACCTCTCTTGCCTCTTTCTGCACCTCACTTGCCTCTTTCTGCACCTCACTTGCCTCTTTCTGCACCTCACTTGCTTCTTTCCACACCTCTTTTGCTTCTTTCAGCAATTCTCTTGCCTCTTTCTGCACTTCTCTTGCTTGTTTCTGCACCTCTCTTGCGTCTTTCTGCACCTCTGTTGCCTCTTTCTGAACCTCACTTGCTTTTTTCTGCACCCCTCTTGCCTCTTTCTGCATCCCTCTTTTCTCTTTCTGCACCTCTCTTGCCTCTTCCTGCACCCCTGTTCCCTCTTTTTGCACCTTCCCTGCCTGTTTCTGCACCTCTTTTGCCTCTTTCTGTACCTCTGTTGCTTCTTTCTGCACTTCTCTTCCTTCTTTCTGCACCCCTCCTGCCACTTTCTGTACCTCTCTTGCCTCTTTGTGCACCTCTCCTACCTTTTTCTGCACCCCTCTTGCCTCTTTTTGCACCTCTGTTGTTCTTTGTGCACTGCTCTTGCTTCTTTCTGCACCTCACTTGCCTCTTTCTGCACTTCTCTTGCTTCTTTCAACACCTCTGTTGCTTCTTTCAGCAATTCTCTTGCCTCTTTCTGCACTTCTCTTCCTTCTTTCTGCACCCCTCCTGCCTCTTTCTGTACCTCTCTTGCTTCTTTGTGTACATCTTCTACCTCTTTCTGCACCCCTCTTGCCTCTTTTTGTACCTGTTGGTTCATTCTGCACTGCTCTTGCTTCTTTCTGCACCTCACTTGCCTCTTTCTGCACTCTCTTACTTCTTTCTACACCTCTGTTGCTTCTTTCAGCAATTCTCTTGCCTATTTCTGCACTTCTCTTGCTTGTTTCTGCACCTCTCTTGTGTCTTTTTGCACCTCTGTTGCTTCTTTCTGCACCTCACTTGCTTCTTTCTGCACTCCTCTTGCTTCTTTCTGCACCCCTCTTCCCTCTTTCTGCACCTCTGTTGCCTCTTCTTGCACCCTTGTTCCCTCTTTCTGCACCTTTCTTGCCTCTTTCTGTGCCTCTGTTGCTTCTTTCTGCACTTTCCTTGCCTCTTTCTGCACCCTTTGAGCCTCTTTCAGCACCTCTGTTGCTTCTTTCTGCATTTCTCTTCCTTTTTTTGCACCCCTCCTGCCTCTTTCTGTACCTCTCATGCCTCTTTGTGCACCTCTCCAACCTCTTTCTGCACTTCTCTTGCTTCTTTCTGCACCCTTCGTGCCTCTTTCAGCACCTCTGTTGGTTCTTTCTGCACTGCTCTTGCTTCTTTCTGCACCTCACTTGCCTCTTTCTGTACTTCTCTTGCTTCTTTCTACACCTCTGTTGCTTCTTTCAGCAATTCTCTTGTCTCTGTCTGCACTTCTCTTCCTTCTTTCCACACCCTCCTGGCTCTTTCTGTACCTCTCTTGCCTCTTTGTGTACCTCTCCTACCTCTGTCTGCACCCCTCTTGCCTCTTTTTGCACCTCTGTTGGTTCATTCTGCACTGCTTTTGCTTCTTTCCCCACCCCACTTCCCCCTTTCTGCATCTCTGTTGCTTCTTTATGCACTTCTCTTGCTTCTTTCTGCACCTCTTTTGCTTCTTTTTGCACCCCTCGTGCCTCTTTTTGCACCCCTCTTCCCTCTTTCTGCACTCCTCTTGTCTCTTTCAGCACCTCTGTTGCTTCTATCTGCACTTCTCTTGCTTCTTTCTGCACTCCTCTTGCCTCTTTCTGTGCCCCTTTTGCCTCTTTGTGCACCTCTCCTGCATCTTCCTGCACCTCTCGTGCCTTTTTCTGCAGTTCTCTTGCCTCTTTCTGCACCTCTTTTGCTTCTTTCTGCACTTTTCTTGCCTCTTTCTGTACCTCTCTTGCCTCTTTCTGCACCTCTGTTGCTTCTTTCTGCACCTCTGTTGCTTCTTTCTGCACTTCTCTTGCTTCTTTCTGCACCTCGGTTGCCTCGTTCTGCACCTCACTTGCTTCTTGTGCACCCCTCTTGCGTCTTTCTGCACCCCTCTTCCCTCTTTCTGCACCTCTCTTGCCTCTTTCTGAACCTCTGTTCCTTCTTTCTTCACTTCTTTTGTTTCTTTCTGCGCCCCTTGTGCCTCTTTCTGCACCCCTTGTGCCTCTTTCTGCACCCCTCTCCTCTCTTTCTGCACTCCTCTTGCCTCTTTCTGCACATCTGTTCCTTGTTTCTGCACTTCTTTTGTTTCTTTCTGCACCTCTCTTGCTTCTCTTTGCTTCCCTCTTGCCTCTTTCTCCAACCCTCTTCCCTCTTTCTGCATCTCTGTTGCTTCTTTCTGCACTACTCTTGCCTCTTTTTCCACCCCTCATCCGTCTTTCTGCACCTCTGTTGCTTCTTTATGCACTTCTCTTGCTTCTTTCTACACCTCTGTCCCTTCTTTCTGAAACCCTTGTGCCTCTTTCTGTACCCCTCTTCCCTTTTTCTGCACTCCTCTTGCCTCTTTCTGTACCTCTGTTGCTTCTTTCTGCACTTCTTTTGTTTCTTTCTGCACCTCTCTTGCTTCTTTCTGCAGCCCTCTTGCCTCTTTCTCCACCCCTCCTACATCTCTGTTGCTTTTTTCTGTACTTCTCTTGCCTCTTTCTGCACCTCTGTCCCTTCATTCTGCAACACTTGTGCCTCTTTCTGCACTCCTCTTCCCTCTTTCTACTCTCCTCTTGTCTCCTTCTGCACCTCTGTTGCTTCTTTCTACACCTCTGTTGCTTCTTTCTGCAATTCTTTTGCCTCTTTCTGCACTTCTCTTGCTTCTTTCTGCACCCCTCGTGCCTGTTTCTGCACCCTCTTCCCTCTTTTTGCACCTCTCTTGCCTCTTTCAGCACACCTGTTCCCTCTTTCTGCACCCCTGCTGCCTCTTTCTGCACCTCTGTTCCTTCTTTCTGCACCTCTTGTGTCTTTCAGTATCCCTCTTGCCTCTTTCTCCAACCCACTTCACCCTTTCTGCATCTCTTGCTTCTTTATGCACCTCTCTTGCCTCTTTCTGTACCTCTGTTGCTTCTTTCTGCACTTCTGTTCCTTCTTTCTGCATCCCTCCTGCCTCTTTCTGTAACTCTCTTGCCTCTTTGTGCACCTCTCCTACCTTTTTCTGCACCCCTCTTGCCTCTCTTTGCACCTCTGTTGGTTCTTTCTGCACTGCTCTTGCTTCTTTCTGCACCTCACTTGCCTCTTTCTGCACTTCTCTTGCTTCTTTCTACACCTCTGTTGCTTCTTTCAGCAATTCTCTTGCCTCTTTTTGCACTTCTCTTCCTTCTTTCCGCACCCCTCCTGCCTCTTTCTGTAACTCTCTTGCCTCTTTGTGCACCTCTCCTACCTTTTTCTGCACCCCTCTTGCCTCTTTTTGCACCTCTGTTGGTTCTTTCTGCACTGCTCTTGTTTCTTTCTGCACCTCACTTGCCTCTGTCTGCACTTCTCTTCCTTCTTTCCACACCCTCCTGGCTCTTTCTGTACCTCTCTTGCCTCTTTGTGTACCTCTCCTACCTCTGTCTGCACCCCTCTTGCCTCTTTTTGCACCTCTGTTGGTTCATTCTGCACTGCTCTTGCTTCTTTCCCCACCCCACTTCCCCCTTTCTGCATCTCTGTTGCTTCTTTCTGCACTTCTCTTGCTTCTTTCTGCACTCCTCTTGCCTCTTTCTGTGCCCCTTTTGCCTCTTTGTGCACCTCTCCTGCATCTTCCTGCACCTCTCGTGCCTTTTTCTGCAGTTCTCTTGCCTCTTTCTGCACCTCTTTTGCTTCTTTCTGCACTTTTCTTGCCTCTTTCTGTACCTCTCTTGCCTCTTTCTGCACCTCTGTTGCTTCTTTCTGCACCTCTGTTGCTTCTTTCTGCACTTCTCTTGCTTCTTTCTGCACCTCGGTTGCCTCGTTCTGCACCTCACTTGCTTCTTGTGCACCCCTCTTGCGTCTTTCTGCACCCCTCTTCCCGCACCTCTCTTGCCTCTTTCTGAACCTCTGTTCCTTCTTTCTTCACTTCTTTTGTTTCTTTCTGCGCCCCTTGTGCCTCTTTCTGCACTCTTGTGCCTCTTTCTGCACCCCTCTCCTCTCTTTCTGCACTCCTCTTGCCTCTTTCTGCACATCTGTTCCTTGTTTCTGCACTTCTTTTGTTTCTTTCTGCACCTCTCTTGCTTCTCTTTGCTTCCCTCTTGCCTCTTTCTCAAACCCTCTTCCCTCTTTCTGCATCTCTGTTGCTTCTTTCTGCACTACTCTTGCCTCTTTTTCCACCCCTCATCCGTCTTTCTGCGCCTCTGTTGCTTCTTTATGCACTTCTCTTGCTTCTTTCTACACCTCTGTCCCTTCTTTCTGCAACCCTTGTGCCTCTTTCTGTACCCCTCTTCCCTTTTTCTGCACTCCTCTTGCCTCTTTCTGTTCCTCTGTTGCTTCTTTCTGCACTTCTTTTGTTTCTTTCTGCACCTCTCTTGCTTCTTTCTGCAGCCCTCTTGCCTCTTTCTCCACCCCTCCTACATCTCTGTTGCTTTTTTCTGTACTTCTCTTGCCTCTTTCTGCACCTCTGTCCCTTCTTTCTGCAACACTTGTGCCTCTTTCTGCACTCCTCTTCCCTCTTTCTACTCTCCTCTTGTCTCCTTCTGCACCTCTGTTGCTTCTTTCTACACCTCTGTTGCTTCTTTCTGCAATTCTTTTGCCTCTTTCTGCACTTCTCTTGCTTCTTTCTGCACCCCTCGTGCCTGTTTCTGCACCCCTCTTCCCTCTTTTTGCACCTCTCTTGCCTCTTTCAGCACACCTGTTCCCTCTTTCTGCACCCCTGCTGCCTCTTTCTGCACCTCTGTTCCTTCTTTCTGCACCTCTTGTGTCTTTCAGTATCCCTCTTGCCTCTTTCTCCAACCCACTTCACCCTTTCTGCATCTCTTGCTTCTTTATGCACCTCTCTTGCCTCTTTCTGTACCTCTGATGCTTCTTTCTGCACTTCTGTTCCTTCTTTCTGCATCCCTCCTGCCTCTTTCTGTAACTCTCTTGCCTCTTTGTGCACCTCTCCTACCTTTTTCTGCACCCCTCTTGCCTCTCTTTGCACCTCTGTTGGTTCTTTCTGCACTGCTCTTGCTTCTTTCTGCACCTCACTTGCCTCTTTCTGCACTTCTCTTGCTTCTTTCTACACCTCTGTTGCTTCTTTCAGCAATTCTCTTGCCTCTTTTTGCACTTCTCTTCCTTCTTTCCGCACCCCTCCTGCCTCTTTCTGTAACTCTCTTGCCTCTTTGTGCACCTCTCCTACCTTTTTCTGCACCCCTCTTGCCTCTTTTTGCACCTCTGTTGGTTCTTTCTGCACTGCTCTTGCTTCTTTCTGCACCTCACTTGCCTCTTTCTGTACTTCTCTTGCTTCTTTCTACACCTCTGTTGCTTCTTTCAGCAATTCTCTTGTCTCTTTCTGCACTTCTCTTCCTTCTTTCCACACCCTCCTGGCTCTTTCTGTACCTCTCTTGCCTCTTTGTGTACCTCTCCTACCTCTGTCTGCACCCCTCTTGCCTCTTTTTGCACCTCTGTTGGTTCATTCTGCACTGCTCTTGCTTCTTTCCCCACCCCACTTCCCCCTTTCTGCATCTCTGTTGCTTCTTTATGCACTTCTCTTGCTTCTTTCTACACCTCTTTTGCATCTTTTTGCACCCCTCGTGCCTCTTTTTGCACCCCTCTTCCCTCTTTCTGCACTCCTCTTGTCTCTTTCAGCACCTCTGTTGCTTCTTTCTGCACTTCTCTTGCTTCTTTCTGCACTCCTCTTGCCTCTTTCTGTACCCCTTTTGCCTCTTTGTGCACCTCTCCTGCATCTTCCTGCACCTCTCGTGCCTTTTTCTGCAGTTCTCTTGCCTCTTTCTGCACCTCTTTTGCTTCTTTCTGCACTTCTCTTGCTTCTTTCTGCACCTCGTTTGCCTCGTTCTGCACCTCACTTGCTTCTTGTGCACCCCTCTTGCGTCTTTCTGCACCCCTCTTCCCTCTTTCTGCACCTCTCTTGCCTCTTTCTGAACCTCTGTTCCTTCTTTCTTCACTTCTTTTGTTTCTTTCTGCGCCCCTTGTGCCTCTTTCTGCACCCCTTGTGCCTCTTTCTGCACCCCTTGTGCCTCTTTCTGCACCCCTCTCCTCTCTTTCTGCACTCCTCTTGCCTCTTTCTGCACATCTGTTCCTTGTTTCTGCACTTCTTTTGTTTCTTTCTGCACCTCTCTTGCTTCTCTTTGCTTCCCTCTTGCCTCTTTCTCCAACCCTCTTCCCTCTTTCTGCATCTTTGTTGCTTCTTTCTGCACTACTCTTGCCTCTTTTTCCACCCCTCATCCGTCTTTCTGCACCTCTGTTGCTTCTTTATGCACTTCTCTTGCTTCTTTCTACACCTCTGTCCCTTCTTTCTGCAACCCTTGTGCCTCTTTCTGTACCCCTCTTCCCTTTTTCTGCACTCCTCTTGCCTCTTTCTGTACCTCTGTTGCTTCTTTCTGCACTTCTTTTGTTTCTTTCTGCACCTCTCTTGCTTCTTTCTGCAGCCCTCTTGCCTCTTTCTCCACCCCTCCTACATCTGTTGCTTTTTTCTGTACTTCTCGTGCCTCTTTCTGCACCTCTGTCCCTTCTTTCTGCAACACTTGTGCCTCTTTCTGCACTCCTCTTCCCTCTTTCTACTCTCCTCTTGTCTCCTTCTGCACCTCTGTTGCTTCTTTCTACACCTCTGTTGCTTCTTTCTGCAATTCTTTTGCCTCTTTCTGCACTTCTCTTGCCTGTTTCTGTACCTCTCTTGCCTCTTTCTGCACCTCACTTGCTTCTTTCTGCACCCCCTTGCCTCTTTCTGCATCCCTCTTCCTTCTTAGTATAACTCTCTTGCCTCTTTCTACACCTCTCTTCCCTCTTTCTGTACCACTCTTGCCTCTTTCAGCACCTCTCTTGCTTCTTTCTGCACTTCTCTTGCTTCTTTCTGCTACTCTCTTGCACATTTCTGTACCCCTCTTGCCTCTTTCTGCACCTCTCTTGCCTCTTTCTGCACCTCACTTGCCTCTTTCTGCACCTCACTTGCCTCTTTCTGCACCTCACTTGCCTCTTTCTGCACCTCACTTGCCTCTTTCTGCACTTCTCTTGCTTCTTTCCACACCTCTTTTGCTTCTTTCAGCAATTCTCTTGCCTCTTTCTGCACTTCTCTTGCTTGTTTCTGCACCTCTCTTGCGTCTTTCTGCACCTATGTTGCCTTGTTCTGTATCTCACTTGCTTCTTTCTGCACCCCTTTTGCCTCTTTCTGCATCCCTCTTTTCTATTTCTGCACCTCTCTTGCCTCTTTCTGCACCCCTGTTCCCTCTTTTTGCACCCTGCCTGTTTCTGCACCTCTCTTGCCTCTTTCTGTACCTCTGTTGCTTCTTTCTGCACTTCTCTTCTGTCTTTCTGCACCCCCCCTGCCTCTTTCTGTACCTCTGTTGCTTCTTTCTGCACTTCTCTTGCTTCTTTCTGTATCCTTCGTGCCTCTTTCAGCACCTCTGTTGGTTCTTTTTGCACTGCTCTTGCTTCTATCTGCTACTCTCTTGCACATTTCTGCACCCCTCTTGCCTCTTTCTGCACCCCTCTTGCCTCTTTCTGCACCTCACTTGCCTCTTTCTGCACCTCACTTGCCTCTTTCTGCACCTCACTTGCCTCTTTCTGCACTTCTCTTGCTTCTTTCCACACCTCTTTTGCTTCTTTCAGCAATTCTCTTGCCTCTTTCTGCACTTCTCTTGCTTGTTTCTGCACCTCTCTTGCGTCTTTCTGCACCTCTGTTGCCTTGTTCTGTACCTCACTTGCTTCTTTTTGCACCCCTCTTGCCTCTTTCTGCATCCCTCTTTTCTCTTTCTGCACCTCTCTTGCCTCTTTCTGCACCCCTGTTCCCTCTTTTTGCACCTTCCCTGCCTGTTTCTGCACCTCTCTAGCCTCCTTCAGTACCTCTGTTGCTTCTTTCTGCTCTTCTCTTCCATCTTTCTGCACCCCTCCTGCCTCTTTCTGTACCTCTCTTGCCTCTTTGTGCACCTCTCCTACCTTTTTTTGCACCCCTCTTGCCTCTTTTTGCACCTCTGTTGGTTCTTTCTGCACTGCTCTTGCTTCTTTCTGTACCTCACTTGCCTCTTTCTGCACTTCTCTTGCTTCTTTCTACACCTCTGTTGCTTCTTTCAGCAATTCTCTTGCCTCTTTCTGCACATCTCTTCCTTCTTTCTGCACCCCTCCTGCCTCTTTCTAAACCTCTCTTGCCTCTTTGTGTACCTCTCCTACCTCTTTCTGCACCCCTCTTGCCTCTTTTTGCACTTCTGTTGGCTCATTCTGCACTGCTCTTGCTTCTTTCTGCACCTCACTTGCCTGTTTCTGCACTCTCTTGCTTCTTTCAGCACCTCTGTTGCTTCTTTCTGCACTTCTCTTCCTTTTTTGCACCCCTCCTGCCTCTTTCTGTACCTCTCGTGCCTCTTTCAGCACCTCTGTTGGTTCTTTCTGCACTGCTCTTGCTTCTATCTGCTACTCTCTTGCACATTTCTGCACCCCTCTTGCCTCTTTCTGCACCTCTCTTGCCTCTTTCTGCACCTCACTTGCCTCTTTCTCTACTTATCTTGCTTCTTTCCACAACTCTGTTGCGTCTTTCAGCAATTCTCTTACCTCTTTCTGCACTTCTCTTGCTTGTTTCTGTACCTCTCTTGCGTCTTTCTGCACTACTGTTGCCTCTTTCTGTACCTCACTTGCTTCTTTCTGCACCCCTCTTGCCTCTTTCTGCACCCCTCTTTTCTCTTTCCGCACCTCTCTTGCCTCTTTCAGCACCCCTGTTCTCTCTTTTTGCACCTTCCCTGCCTGTTTCTGCACCTCTCTTGCCTCTTTCTGTACCTGTTGCTTCTTTCTGCACTTCTGTTCCTTCTTTCTGCACCCCTCCTGTGTCTTTCTGTAACTCTCTTGCCTCTTTGTGCACCTCGCCTACCTATTTCTGCACCCCTCTTGCCTCTTTTTGCACCTCTGTTGGTTCTTTCTGCACTGCTCTTGCTTCTTTCTGTACCTCACTTGCCTCTTTCTGCACTTCTCTTGCTTCTTTCTACACCTCTGTTGCTTCTTTCAGCAATTCTCTTGCCTCTTTCTGCACTTCTCTTCATTCTTTCCACACCCCTCCTGCCTCTTTCTGTACCTCTCTTGCCTCTTTGTGTACCACTCCTTCTCTGTCTGCACCCCTCTTGCCTCTTTTTGCACCTCTGTTGGTTCATTCTGCACTGCTCTTGCTTCTTTCTGCACCTCACTTGCCTCTTTCTGCACTTCTCTTGCTTCTTTCTTCACCTCTGTTGCTTCTTTCAGCAATTCTCTTGCCTCTTTCTGTACTTCTCTTGCTTGGTACTGCACCTCTCTTGCGTCTTTCTGCACCTCTGTTGCTTCTTTCTGCACCTCACTTGCTTCTTTCTACCCTCCTCTTGCCTCTTTCTGTACCCCTCTTTCCTCTTTCTGCACCTCTCTTGCCTCTTTTTGCACCCCTGTTCCCTCTTTCTGCACCTTTCCTGTCTGTTTCTGCACCTCTCTTGCCTCTTTCTGTACCTGTTGCTTCTTTCTGCACTTTTGTTGCCTCTTTCTGCACCCTTCGAGCCTCTTTCAGCACCTCTGTTGCTTCTTTCTGCACTTCTCTTCCTTTTTTTGCACCCCTCCTGCCTCTTTCTGTACCTCTCTTGCCTCTTTGTACACCTCTCTTACCTCTTTCTGCACCCCTCTTGCCTCTTTTTGCACCTCTGTTAGTTCTTTCTGCACTGCTCTTGCTTCTTTCTGCACCTCTTTTGCAAATTTCTGTATCCCTCTTGCCTCTTTCTGCACCCTCTTCCCTATTTCTCCACCTCTCTTGCTTCTTTCTGCACTTCTTTACTTCTATCTGCACTGCTCGTTCTTCTTTCTGTACCTCTTGCAAATTTCTGTATCCCTCTTGCCTCTTTCTGCACCCCTCGGTTCTCTTTCTGCACCTCTCTTGCCTCTTTCTTCACCCCCGTTCCCTCTTTTTGTACCTTCCCTGCCTGTTTCTGCACCTCTCCTGCCTGTTTCTGCACCTCTCCTGCCTCTTTCTGTACCTCTGTTGCTTCTTTCTGCACTTCTCTTCCTTCTTTCTGCACCCCTCCTGCCTCTTTCTGTACCTCTCTTGCCTCTTTGTGCACCTCTCCTACCTTTTTCTGCACCCCTCTTGCCTCTTTTTGCACCTCTGTTGGTTCTTTCTGCACTGCTCTTGCTTCTTTCTGCACCTCACTTGCCTCTTTCTGCACTTCTCTTGCTTCTTTCTACACCTCTGTTGCTTCTTTCAGCAATTCTCTTACCTCTTTCTGCACTTCTCTTCCTTCTTTCTGCACCCTTCCTGCCTCTTTCTGTACCTCTTTTGCCTCTTTGTTTACCTCTCCTACCTCTTTCTGCACCCCTCTTGCCTCTTTTTGCACCTCTGTTGGTTCATTCTGCACTGCTCTTGCTTCTTTCTGTACCTCACTTGCATTTTTCTGTACTTTTCTTGCTTCTTTCTACACCTCTGTTGCTTCTTTCAGCAATTCTCTTGCCTCTTTCTGCACTTCTCTTACTTGTTTCTGCACCTCTTTTGCAAATTTCTGTATCCCTCTTGCCTCTTTCTGCACCCTCTTCCCTATTTCTCCACCTCTCTTGCTTCTTTCTGCACTTCTCTTGCTTCTTTCTGCACTGCTCTTGCTTCTTTCTGTACCTCTCTTGCAAATTTATGTATCCCTCTTGCAAATTTCTATATCCCTCTTGCCTCTTTCTGCATCCCTGTTCCCTCTTTCTGCACCTTTCTTGCCTGTTTCTGCACCTTTCTTGCCTCTTTCGGCACCTCTGTTGCTTCTTTCTGCACTTCTCTTGCCTCTTTCTGCACCTCTGACTTAGAGGTAGTTTTAATCCCCTTGCCCTATTATGTACTAGGGCCTTACAGGGTACGTCATGCCAATCACAGGGGTACCCCAACCCATAGTGTACCCTAGTGTATGTAGGTGTTTTCACTGTATTCTAAGTGCCTTTCAGGATAGCACTGACTCCGGGCCTGGTTAGTCAGAGTCAGTTACCACCAGTACCAGTCAGCAAAATGTGTGGGCACAGGATGACTTTGCAACAAGGCCTCTTTCTGTACCTCTGTTGGTTCTTTCTGCATATCTTTTGGTTCTTTCTGCACCTTTATACGTCTTTCTGGACTTCTGTTGCCTCTTTCTGCATTTCTTTTGCTTCTTTCTGCTCTTTTGTTCCTCTTTCTGCACATGCCCTACCTCTGTAGGAATAGTTAGAAATTAGCATTCAAAAAACCTTTGAAAATCACTGAAAAAAACATAGGTTTCAGCGACGTTATAGTTAGAAATTAGCATTTAAAAAACCCTTGAAATTCACTGAAAAAAACACAGGTTTCAGGGAGGTTATAGTTAGTTGGACATTTCACTTGTACAAAACCAGAGAAATGTGGCCGTTATAGTTAGTTAAGCTAACTATGACTCGCACCCCCGCAATGCACTGCTGATGACATCACATATTACATCATTCATGACATGGTCAGTGACATCACTGATGACATCTCAAATGACATCACTGATGACATCATCCACGTGATAATCTGAAGCACCTCCTCACACCCTAATATAACCTTTGATACACCCACTCTAAAATACAGACTATCATTTTCGAAACCATAGACACACCAATACCAGTTACTACATGCCCACTCACTGATTCCTAGGTCTACACACACATCTACTCATTCACACATACAGTCACTCATACATGCAGTCACTCATCAATACAGCACTATCATATGCACTCATACACCTATACAGACACTCACACACCCCACTCATCCACAGTTACTCACACACCTAGTCAGTCATGCAAAGAATTAATCACACTCCCATTTACTCACCTATACAGTTATGCACACACCACCTTACTTATTCATACAGATACTAACACATACTTAGTCTCTTATACAATCACTGAGACAAGCACACACTCATCCATATAGCCACTCTCACAATCACTCACTCTCACATATAGTCATTTATATACTCCAACACTCACATATACTGCCTTTCACATATGTAGTTACTCACACATGTACCACTTAGACATCCATTCACTCACCAACACACCCATACACACACTCACCCACCCATACAGCCCTTCACAGATGCACGCTTGAACCCATACACTTAGTGAATCACCCACTCACACATCTATGCACAGAGTCACACACTCCCCACCAACCCACACAGACACTCAGGCACCCATATAGATACTCAGACAACCAATCAATAACCCATATAGACACTCATGTAGCTACTCACCAACCCATGCAGCCGCTTACACACCAACTGACAGACTGATACAGACATTCACACAGTTTAGTCACTAACCCATGCATTCAGTAAGACATGTTTAATCACTCACTTATACAGTCAGTCACGCACCTACTAAATCATCCATTCAGACACTCATACACCCACTCATTCTTCAATACACCTTGGCATATTTATATATAAAACATATTTAAACTTTACAGAAGCACACAGTCACTGGATGATGTCATCAGTGATGTCATCAGTGATGTCACTGACCATGTTATGAATGATGTAATATATGACGTCATCAGCAGTGCATTGCGGGGGCGCGAGTTATAGTTAGCTTAACTGACTATAACGGCCGAATTTCTCTGGTTTTGTATGAGTAAAATGTCCAACTAATTATAACGTCCCTGAAACCTGTGTTTTTTTCAGTGAATATATATATACATATGTAGACATATATATATGAAATTTACCAGTTACATTTATCTCTAGTAACTATAACTTGTGCCCCCGCCATGCACACTTTTGTCACTAAAGATATAATTTCAAATGCTGAAGTGATGCTACCAATGATGTAGTTGAACACGTCATGAGTGATGTAATATGTGGGGTAATTAGCATAGCAAGGTTTTTTTGTTTAAAATGTTTGTCACTGAAATTTTCCCTCAACTATAACGTCACTTGACCCCTTGATTTTTCAGTGAATTTCTGCGGTTTAATGTAAAGTAATATTTTATTACCATATGTAAAGCCAAAAACCGCCACACATGGCCTGTGGCCAACCCCCGCGGGCAGCCAACCCCCTGCCAGTCAGCCGCAGGGCATGACGGGAGCAGACAATTTTTTAAGGTGGGAAGAAGGCACACAGACCCCCTCCCCGAGCCTTTAGGACCGCAGGAACCTCATTCCTCTGGGCCATCTTATTAATTATGGGGAAGGGGAGTGCAACACCCATCCACAAGCCCCTACAGGCCCCAGAGACCCCATAGCCTGAGATTTTTTTAAATTTAATGGGAAGGGGCCCTCAGGTTGGGGTCCTCAGGGAGAATATAGAGTCCTCACCCTGAGTCAATATTGGCCCTGGGGACCCCATCCCAAGGGGCCATTTTTTTATCTTCAGGGGAGGGGCACCTGGCACCTCCTCCAAAAGGAAATATAGGCCCCAGGGACATCATTCCTTTCCTTTTATAAATGGGAGTGGGGGGCGTGGCACATAGCCCTCCTCCCTGAGCCTCATTCAGGCCCCGTGGATCCCATCCCCTGGGGCTGAAATTCTTAATGTTAGTGGAGGGGGCATAGGGGGCATGGGGGCCCCTCACAAAGCATCTATAGGCCCGGGAAGTCCATCATTCACTGCCTTCTTTTTTTAATAAAGTAAAAGGGGTACACAACCTCTCATGAGGCGCATTTCCCCCCACCAGCCTCATTCTGGCCATGTGGAACCAATCCCCTGAAGCCAAAATTCTTGATGTTAGGGGAGGGGGCAAGCGGCCCCTCACCAAGCATCTATAGGCCCCGGGAACCCATCTCTGCAGTCATCTTTTTTAATAAAGGAAAGGGGTCACGCAGCCCACTCCCTAGGCCTCATTCTGGCCCTGGGGACCCCATCACCCGAAGCTGAAACTCTTAAGACCCGATTCACAAAGTGACTTGCGACTCGTAAAATTATGAGAGCGGAGTCCCCGCACTCATGATGGAATCTCCACACTGGTGGCAGATTCTCCATACAGCGCACTCTCAGCAGTGCACCATATGGGGAGACTGTCCCCAAGTGCAGAGATTCTGCCGTGAGTGTGGAGACTCTGGCCTTAGTGTAGAGACTCGACACTCGTAACTTTATGAGTCCTAAGTCCCTTTGTGATTCAGGCCCTTAATTGCAAGGGAGGGGGCCCTCGGCTTCTTCCCAAAGCCTCTATGGGCCCCTGAGATCCCATAGCCTGGGACTTTTTTTTAATTATTGGGAGGGGGTGGATGGCCCCCTTCCCCAAGCCAATATCGTCCCAGGAACCCCATCCACATGGCCATTTTTTATTTTAAGGAGAGGGGCAAATGGCCCCCTCCAAAAGCCAATATTGGCCCTGGGAGCCCCATTCAGGAAGGTGTTTCCATTTTTAAAGGGGAGGAGGGTGCATGTTCCCTATCCCCAAGCCTCATTCAGGCCATGTGGATCACATCCCCTGGGGCCGAAATTCTTAATGTTAAGGGAGTAGGGCACGCGGCCCCTCACCAAGCATCTATAGTCCCCGGGGAACCCAGACAAGCAGCCATCTTTTTTAATAAAGGAAAGGGGGCACTCAGCCACCTTCCTGAGCCTCATTCATGACCTGGGGATCCCATCACCTGGAGCTGAAATTCTTAAGACCCAATTCACAAAGGGACTTACAAGTCGTAAAGTTATGAATGTGGAATTTCTGCACTCATGGTGGAATCTCCATACTCGGGGCAGAATCTCCGTACGGTGCACTCTCTGCAGTGCGCCATATGGAGAGTCCGCCCTGAGTGTGGAGACTTCAGCCTGACAGAGACTCCGCAGTCATAACTTTACGAGTGGTGAGTCCCTTTGTGAACTGGGCCCTTAATTGTAGGGGAGGGGGGCACTTGCCCCCTTCTCAAAGCCTCTATAGGCCCAGGAGGACCCATCCCGGGGCCATCTTTTTAATACAGGGGAGGGGGCATGCAGCCATCTTCCTAGAGCCTCTATTGGCTCTGTGGACCCCATCCCCTGGGACCTTCATTTTTATAAAAGAGGTGATGGGGCATGTGCCCCCCGCCCAATACTCTAGTGGTCCCTTTTCTATTGTAAGACAAGACATAACATTGGGGACCACTGGGGGAGCCCAAGTGCCCCAGCAGGCCCAAGCTGCTCGCCGCATGCACCCATCCTGGGTGCATCAGGAGCTGGCCCTGCTCTCCCTGAGAGAGTGCTGCTGTTTTTGCTTGCTCCCTCCAGGCGAGAGCAATTAGAGTTTCACTGCCTGCAAGAGTTCTGGCAGGGAAACTGTGTCCAGGGAGTGGGCTTAATGAGACACAATTAGTGGAGCCGAGCCCCGGTGATGGGGCTAAGAGTCTCAGTCAGGGGTGACACCCTGCCCCCCTCCCCTTTCAAGTGAAACCCCGGTCCCCGGGGCTGCAATCAGCTCTGGAAGGGGGACTGCCCACCCCTTTCCCTTAATTAATGCATCAGGGCCCTTGAAACAGTAAATGATAAATTAGCGGCTCCAGCTGATCATTATTTATTTTATTACATTCTATTATTTATTATTCATTTGCCTATATATTTTTTTTCTTTGTGGGTGCCCTGATTCCATCTTGGACGCCCACAAATGGGTTTTCTTTGGTGGAGATCCATGACACCTGTGGCCCTTTCCGGTTCCCCTGGCAGGCCGTCCCATGTGCAGGTATGCTGGGCCACAGGTGGAGCCTCAGGACCATATGGCCCCTGCTAGCTCCCCTGGTGGTAGTCGACCACTTTTCTTCTGGTGGTTGCCCTTGTGCCCACCTGGGGCGCTCACATGTGGAGGTATGTTAGGGGTTGCGGGGGAGTACCAGGGCCCCTGTGATCCTGTCAGCTCACCGACCAGCACCCTTCCTAGGTCTTCCACAGCCGGAGCAAACATTTTTCCCTGACCATGCTCGCTGGCAGAGAAAAAAATGAAAATGTTTGCTCCCACCCAATCGGAGGATTAGTGCTCCAGTTGGAGGTGGGTGCCATACTTACAGCTGCTGGAGATTGGCTCCTGGGTCTATAATGCAGCTCAGGGAGGGGGGTGCTCAATTACCTCAATTACCCAATTACCATATCATCCCTGGGGCCTTGGGAAATCTTGGGGAGGCTTGGGGATGGGGAACATGCACCCTCCTCCCCTCAATGAATCAATCAGCCCTTGGGGTTGGGGTCCCCGGGACCTGTGGAAGTCTCAGAGATGGGTCCACGCACCCCTTCCCCTCAAAAACCAATTGGCCCCAGGGGATGGGCTCCCCAGAGCCTGTATAATGCTGGGGAGTGGAGCAGAGGGCCTCCCTCCCCTAAATCTCACCGCCCTGTGCCCTGGCCTAGCCCTGGGGCCTACACCTGGGGGGGTAACCTTTAGAAAAGGGCAAAAGCCTTCCACTTTTTTCTCAGCACGACAGATCCATGGATCCTCCATTGAAATGCAATACAGAAAAAAATGTATGTTTTTGGCTCACCAAGCCTAGGGAGGCAGGGTATATGTTTTTTAACTTATTTTTTCAGAACAGGAAACTGAGGACCTGAGTCTTAAAACAGGGCTGCCGCCTCATCTTTGTTGATGTGGTGGAAGCCAATCAGAACGTATCATTAAATCGGTGAGCTCCTGTGGATCCTCTGCAGCGTGATAGATACATACATTTTTAACTTTAATTTCCCAAAAACTACTGAACAGATTTACACCAAATCACAAAAAGCACGCTTTCTGGACCAGGATCTAACTTTCTGCCAAATTTGGCGCAATTCTTGCAGCCTTTTTGGCTGTAGTTCTTTCTAATTCTCCTATGGAAATATAAATGGAAAAAATGCATTTTGGGGCACCCACTTAGTCTCGTCCATGTTTGACAGATCACCCTAAAATGTGAAACTTTCGAGGGAGGAGCTAAGGTGGATCAACTTTTTGGGGAAAAGTTTTGTGAAAATTTGTCAAAAAGGCGCGAAAGTTATAAGCAAACCAAACAATCAATTTCCTATGGAAACGTGGTCCTCACTATAACTATCGCCACTGGGCAATGTGCATATTTCTTTTCACTGAAGAAAACAAAGGTTAAAGTGAAGTTATAGTTAGGTGTTGAAATGTGACAAGAACAACAATTAAAAAACCCTAAAACCACAGAAATAGACCACTTATAATTTAGTCTTTTAACCATAATTGCACCCGCATTATGCACTACTTATGGCTTCACATATTTCCATGGAAGCCTCTATAATTTGATCAATATTGTTCTTTATATATAATGAGTAATGCTATCAATGATGTCATTTAACATATCACGAGTGACGATATATGAGGTTATAAGCAGTGCTTTATGGGCATTGGCAAGACAATCTTGGCCAGTGCCAAATAAATCATTTTACTGAGTGAGTGAAAAAACCTTTAATATACGGAATAGTGAGGGAAGATCATTAAATGAGACCTTTTCATTTTCTGCACCAACTCCCTTTGTGAAGTATACAGACCATGTACCAAGGTTGGGAACCTTCAGACTATGTTTCAAAGAGCTGTCGTTGGCTTGGCACAAAACAGGCTAAAGCTCTTTGTGCCCGTTTCACAAAGGGACTTGCGGCTCGTAAAAGTTACGAGTGTGGAGTCTCCACACTTAGGCGGAATCTCCACACTCTTGGCGGAATCTCTGCACTCAGGGCGGAATCTCGATACAGCTCACCGCAGAGAGTGCACTGTATGGAGATTTCACCCTGAGTGCAGAGATTCTGCCACAAGTGCGGAGACTCTGCCCGAGTGCGGAGTCTTCACTCTGAGTGTGGACACTCTGCACTCAAAACTTTTACTAGTCATACGTCCCTTTGTGAATTGGGCCCTTAATGTTTAAATAATGTCGACACTTGTTATGATATTTTAAGCTGTCTGCCCCAAATATGGTGTATTATGTATAATGTTGTTTCTTTCTACAGCTTACATTCCCTAATTGCTTGCTACCTCAGAAAACCTTATCCCATTATACTACTAAAACCCTGCATGAAAAAATGATCTTGACTTACTTTCTTTCTTCAGAGTGACCCTCCTTGTACCTCCCATCCTCTGCATACCTTCTATTTCTGAGTATAGCTTCCTCTCAGTCTCATGCCTGCCTGCCTCACTCCTTCCTGTTGTAATTCAGCAAATGCCCATACCTCATTTCATAATTCATAACCTCTCTTCTTTAAAACCCATCCTTGTAATTTAACATGACCTAATCTCCACCAGGCTATCTATCTAATCAACCATTCACCTGAAACCACATAGACCCACACTAATGATCACTTCTACTTGGTATTAATATATCAAAGTAACTGGAGTAAAAGCATGAATTATTTTCTTTAGAGCTCATGACTAATCACAATAACCAACAATAAACACTAGATTAACCACTAACCTTGGGTTCCGGAGTAGCGAGCTACTCACTGTAAAGTGCTTCAATGCCTCATCAGGAGTAGTAAGTACTATATAAATCCAATTACAATTACAATGGTATTGTTGGGTTAAAGTTAGTTAATTAAGTAAACTATAACTGGCATATTTCAGTGTTTTTTGGACTTCATAACACTATTTCATGTCTCATTTCAACACCAAACTATAACTTCACTGTAACCTTTTTTCAGTCAATTTCTCTAGTTTTTTTAAAATTATGTTCTAAATTGAATCAGCTCCCAACCCTCTGCACGCACCTAGCCCACTGTGCAATGCCTAAGGCCATACACAGTGGGGTTTGTCTGCAAGACCTGGCCTCATGGCCAGAACCTGTGCTCAACCCTCTGCTGTCACCCAACCGCCCTTGCACTCAGCCTTTGGACACAAGCAGCGTGGGTTGGCAACAAGACCTGGCCTCAATGCCAGCATGTCCTCAACTCTCAGCAGGTGGCCAACCCCTTGGCCACTGGGCCTGCTCCCAATTCCCCACAGTCATCCCTCTGTAGGCAACAAAGCCCAATACTAACAAAATTTGTCTACCTTTTATTTACTTTTTTTAAATTAGGGCGCCGTATATTGACTGAGATGATGGGTTGTGCGAGTACACAAATGTGGAAAGAGGATGCTATACTTCTGCAAACATCTCCCTCATTAACTATTTTTAGCCCCTTTAAAAATATGTTATGCATCAAATTATTAACAACCCATACCTCCCCTCACATTTCAACCTGTTAACTTCATACCTGCGTTAACCTCTCAATGCTCATTTACTTCATTCTGCACGTCATGAAAGGCTTTAAATTCAGCAACTCCTATTTTAACAAAAAAAATGTAATCAAGAGTGCTACATTTTAGCCTTAAATACAAAATGCTAGCACTCCAGTTGTTCACTAGAAATCTGTGGTGAAGCTGTAGTTGATCAGTATGGAGTTACCTATCGGACAGCTGCTGGTGCTGCAAATGCATGTTTCACTTTATATGTCAGAATGTTTTACTGGCATGGATAAAGAAGATATATGACAACTCATGGAAAAAGGGTCTTGATTTTAACTTTCTAGCAAACTAACTATTTTTCATGACAAAGATAAACCCCTCAGTGTGCTCATGTGCTGCAGCATGCTCTGCAGGAAATGATTTTAGTTTTGGAGCTTTGATTTCAACAAGATGGTGTTCAGGTGTGCCACACTTTTGTCATAAATACAGAACGTTAGTGCTCTAGTTGACTTAAACACTGGTGAAGCTGCAGTAGACATCTAGGGATTCGACTGACAGGCTGCTGCTGCTGCTGCTGTTGGAAGGAAATGTTTTGCTCAGCATATCAGACATTGTTCTCACATGGCTAAGGAAACTATTGTGAATGTATTGAAAATGGGCTCTCATTTTAGCTTTTGGAGCACCTTCCATAATCTCTTGAAAAACTCATAAGAAAAAAACAGTTTCTTTCAGACATGGTCCATCAAATCCCAGCAGAGGGGCGGCATTTTTCACAAGGTGAAATTACCTTAGAACACACCAGAATGGCTAAAATTAGTATGGTACCACTAATAAACGAATAATAAACTGACTAAAATATGTTATCACTCTTCGTATGTGCTCCTTTTTGTGACCCTCAAAAACAGGTTTTCACTTCAATACATTTCAATGGGGACCATGTTCCTGTGTCTTGAAATGGCTGCCACATCATACTGTCCATGTTGTGGCCAGCCGATCAAGGGGATTTCACTCCTTTGGGAACCCCCCCCCCCCACCGCCACAATTTCTTGTGGCTCAAGGTGCACTCACTCTGCCCCTTTATATGTTTTTTCTTTTTCATGACGCAGGCACCATGTCCTTGAGTCCTATTGTGACCCCCACAACATATTGTTCAGCCAATAAGGACTGACCAATTCCCTTTAACTTTGTCAATCAGAGCATATCTTGAAACGGTTATCCCTGACTTTTTCTGGTGGGTAATCCCATCGTGCCTACCCAAGCCCATTTTGAGATGCTAATTTCTCAAAAAGTCCTGCACAGATATACATTAAAGAAGGAAAAGCAAATTTTCTGAGTAAATTCTAACTTCCTGACAAATTTGGTGTGATTGCGCTGTCATTTTTTCTGAATCGGAGAGGCAATTTTCTGATGGTCCAATCTAGCTATATGTTGGTTTTGAACTTGACCTTTTGTGAGCTAGAGTTGGAATGCACAATATTCACAGGCATTGACTCTGGAAAGGCCTTTGGATTAACTGGATATAGCTCAACTTTATCAATATATCCTGAGAGGACAGAGAGTGCCTTTATCTTGGTCATAGCTTTTTCATTTTTGCCCTCTCTTTTTCTAGGCAATCACTATTTAAAGACAACTTTCGCTCCCAATCCCTTATTTCTAATGTGGCCCAGGGTCATGGTATTTGCGAGTATTAGCAATCTATTCTATTTACTGTCGGGCAGGACAGCCACAGCTGCATCAGATGTGATGGATAAACAATGCTCCCAATCTCCCTTAAATTTAGTCTCTTTTCCTGGACGTGTGGTTTCTCTAATCAACAAAATGAAATGTAGTGCTTGCGCCAGCATTGCCTTCCAGCGACGCCTGAGTGCAGCCAAATGCTAAATGGAAGCACAGCCTAAGCCGTATTCTTTCGATTAGTAGGGCGGGTTCACTTCGAAAGTAGAGCAGATAAAAAGTGGTGCATATGGAAACTTGCTGGCCTATTCGCTACTTTTATTACTGTGCTGCTAAGAAGGCAGGCGCGAGTTTGCGGATGCCCTGGGGCCAGCACATTAACTGTAATAAGGCACACAGGCCATGTCTGTGCCTGGCACACTCATTTAAAGGTGCTCCACTGAACAAACAGGGACATTGCAATCTGTATATAATACGACCTCCAAATGTTCGCTCTGTCATGGACCCGGGATATAGATACTGATTATAGGAAATGGTCAGGTTAAAAAACAAGATATTGCAGTTCTTTAGCTGGGAAGTATACCCTTAACATCTCTTATGGGACTCTTCCATGCTCAGCAACACACCCGAATAGCTCCGAATTCATACAAACTCAAACTCTCTTCAAACCTTTGTGAAAAAGAAAACATAAAAAGCATAAATCCATCAATCTTTTGACTTCCAAACGTAGGGCCCGATTAGGAGATTGGCAGTCCGACCACCAGACCAGTAAGTCTTCTTTGCCTTTCTAATGGCGTTGTTGTAGGTCCTAAGCTCAGACTTGTACCTTAACCTGTCTATTTCTTGCTTGGACAGTCTCCATTGGTGTTCTATCATTTTACACTTTCTTTTAAGTGCCCTGAGTTCGAATGTGTACCACTTCTCGGAGTGGGGTCTTTTTGGCAGCTTAGGTTTTAGCTTGGAAGTGCATAGGTCCAACACTTTTGTGATTTCTGTTTCTAAGTTAGCTGCTCCCATGTTCACTTGGAGAGCACTCAGGGACTTCATGTTATCGGGGATGAAGTGGGACTGAAAAGAGTCCTGGGTAACTAGCCTCCAGGCTCTGTTGGCCACCTGCGGGGGCTTGCCGGGTTTTATTGATTTTGTTGGCAGACTAAATAAGAAGGATATGAGTGAATGATCTGTCCAGGATAGAGGTTTTATCTCCTGGATAAGTGTGGATTCAATGTTAGAAAATAGTAAATCTAGTGTGTGCCCAGCAATGTGTGTGGGCCCCTTGATCCACTGCTTAAGTTGGAGAATGTGCATATCATTTTCCAAGTGTATTGCTGCGGGGTTGTTTGTCTTCTCAAAGTGGATGTTGAAGTCCCCTATTACAAAGTAGTTCTTGTATTTCAAACAAGCAGGGAGAAGTTGGGTAAGTAGTCTGGTACTGAGTTCTGCTTGATGTCCAGGGGGATTATAGATCACTGCTCCGGCCAGTATCGTATGGCCATCTTTGGATAGCTGAAATGATAATATTTCATGCTCTCCTAATTGTGCCACATGGACATGCAGGCAGGTCAGATAATCTTTAAACAGGATAGCTATCCCTCCTCCCTTCTGTCCATGTCTGTCTTATTTTATTATTTTGTAGTTTGCCGGTAGGGCGTTAGAAACGTCAGGGGAGTTGTTTTCGTCTAACCAGGTTTCAGTTATGAAAGCCAGGTCGGCGTTCCTCTCATTGAGGGTGTCCCAGATATCGAGGGAATGTTTTGTTACTGGCCTTGCGTTAAAGTAAATACATGTCAGTTTACACAAGTCCACTTCTTTATAAGACCAATCTGATTGTGTTATGCTGCTCCATCGGCAGCCTAGACAGGAGAACGGGCCCTCGGTGTGCCCTGGGTGGGCTTTTGTACAGCGTGTATTGCCATTCGCTACATGTTGAGAGATAGCTAAGAGTGTGTTTCTTGTGTAGTGGTGAACAGTGCTCGGGGCTGGTTTGCAGGAGGCAGGGGTCCTGGCCCCTGGTCCCGGACGGGCCAGATGGGCTTGCCTTAGGTGCGCCTTTGGCGCGCCGCCGGCGCCCGTCTGCTGCGCGCACGCTGGCACATCGGCCTAATATAGGGGAGTGCGCGGGAACGTAGCTCCGCCCTCTCCAAGACCGGAAATGCCCCGTGAATGGCCCCGCTGCTTTCTGACACGCCCTCCACTCAAACGGCACTCAGCCGCGGTGGACCGGGGCGGGGAAATGCAGCGGAGGACCAACGACAATATGCAGTGCAAACAGTCAAGTAAGTAAGTTTGAGGGTTTAAAGTCCAAATATCGTGCAAAGTGCAAGGTTAAAGATATAGTGCAAAACGCAGTATAAAAACAGTAAAGACAGTTAAAACTATTGTTTTAAAAGAATGCCAGTAGGATTCGTTGTGGGTTCAGCGGGTTCAGGGATTATGCCGCGCCCAGTTTAAAACTAAAAGCAGCCAGCAGCTAGCAGCTATGCCAGGTCTGGAGGCTGCATTGCGGTGGTCCCACTGCTAAACTTGTGATCATGCGGTTGGACTGTTGCGGTCGGACCATCAGCATGGGTACAGCGGTCCCAGGACTGCCGTACTCGGAATCAGGCCCTTAGAAATCAAAGATTTTGGTTTCTCTCAATGTCTTTCAATGGCCATAGATTTAATGGGGTGTACTCTAACACAATATGGCAATGCATGCTTGTTCTGCTTGACCACAGTGCATGCATTTTTCGCCAAAGATTTTGCACTACTCAACGCATCTTTTCACCCCAGACCCTTTATCCTTTCCTCCTTAACTTTTTCTTATTTTTTTATTTACCCCTATTCCTCCTCCACGTATCCTCCACTTTGCTGTAACATTCAATGTAAAAAAAAAAATGTGATTTTTGTTCACAAATGTTATTCTTTCTATTGGGATGTGTACGGAATATCTAGCTCTCTTAGTTTAATTTACCCTACTTGATCAAGGGTTTAACCTCTGTTCCCATTATTTATTTATGTAGTTATTTGGTAAAGCTATGAAGGTTTTGTCAGGTTGTTTTTCAATTTTATCAAATATACATAATTCATCATTTCAGCATCCTAGAAAACGTTGCTGGAGAGGGAATGAGCACCAAGCGCTTTTTAAAAAAACAAAGAATTAAAATTCCTTTTAAATGAAGGAGAATTAAGTGGAGATATCTCTGAAGGAGAGTCAGCATCGGAATGTGCGGGACCAAAAACCTTAGAAAGGGTGGTATCATAGACACCGGATACGACTTCATGCTACCCTATCCATTTTGTTTTCTCTCCTTGCACACCTAGTCACCTCACTCCCACCAACTCTGTTAAATGACTTTTTCAGAAGTGGGTTTTGATCTGTAAAAGAAAGATTTTTTTTCTGCTTTTGGACCTCTTACCACAGACTCGCAGCTGGGGTGAGAGATCTGCTCATGTTACGTGTGATAATGGATACACACATGTGCATATGTGCATGATGAGCGTAGAAAATTGTTGTGTGACTCAGTCAGTCATCATAAATCAATTGTTATTTAAAAACTGAAAATATCTTTTTGTTTGACTAAAGTGGAAAATCAGTTATGTTTAAATTGTGTTTACACTTTGAGTAATATGTGCCTAAAATGCAACTTTTTATTCGAATGACGTAGGAAAGCCATTGACACGCTGTTCCCTAATAATTCTTCTTTACACATATTCATGATTAGTTTTCCTCTATATTCATTTATGATTGTTCTTTATGGATACATTTTTCTTATCCTGCCTTAATCGAATTCATGCTTTCAGCTACCTGTTATGCCAGGTTATTTAATGTGCTGGCCCGTTGGCAGTTCAAAGCTCCCCTGTATAATACACACATTCTGAGGGATTAGCCTTCTCCTGTGAGAAGAAGGGAGCAGTGAGAAATCTCTACAAGGTAATTTGCTGCCTCTCCTTGACAAACACCGATAGGTTCTTCCCCAAGTAGACAAACTGAGGCCAAGTAAGCCACTGACACCAAAAAACCACACGAGGATTTCTTCAAAGCTTGGCTGGAAAAAAATTGGACTTGGGGGGGGGGGGCAGAGCTTGGCTGAGACAGAGGGATATTTTCCAATGTTGCTTCATGCCGCCATTTTGAAGCTTTCCAAAGTTCTGTACAGAGGGATGGGAGCAGTGGTTGAAAAACCTATAGGTTGTTCCCTCTAACTGCTGTCAGGGATAGAGTGCTAATGTGGCAATTCTGGAGTGAGTAAGGGCTCCCACTTTTTAGAACGCCCTACCTTCATTTTTAAACCCCGGCACAGGGAAGAAACATTGAGAAGAACAGCAGCAACACAAGAGGAAGGAGATGGATCAGCTTGCTGATTATGCCCTGTCTGGAGTGTGTTGCATTCACTCTTATCTTGTTTCCTTAGGCTTTTGTTGGACTTGAGTGCTAGTGTCAATAGCTCAGCAGCTCCCTTTTTATACAAGTAGAGGGTGGACTTGCTGGCGACCATGAATAAGGGGGTCTGCCTAAACTTCTGTGGACTTGTCCTGGCTGTGGGTGACTATTAATGTGCACTACAGGCTCCTATTGGACAAGCAAATAGCTTGCAATTGGTTGAAGGCCTGTGTGAAGGGTAGCAAAGGGCTGAATTGGAGGGCATGTTCAAAGCTCTTTGGAGCGCACGAAGGAGGAAACATTAGTGTTGAGAGCTGTAAAAAAAAACACCAGTAACTATCCAGAAAATTGGCATCTAAAATTTGAGGGCCTGGAGGACCCCAATTATGACGCCGGATGCGGGGGCACTTCACCAACATAAAGAAAACTCTATCTGATAAATCGCATTGGCCCAGAGATATCTTGATTTTATGGAGCCGCCCATGTGCGATCTGTGAATGCTTGGAGAAGCGACCTGAAGATTGGGGGCACAATTGTGGTGAAGGATGTCCTGTCAGGATCTTTGTTCTACACTCAAGGAGTCTGTGATCATAAAGGCCCTCATGGGGGACCTGAAAGAAGAAGAAATCTTCCTGGGCAGCCCACAGCCTCCTGGCCCCCCATGGGGACTAGCAAACCCAAAGCGCAACTGCACTATTTTGTTTTTAATTCCCTCAATTAGAGGTGGAGGAAATGCAGAACAGGCAACCTTGGCCTGGAGCCACAGGCTTGGACATCTTGGCCCTGCAAGGACAGGGCTTAACAGGTCTCACAAGTGTTGTCTACATTCGTTCGAGGTCCCTAATGCCTTTTTCTTGGGTGAGCGGGAAAGCAGGAGACAACCTGCTTGCTCCATTCCCCAGTGGGGGAGAGAACATCAGCTCTACAATTTTTGCTTGGAAAAAGTGGGATGAGTGGGTAGAGGAGCCACCTGGTGGTAGCGTGGTGCCACTAGAAAAGCATCAGTACCCTTACTCAAGTACCATAGATGCATCAAAGCCTTGCAAAAGCAGAAAAAGAAATGGGAAAGTTTACTGGCTCACAGAGGCCAGATCAAAGTCATATTCACAGACTCAAAAACAATTGCCAATCGGCTCCAGAACTTGAATAGTAATTGATGTGGTGGCTCAAGAGGGCATGACCATCACCAAAGGGTGTTCTGTAGATGTGGGGGTCTTCCAGGAGTCGTGCAAGTCCACCACCAGTGCCCAACATTATTTTTTTAAATCTGGAACCCAAGTCTCTCAGGAACTGGCAGACATGGTCGTGGGAGAAGATTTTCTACATTACACGCAATTCTAAGGCTTCTTGTGTGGTGGGAGTACATAAGCCATTGAATTTCTTGGTTTCTTATGGTTGCTATGTGATCTGGTTTAATGGTGGAGATATTCCTTTTTTGCATACTGCTTATATGTCAAAACCCACAGACATGGCTTTTTTTTTTTTACAGTGAAAGTCAAAATATGTGCATGTTTGTGATAACATTTTGAAATGTTTGATAGTAGAGACAAATTTACATTTTGTTCTGGAAGTAGAGTTATACTAAAAGCCTAACCTTTTATAATTGCATGCTACATGTTTGGTATAGACAAATATGGGGTATTGTGGTTTAAGCGTGCAAACCGTTAAGAGCACTGAAGTCCCTCAGACCTGCAGGGTCTAGAACACATTTAAGGGTGGTTTGGCTTATGTGACCTTTTCTTAACGTGAGCTGTGTACTTTGTGGGGCATTTTAATTGTGTTTCTATTGGTTTCTCCACCTATTATCTTGTATATACTTGTAATTGTGTGTGTTCCAATTATTTTTGGATGTTTTGAAGTACTTTTCCTATTTAAAGAAAAAAACACTGATTTGACATTAGTTTATTGAGCAATATTGTTTGTATTGTCGAGTTCTGAGTTTCTAAGAGCCAGCACCTACCTGTGTAAATCTTGAATTGGCCTCCCACCACCCTGAGAGTTCACTGCAAATAGGGGTGCTTGGTGCCTAGTTGGCGGTCTGCAGTACAGGAGCCCCAGGAGCAGCCCGTGCAGGTAAGAGCGGTGGGGACGGGTTAGGGGTGGGGGTGGGGGGTATTCGACCGAATATCACGAGGGAAAATTGAATACATAATTAATTTTCCTCGTCGTCATCTGTCAAAATCCCCAACCCGGCCCCACCACTCTTACCTGCTCCTGCCCAGGACACCAGAAGTGAAAAACCCCTCATTGTTAAAGATGAGGCGCAGCAAATGTAACTGTCCTGCGACCCTCTGACCAGGATTATTCATAACATGGGAGCTTACATTGTTAGTGCTGTAGCCAAAGAGGACACATGATCTATCAAATATAACTGCATTCTATTTGCCACATCTGGAATTGACAGAAATCTTTATTGTGTCAAGATACAAGCTGTAAATTGATCTGGAACATCTCATGAGTAACTGATTACTACTTACACACTAGGAGCTGCAACGCAGGAAAAAGGGTCCCAGCCCATGATCCGATCTAGGTTCAGATGCGCTTGTGGCTGTCTCTGGTGACAATGGCTTAAGCACTTCTCAGAGATGATGCTAGAAGCACAGCATCTTCTAATAAACCCCCTTATAGGATTATTAGAGCATGCAGGAATCGCCAAATAAGTAACGACACAATAAAATCTTATCTCCTCACAAAATCTTGGCCTAACGTTTTAAAATGCACATAGCATATAAGGCTTGTCATTCTGCACATGCATCGTATATCACAGAAAACAAACCTTAGGGCAACCAATTGCCCACCTGGATTAAATGACGATGCATACATGCGTCCAGGCAGCCAAAGACAACAATATTTTCAAAGCTGGATAGTTGCTTCTACTCACAGACCTCACTCTCTACTCACAGAGCAGATGTGTGACAAACACTCTTTGTCAGAGTTGCCCTAACTTCTGAAAATGTCTATTTTGACAAATAAGCTATACTGCTATTTGCAAAAGTGGTTATCTACTCTAAAGCTCATACAGTATATCAATTATTGATTTTTTAGCAAAAAAACGAATTATGATGGTATTTTCATCTAAGAGATGTATGTTATCCCAATAAGTATCACATTACAAGTTAATTGACATTTGAGTGCAGTAGGCCCACACCCAATATTCTAGATACCACAGGGAGTGGCCTGGCATCAGATATGTGATTCTGCAAAATGACCTGGTTTGGCAGTAATGGCAATCCTGCTTTGAAAACCAGGTGCAGTGTAACAGACCCTATGACATCACACTCGATAATACCGGGAGAATTGATTGTGCTCCCGTTATGCACCTGCAGATGGGGAGCACGCGTTGACTGGAAACTTTGATAGAAACAGGAAATACATCATTCCCATTTGGCATACGGGCCCCTGATGGGAGCTTTCAGAGTTTGCTGCTGGAGTGACCATTGCTAGCGCCTTGCAATGAAGATCTTGCAGACACAAGTCTTCCATCTTTAGCCAGAAAGACCTGCAATTTTGGATTTTACAATCCCATTGACATTCTCTCTATCCAGGTGCTGCTCCAGTGGTGTAGCCAGGGGGGAGGAGGGGGTAGTCTGCCTCGGGCAGCACGAGTTTTGGGGGCGGCCGCTCGCCCCCCGCTCTTCCATGCGTTTGCGGCGGGGCGGCAATCGCGGGAATATAGCCAGCAACCACCCCCCCATCTCTTACGGCCGCGGCGGGCGGCAAAAGCAGGGTCCACCATGGGCAGGAAAGTGGCTAGCTACGCCACTGTGCAGCTCAGACCTGAAATTCATGGCATGCTGATACTATGCACCCATGTGTGCGCTGCTATTTTTATTTGAAGTGTCTAGTCATACGTGAAAAATGGTGCAAAAGGATCAGAACTCCTTCTCTCAATTTGTGGGAAGGGCAATGTTTCAAAAAATTGTAAAATACCCCTCACACACTGAAACCTGATTCAGTGTCATGCTTCATCATTGGGGTCTTCCCGCCCCTCTATGGGACGGGGCGTGCTACGACTTACGTAGACGCAGGAGCACTTTATTCAGTGATTGGTGAGTATGTGTAGTGCGTGGGATCGTGAAAAGAAAATGTGAGATGGTTCAAAATTCTCTGGCTAGTGGAACGAAAATACTTTATTGTCTTCCCTGGCTGAGAATAGTAAAAGTGGGGAGGTGTAGATGGTGTACTATAATGAGTCACCTCCTACAAGGTCGACATGTTTCAGAAGCCATCCCCTTGGCTTTCTTCCTCAGGACCAAAAAAACGATCCCTGTTACACCTCAATGGGTGATAGAATAAATGTACATATGCCTGATAGTCACAAACACTGTCCTTTGTTCCCTGTTATGGGAGTAGAAAAATATACCACTTGTAAATCTTAAGAACCTGAAAAGAAAAATATTTGGGATAAATCAAGGCTTTCATCATTTATCTTTATCTATTCACATCACCATCACGTTGAAAGTTTTAAGCTTTTTTGTGATATATTTCTCTTGTGCAACCCTTTTGTAGGTAATGGTACCATTTGGTAAGTATCCTCTACTCATAAATCATCTGAAAGAACACTCCTTGTGATTTCTAGTGCCCAGTATCACATTTATTCAACATTCTTTCATACATATGTATCTCCTAGCAAGATACATTTTATGTTACAATACATTCATACATAAAGGAAGTATGTGTACACTCCTATTGTGCCCCTAAAAGGTTACAGATTGATGTTCTCAGCAACTGAGCACTCGCATTCATACTCCCATGATGAGCCTTGGAAAAATGGGAGATGTTTGGCAAAAGTCTGTGCACTCGTCCTTTTTAACTGTGATCTCATGGTGTGTCTTTTAATATAAAAAATTGTATTCATGCTCTCAAAAGGACGTGCCATAATAATACATACTTTAGAATTTAATCGTTATCGCTCCATGAGCTCACACGAGCGGTGTTGGGCGCCTTCAAATAGACACTGTAGGTATTTTAAAAGAACAGAAGAAAAAACAAGGTTTTAACGCCAGGGTCGTTTTTAAACAAACAAGCGTGGTCTCTTTGGCCTTTTTAAGGACATGCCATTGTCCTACTTACATGCTGGAAGGAGCGCGATCACCAAAGGAAGTACCTTCTCGTGGCTCGTTGGAATCTAACTGAGGTTTGCCAGAGCCCGGTGTTTTAAAGTGCAAGGAGGCATGCTTGATAGGAAACAGGTGTGGCTGGAAACACTAGACCTTGAAATTTTAAAGATGGCCGCCGGTAAATGGACCCAAAACAGAGTTCATTTTGATCCACTTCCTGTTGGAACGATTAACACTGAGTCGGTTGGAAAAAACACTAGACCTTGAGATTCCTTGGAACCAGCTCTGATGTATACAAAATCTAACACAGGAATCCCCTGGCAATTAATGATCAACCAAAAAGTTGCCAGACTCATAAGGAGTATACAGTACTACAATCACCCCCGTAACTAATACTGAACAAAGAGGAGGTTTATGCCTTTGGAAACTGGTTTTCTTCCTTTTTTCCTCCTTTTTTTCCTCTTTTAGAGAAACTATAATTTTGGAAACCTGAGTGTACACACACTCTATTTTTAAATATACATGGTTTTTGCTTTTCAATCCTTATCCTCTGATAGAAAGAAATTTTTTCAGTTAATATTTTTCCAGCCTCTAGCGTTTTATTTCTGGGATTTATTCTTTACCTTTTTTTCCATTAGGTTTTCTAATTTGCCCCCCCGTGTTTTTTCATAAAACCCACATACATAAATGCACGTCTGCGATGACTCCATCCAGGCATCTCTAGCGCAACAATTTGTTTTTCTTTTTTGTTTAATAATTCCTTTAAATTCAACCTTCATTTGGCTGCCTTTTGAAACTCCTCCAAAATAAGCCTCAAAACAAACAAATATATGCTTGTTTTTTCAACCGATTCAGTGTTAATCGTTCCAACAGGAAGTGGATCAAAATGAACCCTGTTTTGGGTCCATTCACCGGCGGCCATCTTTAAAATTTCAAGGTCTAGTGTTTCCAGCCACACCTGTTTCCTATCAAGCATGCCTCCTTGCACTTTAAAACACCGGGCTCTGGCAAACCTCAGTTAGGTTCCGACGAGCCACGAGAAGGTACTTCCTTTGGTGATCGCACTCCTTCCAGCATGTAAGTAGGACAATGGCATGTCCTTAAAAAGGCCAAAGAGACCACGCTTGTTTGTTTAAAAACGACCCTGGCGTTAAAACCTTGTTTTTTCTTCTGTTCTTTTAAAATACCTACAGTATCTTATTTGAAGGTGCCCAACACCGCTCGTGTGAGCTCATGGAGCGATAACAATTAAATTCTAAAGTATGTATTATTATCGCATGTCCTTTTGAGAGCATGAATACAATTTTTTATATTAAAAGACACACCATGAGATCACAGTTAAAAAGGACGAGTGCACAGACTTTTGCCAAACATCTCCCATTTGTTCCAAGGCTCATCATGGGAGTATGAATGCGAGTGCTCAGTTGCTGAGAACATCAGTCTGTAACCTTTTAGGGGCACAATAGGAGTGTACAAATACTTCCTTTATGTATGAATGTATTGTAACATAAAGTAAAAAAAGTAAGTCCGTTTTTATATAGCGCAGCTACTCACCCTTACGGGTCTCAAGGCGCTGAGGGCGGTCGTGGAAATTAAGTGAGCTATTGCCCAGAGTCACATGGTGCTGAGCTGAGCTGCCGCCGGAGCTGGGGATTGAGCCATGAACCCCATGCTCCGAAGTCAGCTGCCCTGGCCGCTGCACCACACCTCTCCAAATGTATCTTGCTAGGAGATACATATGTATGAAAGAATGTTGAATAAATGTGATACTGGGCACTAGAAATCACAAGGAGTGTTCTTTCAGATGATTTATGAGTAGAGGATACTTACCAAATGGTACCATTACCCACAAAAGGGTTGCACAAGAGAAATATATCACAAAAAAGCTTAAAACTTTCAACGTGATGGTGATGTGAATAGATAAAGATAAATGATGAAAGCCATGATTTATCCCAACTATTTTTCTTTTCAGGTTCTTAAGATATACAAGTGGTATATTCTTCTACTCCCATAACAGGGAACAAAGGACAGTGTTTGTGACTATCAGGCATTTGTACATTTATTCTATCACCCATTGAGGTGTAACAGGGATCGGTTTTTTGGTCCTGAGGAAGAAAGCCAAGGGGATGGCTTCTGAAACATGTCGACCTTGTAGGAGGTGACTCATTATAGTACACCATCTACACCTCCCCACTTTTACTATTCTCAGCCAGGGAAGACAATAAAGTATTTTCGTTCCACTAGCCAGAGAATTTTTAACCATCTCACATTTTCTTTTCACGATCCCACGCACTACACATACTCACCAATCACTGAATAAAGTGCTCCTGCGTCTACGTAAGTGGTAGCACGCCCCGTCCCGTAGAGGGGCGGTAAGACCCCAATGATGAAGCATGATACTGAATCAGGTTTCAGTGTGTGAGGGTATTTTACAATTTTTGAAACATTGCCCTTCCCACAAATTGAGAGAAGGAGCTCTGATCCTTTTGCACCATTTTTCACGTATGACTAGACACTTCAAATAAAAATAAAAATAGCAGCGCACACATGGGTGCATATATATTCACATAATACATGGTAGAATCCCTATGTTGGATAACAGTATCAAGAGGAGGACGATTCTACCTTTTTCCTCTTCACTCCCTCCTTTGATTTTTTGATTATGCTGATACTATGGCCTTCTCAAGGCTGCACAAGTACACATTCAATGGGAGGGAGCTTGAGGACTCAGGTAAGGAGTCCCCGGGCCATGGGACACAACATGCATAAGTTCAGTGTCACTATGCATGGCAGAACTCGTCAAGAGATCACAAATAAGGTCAGTGATGTGTTCTCTAATCTATATGATGTAGACGACTGTAAGAAATGCCAGCAGATGTGGCCCAGCGCCTACCTCACACTTTGTAATTTGGTGAAGAGACTGATGCCAATCTCAAATTTCAACAACAAGGAGGCGATAAAGAAAGAACCAAAGCAGGAGGTGTAGATGAACTCGGTGAGTGTAGCAAGAGTTTTCACATTGATCAATCAAGCACAGGCAGCAATGTCTTTTAAAGTGGTAACATCTGTCTCATGTTCCACATTAAATCTATTCCCAAGTATTATAAGTGACACTTGTTATTGGTTAAGACCAGGTCAAATGTGGCTGTATAAAAATGCATCCATTGGTAATCAGATTAGGACATGTAAGGATCAGCTTCGGTGCACAGCTCTCCTCCCAGTTCACTTAATCTCCCCGAGCCCCCCACTTGCCAGCTGCAGTTCAGCTGAGGAGCAGTAGCGAATGTCAGGGAACAGGGGTGGCGGCAAGGAGGTGTGAGAAAAAAAATCACTTACCTCGACCGGCCGCGTCTCTCCTACACTTCCTTGCCGATGTCCAAAAACAGAAGCAGGAAACACACATGCTCCCCTAAGCCAATCACAATGCTGCAATGCAGCGTTATGATTGGTCTGAGCACCATGGTTCGGCGCTCAGACAGGGACAGGGAGCCTGTGCATGTTCCCCACCAGGCTGTGCATTACAGCCTGGTGGGGAACATGCAAAGTGTGCATGACTGTTTGGTCGGCCCAAGACCGCCGGTCAAACAGTCATGAGCACTTATAGTGTACCCGCCACGCCTCCCCCTGTGACCCCAGCCCTGCCCCACCCTAACACAGCCGCACAGCTACCAAAAATAAAATGATAATAACAGAGTTATTATCATTTTATTTTTCCTTTTTTCACTGCTTTGAGAGCAATGGGGCGACGCTCCTCCGCCTTAGCAGAGGGGCCGCCACTGATTTTGGACCGTCCAACTGACAAGCACAGAGCTTCCACTTTGTCTCAAATTGTTTTGCTGTTTTACATAGCTCAAACTCGACCAGAAGCTATTGACGCACTTTACGTGAGCACCAGTTACATTACACGAGGTCACGTTCATTTTTAGGCACATGCATATTAAAGCGCTGTGCTCAGAATAACAGAATGTTGAGCCGACCCATTCTCGAACTTAGTTCCCCAATTCCAATTCCAAAGTCGGAAGTTTTTAGGTTCATATAACGCTGCATCATCTAGGCTATTCTTGTGTAATATCTAAGCCATACCATTTTAATGAGCCTTCAGGTTTCAGCACAGCTGTTCTCTTCATTGCCGGAGTTACTTTCACTTTGTAAAATAAAGATTCCAATTCCTCCAAATTTGGAGTTCGTGTTTATTTCCTACTTTGTTCAAACCATTTCCTGAAGTTCGCTCAAAGTATTCACCCACCTTGCTATTTACTTTTTTACTCTGAACATAGCTACGGGTTTCTGATTTCGAACCAGATGTTGTTTGCTTCATTTGAACTATTTAGTGAATCTTATGCCTCAACATTTGCAAATGGTGGCTCGGATCTATTTAATGGGGCCATTGAAGTTGATGGTGTTCAGTCCAGAAAGTTTGGGCAAAGTGTGCGGCAGCTGACATTCTCTATTTTGAACATCACATTGCCCACGCTTCAAGTTGGAATCAGCTTATCCTCTATTTTAGCAAAGTTGGTGGCATGTTGCTCTAACTTTGGGGATTTTTTCCCAAACTCTTTCCACTTTTAAGTTATCGCTTCCTACCAGGGATAACACAACTCTCCCAGAGGCCCTGCACAAAAATAGCGCCACTCGATTAGAGGAAATTCTTAGGACCTAACTACGAGTCCATGCCCCCACTCGCAGAGTCTCCAAAATGTATTGGGGTGAAAATTATCAGCCATTCTGTGTTTGGCTTGCAAAAGGGGCACCTAAATTGCAAATTTTGGTGCTTCCCGCACCAACGTTGTAATAACCTCCGGGATGAAATGCACAATAACGTGTTTTGGTTGGCCTTCCGACTTGGTGACCTGAATTCAGGGCATTCAAAACACAGCTGTCCATATTACTTGACCTACATTAACACCACAATCATGTCAGCACAACTATTGGGTCACTGAATTAACCAGATCAGCACCACCCGAGCACCAGCACAGCACCACCTCAGTATCACTCAGCATCTCCTGCGCATCATCATCTCCGCACCAGCACACCACCATCACAGCATCACTCAGCATCACCTCAGTATCACTCAGCATCTCTCTGAGCATCATCATCTCCGCACCAGCACACCACCACCACAGCATCCCTCATCACCACCTCAGTATCACTCAGCCTCACCTGAGGATCACCTCCACACCAGCACACCACTACCACAGCACGACCTCAGCATCACTCAGCATCACCCCAGCCTGCCCTAGGAATTTGGCATCTGTTGATTCTCCCCTACTGTCCGTCCGCTGCTCGTGTTGTAATTCAGGAACTATTTCCCAACCTCCACCCTCCCATTGTTTATGTTTACCCTCCATAACAACAAAAAACTGTTAACAAAGAAGCATTAGAACAGGCATGAAGAAGATGCCAGCAGTGCAAGGACAATAAAACTAGAAGACATTTTTATGTTAATTCTTTTGTCAATAGGGTCATTCAGTTGCACATAATGCCTTCTTCTTATATATAAGGTAACAAAAATACTTAGAACACTTGTTTATTATAACTTTTAAACATGCTGCACAGCAGCTGTGCTGCTTTACAACATAGCTTGAAGACAGTGGCAAAGTGAAAAGCTCTGGCTAAACACACATAAGGTCCCAAAGTCGAAACCTACTGGCTATGTCAATGTTCGTTGTCATTGGGTACTTTTCCAGAGGGGCTAGAGCCACTGAATTCTGCATTTGGAAGAGCCATAGCTGCTTCTATCACTCCCTCTAGCTCCCTTTGGTTCATTGTAGAAGGAACAATAGGGTAATTAGCAAAGAGAGAGAGAGAGAGTGGTCGAAACAGAGATAGAGGTGTTGCAAAGAGAACAAAAGGAAAGAGAGAAAGGGAGGATGGAAAGAGATAATTGAATGAAATGGAGGAGAGAGAGGGGGTAGGTGAGAGAGAGAAAGAATGAATGGATGGAAAATGAGAGAGAGAGAGAGAGAAAGGAGAAGGGGAGCAGTACTGCAGTAGTAGTATGAACGTTATTACCAGGGTTGCTTCTGGTTCCCAGTCTGGCTTGCTCCAGGGACATCGACATTACACACAGGCCCCATCCCAATACGACCCCAACCCCTAATTACCACCTTTTGAGAGTAACTTCAGGGGTGTGGAATTTATTAAAATATCTACTTGTCCATGGGACAGGTAGCTTCATAAATCTACTTGTCCTGTACAAAATCCACTTGTCCCTTTGGTGCCATCATGTAGTGCACCGTCAAATAATGGCAGCACTCATTATAGAAGAGCTCGAATAATAGCCTCTCTGGTTATGTCAGGCTCATAGTATAGAAGGATTTGAATACTAGTGATTTCCTTATTTTGCCTCTTTTCTGCAGATCTACCCATTCATCCTTTCATTCACCCACTGATCTCTAGCATTTCAGCTTTACATTGGCTTCCATTCATTCTTTCATCAGCCTTTCACCATTCTGTTTGTCAATCCATCCATCCGCCCATCCATATCCAAATCTACCCATCCATCCCCAAACATACCCATCCATCCATCTCAGCCATCTGTCCATCCTTTCGCTCACCCATTCTTCCGCTCATCCATCAATTTACCCTTTCACTCTTCCATCCTTCTGCTCATCCATCAATTTACCCTTTCACTCATCCATCCTTTCGCTTACTGATCCATCCACCCTGCAACCCATCTATCTTTTCACCCTTTCCTTCAACACATCCATCGTCCATCCACCATCCCTGTCACTCATCCATCCTTTCACTCATTCATCCATCTAGCAAGCCACACTAACACTCATATCTATCCACTCTTTCACCCACACATCCATCCTTTCACTCACTCACCCTTACACGTTAATTATGGGCCTTTGTCTGCTTAGCTGCAGACAGAAGAGGCTCATCAAGAGCTCCACCCCCGCTGTACCTGCTAAAGCGAGTGGTTCACAACGCCCTTGGGGCCAAACCTATCCTTCCAGCTCCAAATCTATCATTCAAACTCATCCATCCCTCCTTCCTTCCACTCATCCATCCATCCACTTTCACCCCCTCCATCCACCCTTTCACTCATATCCATCCACTCTTTCACTCATCCCTCCATCTAGCCATCCTTTTGCTCTTCCATCTTTCACCCCTCCATCCTCCTTTCCACTCATATCCATCCACCCTTTCACTCATCCCTCCATCCACCGTTTCACTCAACTATCCACCCATCAATCTATCCACCCATCCATCCTTCCTTCCATCCTTCCATCCTTCCACCCATCCATCCTTCCACCCATCCATCCTTCCACCCATCCATCCTTCCACCCATCCATCCTTCCACCCTTCCATCCTTCCATCCTTCCACCCACCCACCCACCCACCCACCCACCCACCCACCCACCCATCCACCCACCCATCCACCCACCCACCCACCCACCCATCCACCCATCCACCCATCCACCCATCCACCCATCCATCCACCCATCCATCCACCCATCCACCCATCCATCCATCCACCCACCCATCCATCCATCCACCCACCCATCCACCCACCCATCCATCCATCCATCCATCCACCCACCCACCCACCCATCCACCCATCCACCCAGCCATCCATCCACCCAGCCATCCATCCATCCACCCATCCATCCACCCAGCCATCCATCCACCCAGCCATCCTTCCACCCAGCCATCCATCCTTCCACCCAGCCATCCATCCTTCCACCCAGCCAGCCATCCATCCTTCCACCCAGCCAGCCATCCATCCTTCCACCCAGCCATCCATCCATCCATCCATCCATCCATCCATCCATCCATCCTTCCTTCCATCCATCCACCCATCCATCCACCCATCCATCCACCCATCCATCCACCCATCCATCCATCCATCCACCCATCCATCCACCCATCCATCCACCCATCCATCCATCCATCCACCCATCCACCCATCCACCCATCCATCCATCCATCCACCCATCCATCCATCCATCCTTCCACCCAGCCATCCATCCACCCACCCAGCCACCCATCCATCCACCCACCCAGCCACCCATCCATCCACCCACCCAGCCACCCATCCATCCTTCCACCCAGCCATCCATCCTTCCACCCAGCCATCCATCCATCCTTCCACCCAGCCATCCATCCTTCCACCCAGCCATCCATCCTTCCACCCAGCCATCCATCCATCCTTCCACCCATCCATCCATCCTTCCACCCAGCCATCCACCCATCCATCCATCCACCCATCCATCCACCCATCCATCCATCCAGCCATCCATCCATCCACCCAGCCATCCATCCATCCACCCAGCCATCCATCCACCCAGCCATCCATCCACCCAGCCTTCCACCCAGCCATCCATCCTTCCACATCCTTTCACCCATTCTTCCACCCAGCCATCCATCCTTCCACCCAGCCATCCATCCTTCCACCCAGCCATCCTTCCTTCCACCAGCCATCCATCCTTCCACCCAGCCATCCATCCTTCCACCCAGCCATCCATCCTTCCACCCAGCCATCCATCCTTCCACCCAGCCATCCATCCATCCAGCCATCCATCCTTCCACCCAGCCATCCATCCATCCATCCATCCATCCATCCTTCCACCCAGCCATCCATCCATCCTTCCACCCAGCCATCCATCCATCCTTCCACCCAGCCATCCATCCTTCCACCCAGCCACCCATCCACCCATCCTTCCACCCATCCACCCATCCATCCATCCATCCATCTACCCAGCCATCCACCCAGCCATCCATCCATCCATCCATCCACCCAGCCATCCATCCATCCACCCACTCCATCAGCCATTCATCCACCCACTCCATCAGCCATTCATCCACTCTCTCATCCATCAATCCACCCTTTTATTCAACCATCCATCCTTTCACTCATCCATCCACTTTCACCCCATCCATCAATTCATTCACCCTTGCACTCATCCACCCATTCACTCATCCATCCATCCATTCTTTCACTCATCCATCCTTACATCCATCCTTTCACTCATTCATCCATGTATATATCCAGCCACCCTTTCATGTCAATTATGAACCTTTGCCTGGACCTGCAGAAAGAAGAGGCCCATTAAGAACTCCACAGCTGCTGTAGCTGCTACAGCGGCGTGTTCAGATGCCCCTGGTGCATGCACAAAGTGAGACGAGAGGTCCAGTGCAAGGAGAGAAATGAGGGTGCGCCTGAGGATTGCATGAATTCCCCATGGGGAAACTAATGAACTTTAATGTAAGCCCTGGATGAGATAAGATATGAGAGGCCAAGGGGATCGGGTCAGGGCAGTCAGAGGGGCAGCAGAGGGGGTGGGATTAGCAAGTACAGGCACCGGGTGAAACATACGGTGTACAGGCAAAGCAAAGTGCAAAGGAGGGTTGTGCAGGGGCTGCATGAGCAAGGGAAAGCATGGGCTTTACTGTAGGCCCCGGAGGCGAGGGTGAGGAGGGATCTTGGGGCCGATTTGAGGCTCAAGGGTGAAGCACAGAATAAAAGGCAGGGGGTCACAAGGTTAAAGTCAGAGCAGGAGCCAAGAGGCCCTTAAGGCAGCCTCTTACATTCCAGTGATGTGAGTGTTCTGGAGCTGCGTCTCGTGCTCCGTGCTCGAAGAAAATGAAAGGACCAGAGGAGGGCCTGGAAGCCACACACGAGCCTCGGGGAGAAAGCAAAAGACTCTTACCTGACAGTGCTGTGGATGTTTTATATGTAGCTGCAACTTTGAGCTCGGCTCCATCATGATGTTGTTCTGCTTTGGGGAAATTAAAGTGTAAGCCCCAGCTTTTGCATTGACCCTTTTCACTCCCAATAAACTGCTCAGAGCTCCTTATTAACTGGCTGTGACCAAAAGGGTTGAACAGCTGTGTATCGGATTACCGTAAGACTGTCTACTTGTCCTTTGGGCAAGTTAGAAATTAAAACCTCTTGCCCTTGTAAGAAATCTAGATGTCTCGGGCGTCGGGAGATAGGAATTCCCCACCCCTAGAGTAGTTGATAAATTGGTGCACAAACCCACATTACTTTGGGAATACCATGCACTATTCGAATCCAAAAAGTCAGGCGACTCTCCAACCCTCGCACTTAAAGTTGTAATTGCACAGTACTGATAGGCTGTTACTGCAGGGCGCCATGTAGAGGTCTCATCCCACCTGTACCGTCCAACTCGTCCTCGCAGCCTAAATGGACTATTTTTAATTGAAATTACATCGAGAACAATGAGCCTCTGAAAAGGGCGGTCTCGTCACTTACTGACTGCAAGTCGGGTATAACTTAATGAATGCTTGCTTGAACAGAAAAATGTCACGAGACTTTTGCTGCAATAGCAGCCAAATCGACCCTGCATCGTAATTCCCCATTCCATGGGGTTTTATTCACACTGGAGTAATTTTACATCACAGAAACAGTAAAATTTCATGCAATTTTAGTATGCAATAAAATCGCCCGAGTGCAGTAACACTGGTAATTAAGGCCTTAGAAGCTGAGAGTAAATGCAGTCATCCATGCGTATCTCCTAAAACGTCTCCGCCTTGTGTACACTGCACCTGCTCACCCGCTAGCCTGTCTTGATTGCTCGTCAAAGACCACCCGACCGGAAGCTTTTCCAGTTCCTAGCTCCTCTCGACTCTCACTCACCTAATCTCATTATATTCACAAGCTTCAATGAGGTGTCAATGTGACATAAAATTAAAGCTACAGTGCAAAAAAATAAAAATAGCATCGAGCGGAGCCACTGGCAGGAGCAGTGGCTTGAATGATAGACGGGTATTTAAATTTGCAGGTGGCTGATGCACACATGGCCTTTCTGCTAGCTCGACAGCAATGCAGATGATACGTCTATCCTGTTTACTAAATGGAAATTTACAGAAGTCTGCGACACTTGGAGGCATGTACTCGGAGGTGAACTTTGTAATTGAGCTTTAAAGGAAAGAGCTGACAGAAATTCAGCACGGATAATGAGCAGGGGAGTGCTGCGGTGTCACTGCTGACATGTGGGCGCTTACAGCCCGGTCGGCTCTGTCTGAATAATGCACACCTGAGCGGCCACCAGTCCCATGAATCACTTCCGGTAAACGGGAGGGTTCGGCAGGAAGGCAATGAGGTCGAAAAGCATGGGGGTCAATCAGGGCCGCCTTAAGAGCATTACAGCCGCCAACAACCCCCCCCCTCCAAACGCGCAAAGCAGTGCACTGGGCCCTGCCTACTACACAACCACTCACAGGAATAAAAATGTTTAACGGAATATAAGTGTTACATTCTGGTCTGCATGGGGCCCCTATGCTCGTGGGGGCCCCGGAAAACTGCCCAGTGTGCCCATGCGTTAAGACGGCACTGAGATCAATTTACTTATGGCCTCAATACAAGTGACCCCTGTAATCCAGATGTGGGTAGTAATGGCCTCAATGGAATTAAAGGATGATTTTCACTTATGGATTATTAAGGACCCTGAGTGGCACCTACAGGTGTATGTTTATGTTTGTCTGTCCATGAAAGAGTTGCAAACTGTTAGAATTGGGGGTCTCTAGTTGGCAATGGTTTGCACCTTTGTCCAAATAGGGACCCTTGCTTCTAGTCAGGGAAAGGGGGGTACACTCCTGAAATAACCCCTGCTATCCCCCTTGGTAGCTTGGCACGAGCAGGCAGGCTTATCTCAGAGGCAGTGTGTAAAGCATTTGTGAACACATACAGTAATACAGTGAAAACACTACAAATGGACACCACACCAGTCTAGAAAAATAAGTAATCTTTACTAGACTTAACACAAGACCAAACGACAAAAATCCACAATACAGTATTCAAAAATATGACTTTAGAATGGTAGAAATAGCTTAGTTCAATGTAGATGGTAAATGCGACACTTTACTCTCAAAGTACCTTGGATGCGGAACGCAATGCAAACAAAAGGGTCGCAGGGAAGGTGATGCATCGGTTCCTTGCTTCGGGGGAGGTGAGGCATCGGTTCCTTACTGCAGCGCAGGGGAGGTGATGCGTCTGTTCCTTACCGGAGAGGAGGTGATGCGTCGGTTTATTACTGTGTTCCGGTTACGATGCGACAAGATGGCGCCTCGATGCGATGCGACGATCCGGTGCGATGCGACAAAAGGGCGTCTTTCATGCGATGCGACAACGTGGATGCGATGCGTGCATGCCCGACGGCCGTGCGGCGAACTCGGTAGACTCTTGAGCCGCGACAGGCTCTGCGACGCATTTCTCCGGTGATGCGACGGCAACCTCTGCGGCGGTGACACGCTTCTCCGGTGATGCGACACGCTTCGTCGGTGATGCGACGGCGAACAGCTGCGGCGGCGACACGCTTCTTCGGCGATGCGACGGCACTGCTGCGGCGGCGACACGCTTCTTCCTTGTTGCGTCACGCTTCCAGCTCCAAGCGACACGCAGTCTCCAGAGGGCCCAAAACAACAGCAGGCACCTCTCTGCAGGCAGAATTCCCAGCAAGGAATTTCAGGGGGAGCTGGTGGTGAAGTCTTTGTGTCCCTGAGACTTAAGAACAGGAGGCAAGCTCAGCTTCAAGCCCTTGGAGATCTTCCTCAAGATAGTAAAAGTACACACAAAGTTCCTTTTCTCCTTTCCTTGGCTATGAGTTAACCACTGCAGGCCAACCCCAAACAGCAACTAGCACAGAGGCAGTCTCCTCCTTCAGCTTCCTTGGTTTCTCTCCTTGGCAAAGGGTTCGTCTTGATTCCCAGAAGTGATCTAAAGTTCTGGGGTCTGGGCCCCAATATTTATACTAAAAATCCTTTGTTCTCTGAAGGCAATGAGTGTCTGTACCCAGCCCAAACCAGTTCTGTCCTCCCAGGTGCAGCTTCCTGGCAGGAGGTAGAGACAGCATTGTTGAAAGCAGACCTGGCCCAGGTAGCTGAAAGGAAATCTCCTCCCCCTACTCCCTATTCTTCGAAGGCTCAGGCCAGTGAAAGGAAATCTCCTCCCCCTACTCTCTATTCAATGCAGGTCCTATTCAGCCCAGCCCTGACCCATCAGACTGCTGGAGCCAAGGCCCTCTCCAGCCCCCTGTCACTCACAAACCAGACATGAATACACAAACCTAGCAGAGGCATACTGGATGGTTAGGCAAGAAAATATCTACTTTCTAAAAGTGGTATTTTCAAACACAGAATGTAAAAATCACCCACACTAAAAGATGTATTTTACCATTCTGAGCTCAGGCATACTAAACTTTATTTTCCTATCTTGTTCCTAGGGTCAGTTAGGATTATAAGATGTTATAATCAAACTGCCCATTCTGGCCTATGGCAACAGATATCCTTGCAATAGTGAAAAACGAAATTGGCTGTAATTCACTATCAGGACATGCCACACACATCAGGGCATGTCCTACCTTTTACATACAATGCACCTTGCCCTTGGGCCTATCTTAGGGGTGACTAATATGTAGAAAAGGGAAGGTTTAGGGACTGGCAAGTGGGTGCACTTGCCAAGTCGACATGGCAATCCCAGATTGCACACAGGCTCTGTAATGGCAGGCCTGAGCTACATTTTACAAGCGGCTTCTGTGGGTGGCACAACCAGTGCTGCAAGCCCACCAGCAGCATTTGATTTACAGGCCCTGGGCACACATGGTGCGCTGTACTAGGGTCTGACAAGTAAATCAAATAATCCAATCATGGAGTCACTAATCCATTCCAACAATTTACAATAGGGAGCACTTGCACTTTGGCACTGAATAGCAGTGGCAAAGTGCCCAAAGCATCTAGACCAGCAAAAACATAGTAAAAACATAGGAGGCAACAGTGAAAAAATGGAAGGGGGACCCACGCCAATGGTGCCAGGTCTAACACGTGTCCCCTCCAGCTGAAATGTGGGGAGAACTACCCACCCTCTTGGGAGTTATCTTCACTAAGGCGGAAAAATCTGGACAGACCATCCGCATTGGCGTGTTCTGTACCAGGGCGGTGTTCTACCGTGAAGTCCATCCCCTGTAGGGAAATGGACCACCTCAACAGCTTTGGATTCTCACCCCTCATCTGCATCAACCATCTGAGGGGCCTGTGGTCTGTCTGGACCCGGAAGTGAGTCCCAAACAAGTATGGTCTCAACTTCTTCAGTGCCCAGACCACAGCAAATGCCTCACGCTCAATTGCACTCCACCTCTGTTCCTGTGGAAGTAACCTCCTACTAATGAAGGCTACAGGTTGGTCTAGGCCCTCCTCATTCATCTGTGAAAGTACAGCCCCTACACCATGCTCTGAAGCGTCTGTCTGCACAATGAATTCTTTTGAGAAGTTGGGCGCCTGAAGCACGGTCGCCGTGCACATGGCAGTCTTCAGGGCATCAAAAGCTTTCTGACAGGAGTCAGTCCAGTTCACTTTCTTGGGCTGCTTCCTGGAAGTCAGCTCTGTCAAGGATGCAACAATGCTGCCGTACCCCTTGACAAACCTCCTGTATTACCCAGTGAGTCCTAAAAAGGCTCTCACCTCTGCCTGGGTCTTGGGGGGTTCCCAAGCCAGGATGGTATCAATCTTGGGCTGTAGGGGCGCCACCTGGCTGCTCCCAACCTGGTGTCCCAAGTACACCACGGAACCCTGCCCAATCTGGCACTTACTCGCCTTGATCGTGAGGCCTGCCCTCCGCAGCGCCATCAACACTTCCCAGAGGTGGAGCAGATGTTCTTCCCAACTGGCGCTGAACACTGCAATGTCATCCAGGTAGGCGGCACTGAAATCTTCCAGTCCAGCCAACACCTGGTTGACCAACCTCTGAAAGGTGGCAGGGGCATTCTTAACTCCAAAGGGCATAACCCGGAATTGGTAGTGCCCATCTGGTGTGGAGAATGCTGACCTCTCTTTTGCCCCATCAGTTAAGGCGATCTACCAGTACCCAGACGTTAAATCAAACCTACTGAGGTACCTGGCAGCCCCTAACTGATCAATGAGCTCATCAGCTCTGGGGATGGGGTGCGCGTCAGTCCTGGTGACTGAATTGTGTCCTAGGTAGTCCACACAGAACCGGAGTTCTGGCGTGGCACCCGGTGCGGCAGCCTTCGGGACCAAGACCACTGGGCTGGCCCAAGGGCTGTTAGAGGACTCAATCACCCCTAATGCAAACATCTTGGAGACCTCCTCCTTGATGCCAGCCCTCACCCTGTCAGTCACTCTGTAAGTTTTGTGCTTTACAGGAGGACTGTCCCCAGTGTCTACATCATGGACACACCAATCAGTGACACTGGGAGTCAGGGAGAACAGATCAGGAAACTGTCCCAACAGTTGGCGACAGTCATCTTGCTGCTCAGGGGTCAAAGTGGAAGAGCGGTTTATACCATCCACTGACCCATCTTGCTCTGTTGCAGACAGGAGGTCAGGAAGAGGCTCAGTCTCCTCCCCCATTCCATCATCTGTTGCTAGGAGCATGCCCACTTCGGACCTCTCTAAGTGGGGCTTCAGGCGGTTTACATGCAGGACCCGCAAAGGGTTCCTAGGAGACCGCAAGTCCACCAAGTAGGTGACATCACTCTTGTGCTCCACCACCTCAAATGGTCCGGTCCACTTATCCTGGAGCGCACAAGGCTCCACGGGGGCCTTGACCCACACTTTCTGACCAGGCTGAAACTCGATCAGAGTGGCATTCTGATCGTACCACTGTTTCATCTCCTCCTGGCTGGCTTCCAGATTCACCTGAGCGAGTTGCTTGAAACGCCTAGTTTGGTTTCTGAAGGCCAGCATGTAGCTATATACATCCTGGGGAGGTTTACTGGGAGCTTTCTCCCAGCCTTCTTTTACCAAACTCAGAGGTCCTCTTACAGGGTGACCGTACAACAGTTCAAAGGGGCTGAACCCTAAGGACTTCTGTGGCACCTCTCTGTAAGCAAACAGAAGGCATGGCAAGAGGACGTCCCACTTACGCCTCATAGGTTCCTCAAGACCCATAATCATGCCTTTTAGGGTCCGGTTGAATCTCTCAACCAGCCCATTACCTTGGGGGTGGTAAGGAGTGGTGAACTTGTAGGTTACACCACACTCCTGCCACAGGGACTTCATATACTTGGATATGAAGTTGGTTCCACGGTCTGACACCCCCTCTCTGGGGAACCCCACACGGGAGAAAATCCCCATCAACGTACGACCCACCACAGGGGCCGTCACCGACCGGAGAGGGATGGTTTCCGGGTACCGGGTGGCATGGTCCACCAAGACCAGGATGAACCAGTTGCCCATGGCTGTCTTGGGATCCAGAGGCCCCACAATGTCAATGCCCACCCTTTCAAAGGGGGTGCTGACCACAGGGAAAGGCTGGAGAGGATCCTTGTGCTTCCTCCCACTCTTACCACTTGCCTGGCAAGTCTGACAGGTCCTGCAATGAGTATCTGAACTCTTGCGCATTTGGGGCCAATAAAAGTGGGTGACAAGCCTTTCAAAGGTCTTGTCTTGCCCCAAATGTCCTGCTAAAGGTACATCATGAGCCAGACCCAGTAGGAAGTCTCTGAAGCGCTAGGGTACCACCAGCATATGGGCTGACCTAGGCTCAGCAACCTTAGGCTCGCTATACAGGAGACCATTCTCACAGTATATCCAATGTGATCCGGACTGATCACCTTCTGCCTGGTTTGTGGCCTGTTGCCGCAAACACACAAGAGAAGGGCACTTCTTCTGCTCCTCGCAGAACTCTTCCCTGGAGGGTCCTTCTTCCTGCTGCCAATGGGTCAGCTCAGGCAGGTCCCCCAGTTCAGCTACTTGCTCCCCTGTAGGTTCCAGGGAATCCCCCTCAAGGTCTGCCTCCTACTGGACCGTGGGAACTTCGGGGGCTGGTTTCCTGCGCCACCTGCCTCTTCTCTTTAAGGCAGGCACCTGGGCCACTCTTTCAGGCTCCAGGTCCTCTTGAACACCCTTACTGGCTGCCATGGACTGAGTGGTCACACACGCCCACTCAGGCAGACCCAACATCTCCAAATGAGCACTTCGCTCCACCTTAGCCCAAGGGGAGCTCTCCAAATCATTGCCTAGCAGATAGTCAATAGGCATGGCTGGCCTCACAGCTACTTGAGGTACCTGAGACCCCCCCACTCAAAGGGAACCTGGGCCACCTTACAGTGGCTCTCTGAGTTGTCAGTGGCAACTACAGGGTAAAATGCATGGGGGATCACCTGCTCTTCAGACACCAGCTGACAACTGACAGCTATCACACTGGCTCCGGTGTCTCTCAGAGCCTCCACCCTATGGCCATTGATGGTCACCCACTGCCTGTATTTCTTAGTGTTATCAGGCAGCTGGGTCCTGGGGACCATCTCACTGTCTCCTAAAGAGACTAGGGACATCTCTGCGGGACCCCACCCACCTTGGGCACCCATCTCCTCTCCCAGGGCTACACTAGCCATCTGCTGGGGCGGTGCACCAGTGGGTGCTGTTTTACCTTTGTTGGGGCACTGAGGCTCCCAGAAGAAGTGGCCCACCTGACCACAACCAAAACATCTCTTGGGACCCCTCTGCACAGGCTTATCTGTCGGGGCCCCTGACTTCTTCTCAGGGGGAGGCTGGGAACCCTTTCTTGGTTCCCTTGGGAATTACTTTGGGGCCCTTTCTGGAACTCCCTCTGTTTACCCTTGTCCCCCCACTCTTCTGCTGGGCACCCTGCCCACCTTTGGCGAAGTCTCCCACATGACCCTTGTGGACCCGGGTACTAACCCAGCAGTCCGCCTCCTCAGCAAGCTTCCTAGGGTTAGTCAGCTTGCTATCAATCAGGTGCTGGCGTAGCTCTGGAAAACAATTACTAGACAAGTGCTCCCATGCAATCATATCATAGAGCGCTTCAAAATCATTCACTTTGCTACCCTTCACCCAACCAGCCAATGCTCTGCAAAAGAGAGACACATATTCCACCCACGTACTTGACTCCAGTTTCTTACAATTTCTAAACCTTTGTCTATAAAGCTCTGGGGTCAACCCATACCTGGTCATTAAGGCTTCCTTCATGTGGACATAGGAATTCTGGTCCTCAGAGGGCAAGTCTAACAAGGTGTCCCGCCCATCACTGAGAAACCGCCCCCACAACCCCGCTCCCTAATCCTTCTCAGGTACCCGGGGGGAGGTCATAGCTACTTCATAGGCCTTAAACCATTGCCCAATATTTTCATGCTTGTGGAACTCCTTAATTACATCTTTGGGGATGAATACTCTTGTTCCTACAGGCACGGATGGTGTGCTGCCACCAGAGGGAGTAATTTCTAAACTCTTGGCTTTCAACTCCAACTCCCTCAACATCCTCTCATGCTCCAAATGCATTCTCTTTTCTTCCAAGGCTAACTTCTTGCTTTCTAATTCCATCTGACCACCCAGTTTGAGCTTGGCCAGCTCCATCCTGTGCATTCTATCGTTCTTCCTGTCCTCCACCTCTTCTGGGGACAAGCCCTTTGAAGAAACACTGCTGCCTGCCCTGGAATGTACTTTCTCCCCGGTCAGGGCCAATGGCCCATCTAGTTGCCCATCTGTATTCTCTGCCTCATCCCTAGGCTCCTCAGGATGCTCAATAGCATTCCTAGCTTCCAACCAGGCCCTCAGCGCCTTTTGGAACTCCTTCTTCTTGGAAAGGCCCTTCACAGAGACTTTAACCCCTGCTCACCCCCTTGGTAGCTTGGCACGAGCAGACAGGCTTATCTCAGAGGCAGTGTGTAAAGCATTTGTGAACACATACAGTAATACAGTGAAAACACTACAAATGGACACCACACCAGTTTAGAAAAATAAGTAATCTTTACTAGACTTAACACAAGACCAAACGACAAAAATCCACAATACAGTATTCAAAAATATGATTTTAGAATGGTAGAAATAGCTTAGTTCAATGTAGATGGTAAATGTAACACTTTACTGTCAAAGTACCTTGGATGCGTAACGCAATGCAAACAAAAGGGTTTCAGTGAAGGTGATGCGTCGGTTCCTTGCTTCGGGGGAGGTGATGCGTCGGTTCCTTACTGCAGCGCAGGGGAGGTGATGCGTCGGTTTCTTACCGGAGAGGAGGTGATGCGTCAGTTTCTTACTGCGTTCCGGTACGATGCGGCAAGATGGCGCCTCGATCCGATGCGACGATCCGGTGCAATGCGACAAAAGGGCGTCTTTGATGCGATGCAACAACATGGATGGGATGCGTGCACGCCCGACGGCGGTGCGGCAAACTCGGTAGACTCTTGAGCCGCGACAGGCCCTGCGACGCGCTTCTCCGGTGATGCGACGGCAACCTCTGCGGCGGCGACACACTTATCTGGTGATGCGACATGCTTTGTCGGCGAAGCGACGGTAAACAGCTGCGGCAGCGAAACGCCTCTTCGGCGATGCGACGGCACTGCTGCGGCGGCGACACGCTTCTTCCATGTTGCGTCGCGCTTCCAGCTCCCAGCGACACGCAGTCTCCAGAGGGCCCAAAACAACAGCAGGCACCTCTCTGCAGGCAGAATTCCCAGCAAGGAAATTCAGGGGAGCTGGTGGTGAAGTCTTTGTGTCCCTGAGACTTCAGAACAGGAGGCAAGCTCAGCTTCAAGCCCATGGAGATCTTCCTCAAGATAGTAAAAGTACACACAAAGTTCCTTTTCTCCTTTCCTTGGCAATGAGTAAACCACTGCAGGGCAACCCCAAACAGCAACCAGCACAGGGGCAGTCTCCTCCTTCAGCTTCCTTGGTTTCTCTCCTTGGCAAAGGGTTCGTCTTGATTCCCAGAAATGATCTAAAGTTCTGGGGTCTGGGCTCCAATATTTATACTCCAAAATCCTTTGTTCTCTGAAGGCAGAGAGTGTCTGTACCCAGCCCAAACCAGTTCTGTCCTCCCTGGTGCAGCTTCCTGGCAGGAGGTGGAGACAGCATTGTTGAAAGCAGACCTGGCCCAGGTAGCTGAAAGGAAATCTCCTCCCCCTACTCTCTATTCTATGAAGGCTCAGGCCAGTGAAAGGAAATCTCCTCCCCCTACTCTCTATTCAATGCAGGTCCTATTCAGCCCAGCCCTGACCCATCAGACTGCTGGAGCCAAGGCCCTCTCCAGCCCCCTGTCACTCACAAACCAGACATGGAATACACAAATCTAGCAGAGGCATACTGGATGGTTAGGCAAGAAAATACCTACTTTCTAAAAGTGGTATTTTCAAACACAGAATGTAAAAATCACCCACACTAAAAGATGTATTTTAACATTCTGAGTTTAGTCATACTAAACTTTATTTTCCCATCTTGTTCCTAGGGTCTATTAGGATTATAAGATGTTATAATCAAACTGCCCATTCTGGCCTATGGGAACAGATATCCTTACAATAGTGAAAAACGAAATTGGCTTTAATTCACTATCAGGACATGCCACACACATCAGGGCATGTCCTACCTTTTACATACAATGCACCCTGTCCTTGGGCCTACCTTAGGGGTGACTAATATGTAGAAAAGGGAAGGTTTAGGGACTGGCAAGTGGGTGTACTTGCAAAGTCGACATGGCAGTCCCAGATTGCACACAGGCTCTGCAATGGCAGGCCTGAGCTACATTTTACAAGCGGCTTCTGTGGGTGGCACAACCAGTGCTGCAAGCCCACCAGCAGCATTTGATTTACAGGCCCTGGGCACACATGGTGCACTGTACTAGGGTCTGACAAGTAAATCAGATAATCCAATCATGGAGTCACTAATCCATTCCAACAATTTACAATAGGGAACACTTGCACTTTGGCACTGAATAGCAGTGGCAAAGTGCCAAAAGCATTTACACCAGCAGAAACATAGTAAAAACATAGGAGGCAACAATGAAAAAATGGAAGGGGGACCCACGCCAATGGTGCCAGGTCTAATACAAACCATACTTTTTAGTCCCTGATTACAAGTGACTTTGAGGGCGGGAGATATTCATTGCACTGATAGAAGTCCGATACTGTGGAGTTTGGGTACATCAGTTACAACTTTTGCCTTATGTAGGGCCATAACAAGAAGATTGTGGCTCTTTCTGCACCAGAATCTGCATGTTCCAAGTTTATAGGGTATTTTCCCTTTTTATATATCAAGAGGTTTGTCCTTTAAACAGCAGTTTGTGGATTAATCGGAATGATCTGGCCTATTTTAGTTAGGACATTTATACCTGCTATTTGGCCAGATCTATCGTGAGAATGAAATGTCATTGTTCCCCTTTTAAAGACACATACTGATCAATTCAGTGTAGCACACGTTCAGCTCTGGACATCTAACGGTATTATAGATCTGTTATTGCTTGATCTTGTGTGGCTGACATCACTTGTCCCTCTAAAACGTTGAATGCCATCCACTGAGGGTTGTGTAACTAGTTAGCATGAAGAGGTCTTGTTCAGCATCAAACTAGCCAGAAAAATCACTTCATCAATTAAGAAGTGCCATGCACTACCACTCACAGACTCAAGAAAGAACTAACAGTCTGTCTATCATTTTCATATTCGGGCTGGATGAGTTTTCGAGTGTTGAGTCTAATTTAGTTGCAGGCCCCATCCCTAGTTGTGCCCTTCCACCAATTCCTTTAAGCTTTAGTTTTGCAACCATACTCCATCCAGAACTCAAAGAATTTGTTTTCCCAGAAGCTGCTCGGTGGGTCATGAAACTGCTGGATAGTCGGCATTGTTTAACGTCGGTACTATAACAGTATCCAATTGTTTTTGAACCTCTGACTTTAGTTCTTGATTAATGAACGCATTCTTGGCAAATGCTTTCACTTTGGTTCATCTTTTGCCCATTCAAGAATTTCCTCTCTAGCAGCATCATACGAATGCCCAATGTCATCCCTATTAATCATGGCCCAAATTCTGAAAACAAAATAGAACTAGTGTCCTATTCCATTTTTCCTAGCTGAAGTATTCAGGCCACTGGCCTACTTTGAACACTAATTGTTTGTAAATGTTTATGATCACTGGGACACTCAGTGAAGAGCATCAAGGGGACGCCGAGAGGCAGAGGCTGTGACAGGCTGTAGCTCCCCTTGCGATGGACCGCCAGCTTGATCCCAAGATCTAACAGCGAGCTTTTAAACTGCAGCAGCTTTAATATATGCTATTGAAGCTGGAATTACTACAGCTGCTGGCACCAGACTTGCCCTCCAACGGGTCCTTGTTAAAGGAATTGAACTCTGATTCCCCATTACCTGTGGTCACCATGGTAGGCTCTGAAAATACTATCAAGGTTGATAAGGCATACATCCAATGTACTACTGCCATCACAGGGTCATGCAATCAGTCTGAGGTTATCTAGAGTCACCAAAGTGGCCGGGAGAGGCCGGGTGAGTGTTGGTCTGAAAAATTCTGGCATTCCAGGAGGTCAGTGCTCATCTACATGTATAAGCTCTAGAGTTATCCAAGTAACAGATGGAATGATCAAGGGAACCATAACTGATTTAATGATCCATTCCCAGTTTCACTGTACTGGTAGTGTGTACTTACACACGCAGGGCTTAATATTTGATGCACGCACATGCTACTGGTAGAATCAACCAGGTAGCAGTGCTTGCTGGAAAAGGAAGAGAAGCTACATGCCTATCCCAGTCTAACATTTCTACCCTTTCTGGAAGCCTGCATGGCCCCAGCTACCACCAAGGTTTGGAGGTGACAGGATAGGCACACAGGAACCAGTGGCCTAGCCTGTTCTGGGACAGCAGAGGAGAGAGAGGTGGACTGATATGCAGTCTGAGTGAAAAATAGGAGTTTTGGCCTCACTACCCAATGTGGGTTGTGGGTTCACCCCATGAAGCGGTTGTTTTGAGCTGCTGTGAAAATGCTCTGGGTGAAGGGCAACAGCATGGCACGCAGAACCCGGCCGCTGAGCAGCATAGTGACCACATCCACTCTAGTCTGACCACTAGGGGCAAGCTGCTCAGCCTTCCCCCAAAAGGCAAAAACCCTCCAGTAAGACATTCCCAGGAAGGATGGAATTCTTTGCTTGAAACAACAGCCAAGGCTGGCCAAGCATCCATTCATAAATGGGCCAAGTATGCCCAATTGTTCCAGAGTACCGTCCTCATTAGGCCATCACCAAGCAGGCCTCCTAGGATGGGATAGCTGCTTATTTCCCTGTCTGCTATCAGGGAAGGTAGTCTCACAGTATGTCCTGTGCAGCAGGTCTGGAAGGTGGCTGAGGACTCAGGCCCCCGGGAGCCGGGGCATATAGGAAGGGGCCCACACACTGGCTGGGGAAAACAAATTAACACAAACAGATTCTGAGCACCATGTCCCTACTAATCTGGAGGAAGACCACCAAACGTTTTGTAATCTGTGCACACTGGATGACAGAGAGGGGCGTTTGGGCAAATGTATACAACCCTTTTGAGACATAGCTGGGTTTTAATTTTCAAACCAACACTCATCATGACTTCTAGGGCAACCCATCCATCTGATTGCCCTAGATGTTTCTTTGGAACTGGGGGCAGAGATGTGTGGACTTGGAGGATAGCTGTCTGGGGTCCTAGACAGGCATCATGGCCTCCCTGTGCTCTAACCCTATGCCTGGTCAGGGCTTTCCATCCAGGGAAAGCAGGAAAGCCATCTTGGGGCTTGTGGCAGCCTGTCCTGGACACAAACCTGTAGAAGGATCCCAGGCCCAGGTAACAACAACCCTGGGCCTGCTGAAGCTCCCATCTGGGAAGCAGTCAGAGGTGTCCACCCTGGCACAAGAGGGAGGCCTCCAGGGGCATGGGAAACCCAGTCCTGGGCACCTCAGAGTCCAGCGGATGGAGCACAGGCCCAAGGGACAGCTCCTCTAGGCTTTATGGAGGTCTAATCCAGGTCCTGGTCAGAGCTTTCCACCCCAGCAAAGCAAGGACACCTTGCAGGGGCACTTTGTGATACAGCGGCCACACGGATGGAGCCCAGGTTCTTTAAGCCGGCTCTGCTGAAACTCTGGCCCTGCTGGAGCCCTGGCCCTGCTGGAGCTCTGGCCCTGCTGGAGCTCTGAGCAGAGTTTTCCACCCAACTGGAATCAGAGATTGGCCTTCTGGTTGCTTATACAGTCTTACCTAAGCCCTTACACGTCTAGGGAGAACAATGAGATGAAGAGCAGGTCATGCATACCCTGCCCCCATAAATCTGGAGAAAGGCCACCAGCTTTTCTTGTAATGCACACACACTGGGTGAAAGAAGAGGACATTCTAGTGTACCTGAACTCATGAAACCATTGCAGGGCTGGAATCTTCAAAAGAGCACTCATCGGGACTTCCAGGGCAGTCCAGCCATCTGGCCACCTCATGCATTCTATATCTCTGGGGGAGAAAAAGGCTGGACTCAGAGGACGGATGGAGCCCAGACCCTTAGGGGTTATGCTGCTGGGCCTACTGGCACTCTGAACCAGGGTCCCGAAGAACAGAGGGCAAATATTTGGAGTATGGTAAAGTAAAGCTTTACAACAACTTGGTAAAATGATATAATAGGAGCTGTTTTCATCTCACTAGTGTACATCATATCAGTTCCTTGCCGTTGTTAAACTTTGTCACACGTATTTTCTATCAATGTGTAATGCGGCACATCTGGCAGTGACACAAAGTCTCCTGCCTATTATCAAATACAATTATAAGCTCTACAATGTTAGATTAATATGTCTACCTTATCCACAGATAGGCATTTTTCCCAAACTGTTGTCAACCAAGGAGGGTTTATACAATAGGGTTGAAGCTGACATGTACTGTGTGTTGGCCAGTCATTCCTACACCGTTCTACACACATGACACTTATGAGAAACCTGTACTTGGAGTGGGATATTGTTCATCACTCATAGCAATTACAACATTCTGGTCACTTTTAGCCCTTATAAAGAGCCACACACTTGAAGGAATGTTGAACATGCAGACGCTACTAGCAAATATGTACATCGAGATTCCTGCATACATACCCTACATGCCCTACATACTCGTGTATGAAGCATAGTTTTCACACACCCACAGCTTAGCTGGTAATTCTAATGAGTTGAGCCACTGAGTCAAAGCGTAGAGTGGCTTTTTTTCAACTGGAATTGGGAACATTGGTTGACATCTGGTCCTGCATAGGCCTTATGGAGCTAAGGATCTCTGCAAAGTGCTTGCAGGGATTGGGAGTAAGAATGAATGTTGTAAATGCTGGCTGCCCCTATACAGACACTAGCTTCCCATGACTCAATAGCTGCATAATCAAGCAAAACCTGTTGGGTTCCAAATTTCCATCCAGGCGAAAGGTTGTGGACATTATTTGAGGGCAGGCATGTTCACCACCTTCAAAGGTTTGGTATAGGTCCCTTTTTTCTTCTGGAGCCACTCTGCCTAGAAACTACGGCAACTTGTGGGGAGTGTGGGAGAGATTAAAACTGAAAAACTCCACAGCCATCTTATGAATGATATTGTTTGGTGTTCAAAAGAGGAAATATATGAACAATGCCTGGGTTCATGCAGTGATGTATGTAGCCATGTGTTTAAGGACATAACTAACTAAGCCCTTAGATATATGTGGGGGGGTTCAGTTGAAAGAGTGGCACATGTTATACAGGCCCGAATAGATCACACAACTTCCTAAACTCCTCCTTGGCTCTGAAACTTAAACTCAGGCATAAATTGTATACATGGCCCATAGTAACAATGTGATCAACCTTCAGGTGGCCTGTCAGAAAGTGTAAGGAACTGTTTGTTTAAAATGGGCAAGAGTCCATTAAACAATTGAACTTTCTGGGACCAACAGAGGGGTATCTTGACCTTTTTTTTTAGGAGGAAAAAGGTTACAGCAGAGTCCATTTAAATTAGAACAATGCAGAACAAAAAGTGGGTGGCTTCATTAAAGTCTTGAACATTATGTACACATCCTAGAAAAGCACCATTTTATAGTGTATTTCAAATAGGACTGGTTATCTACTGCTCCTTGTTGAAAACATATGACAAAAAACTAGGGATCAGAGACAGCTGTGCAACAGCCAGTGTGCTCATGTAGAAGTAGCAAGAGCTGGAGGAAAAGAGGTTTCAGCAGGCTTTACAAGATCAGTAGAGGTCAAGCACAAGCAGAGACGACATAAGGATTTTTGGGGCCTTGGGCAACATATATCTTGGGGTCCCCTGTTTAGAACAGCTTCACATCAATTACCCTTTTTGGCTCATTCAAGCTGTTGTGATGCCATAAAATATTGATTATAGATTAAACTTCAGAAACAGGGATCCGCAAATACATCTGGCAGCTCAAGCAGCCTGGTGTCTGCCAGCCAAATACTTACATACTTACTTACTTACTTACTTACTTGTGCCTATTACCCCTCCTGGGGTATAGGCACTCAACCAGGACTCTCCAGCCATCTCTGTCCTTGGCCTTTCCTTCAATTTTACTCATTGCAATCAGCCTTGAAGCCTTAACACAAGGTGTTTCTTGGCCTTTCTCTTGTCCTTTTCCTTTGAGGGTCCCAGGTGAGGTCTTGCATGGTGGTGTTTGATGCAGGCTTGCGGAGGATATGACCTATCCACCCCCAGCGTCTTTTCATAAATTCTTTATGAGCAGGGAGTTGAAAGGTCTGCTGCCATGCGTTGTTGTTGCTCATAGTGAGTGGCCAGTGGATTTGGAGGATTTTCCTCAGACAGGTGTTAATGATGGCTGGACTTTGTTGGTGGTGGTCATTGTTGTCCTCCAAGTTTGTGCTCCATACAGAAGGACCGATTTTACATTGGTGTTAAATAGCCTGATCTTGGTTTGCAGCGTTAGGCCCTTGGAGCTCCAGATCTTCTTTAGCTGAATGAAGGCAGCCCTTGCTTTGCTGATTCTTGCTCTGATGTTGGTGTCTGTGTCACCCTGCTTGCCTATGACACTGCCCAGGTAGGTGAAGGTCTCAAACTCTTCGATTGCATCACCTGCAAGAGTGACCACAGTTGTGGTGGCCATGTTTGCTTTCAAGATCATGGTTTTTCCTCTGTGGATGTTGAGGCCAAGTTGTGCTGATGTGACTACCACTTTGCCAGTCTTCTCTTGCATCTGCAGATGGGTATGGGAGAGTAGGGCCAGGTCGTCTGCAAAGTCCAGGTCATCGAGCTGCGTCCAAAGTGTCCACTGGGTCCCATTTCTTTTCCTAGTGATTGATGTCTTCATGATCCAATCTATGGCCAGCAGGAAGAGAAAAGGCAAGAACAAACAACCCTGGCAGACTCTGCTCCTCACTTCAAGACTTCTGTGAGTTGTCCTCCATGGACTATCTTGAATGTCATTCTCTTGTAAGAGTTCCTAACGATTCTTATGAGTTTATCTGGCACACCGTAGTGGCGGAGGTTTCCAAAGGTCTCCCCATTCACGCTGTCAAATGCCTTTTCATCGTCAATGAAGTTGACATAGAAGGGGCAGTTCCATTCCATCAACTTCTGGATGACAATGCGCAGTGTTCCAATCTGGTCTGTTCAGGATCTATCTTTGTGGAAGCCAGCTTGCTCGTTTCGAAACTGAGAATTTACTTGTTCCTTCACTCTGTTCAGGATGACTCTGTTGAACACTTTACCTGAGGTTGATAGAAGAGTTATTCCTCTGTAGTTTGTGCCGTTACACAGGTCGCCTTTCTTGTGGATCTTAATGAGATAACGCTCCTTCCAGTATGATGGCACCTTTTCCTCTTCCCAGATGCTTCAAAACATGGGCTAGACCATGTCTACTGATGTTTCAATGTCTGCCTCAGTGCCTCTGCAAGAATGTTGTCAGGTCCTGCTGCCTTCCCATTTTCAAATGTTTGATGGCTTGCCATATTTCTTCCTTGGTTGGTCTGCTGCAGTCGATTGGCAAGTCCTTGTCAGCTGGCTGTATGTCTGCAGTACAGGTTGGTTCAGCATGTTCTTCAAAGTGATCCACCCATCTTCGTTGTTGGCCTTCGTTACCTATGATTCCCTTCCCAGCCTTGTCTTTAACAGGTCTTTCTGTCTTGCTTTGTCTGCTGTAGAGTTTCCTTCGTATGTCATAGAGTTCTTTCAAATTTCCATGGCTTGCTGCTTCCTGGGCTTCTGAAGCAAGACCATTGATGAATCGTCACTTGTCTGCTCTTAAGCTTCTCTTTGCTTCCTTGTTGGTTTTCGTGTATTCGCCTTGAGCTTTCGCTTTTTCTGCTCTTGCTCAGCTGGTTTTGACAGCAGCTTTCTTTTCCTTTCTTGCTTGGATTTTGCAGCGAGTCTCAATGAGATCCATTCTTTAGGCTGATGTTTCTTGGGACCCAGTACCTCATGGCAGGTTGATGTTACTGTTTCTTTGATCTACGCCCACTGACCTTCTACTGGGTCTCTGTCGTCCCCTAGTTCTTGCAGGACTTAAAACTTGTTACTGAGGGGTACTGACTATTCATTCCGTTTCTGTGCATCTTCGAGGAGGGTGGTGTTATATCACTGGCATTGGTTTGTCAGTTCCACCCATGCTTTTTTCAGCTTAAGCTTTAGCCTGGTCACTACAAGGTGATGGTCTGATGCCACATCCGCTCCTCTCATCACTCTCACATCCTGCAGAGACTGCCGGAACTTCTTGGCAATGCAGACATGGTCGATCTGATTCTCTGTTGAATGATCTTGTGAAACCCATGTTGCCTTGTGGTATACTTTTGCCTGGGAATACATCTACGGCCTATCACCAGACTGTTCATGGCACAGAGATCTGCGAGCCTTCCACCATTGTTGTTCCTGTCCCCAAGATCTTGGTTGCCCATGACTTCTTCGTACCCAGTGTTGTTGCTTCCGATCTTAGTTTGAGGTCTCCCATCAGTATGGTGATGTCTCTCTCAAGGCATTTCTCCAGGATGGACTGTAGTCTTTTCTAAAACTATTCTTTTTCCTCTTTTCGCTGTCATTTGTAGGTGCAAAGCACTGGATAAAATTCATGTTGATCCTCTTTTTCTTTGTGCAGAAGATCACTGTGATGATTCTGGGACAGTGGGCTTCCCATGCAATTAGAGTTCTGTTGGCTGCTGGTGTTGGTATCAGTGCTACTCCATGAGTATGTGGGGCGTTTTCTTTCTTGTGTCCAGAATACAGCAGCATTTCTCTTGGAGCCAGCCTTTTCTTTCCGGACTGTGTCCGCTGCTCTCACTGATGCCAAGCAGGGCAATGTTGTATTTTTTCGATTCTGCTGCAGTTAGGGCTGCCTTGCCTGCCTCATACGTGGTCCTTATGTTCTCCATCCCGATTGTGTTCAACTTGGACGAAAGCAGGTGGATCAGTTCTGTGTCTTCCAGGCATCTCTGGCTTTCACCATAAGCCATCATAGCTCTCCGTGAAGGAGATTCCTCTCTCCCCAAGGCCAAGATGTCTTTTCTGTTGATGTTTCTGTAGCTAGGATTATTTACATGGTGGGATGGCTAGCACCACGCATAACCTTCTTTCTTTTGAAGCTGGGCTTGGGACTAGCCATGGTGGAGTTACCAGCCAAATAGCACCAATAGAAAGCTTGAACATGTATTGATGAAGCAATTTCTTTACATATTAGAATCATCATCATCATAAAAACGTTATTTCCGTTGTTCTGACCATAAAAGTGCAAATGCATACAGTACAAGGGAGAAGTGAAAATGCATACAGAAGTTCATTAAAAACAATTTTAAAAAGTTTGAGCTCTATTAGTTAGTCTAACAAGTGTTTTGGGGTTATAAAATTAACAAATGAGGCGCCTAAAAGCTGAGTCAGCGAAAAGCCTCTGCCAAGATAAGAGTGAACAGCATGGCACGCCATGCTGTCTCAATACTATGGATGGTGCTATGATCAGGACTAAAATACATTTTATCTATTAGACAAGAACTGTATAGCATTAGAGAAATACATTTAAAGAAGAAAAAATACATAAAAGTAATAACTCAATGATAAGTGCAAACAAGTTACATTTTCATCACAGCCCTTCTGATAGCCCACATTTTACCGAGGAACTTGGCAACTGCGCAAACAACCAAGAGGCTGGAATCCGATTATAAAATGCGCATCGCTTCACGGTGACAACGGGTGCCAAGCCACCTGCGAACAGGGGTAAGCTATATGGCTCTCGGAGACCGGTACATGGGGCAAGCAAAGAAAATTTGTCCAATTGACTCAGCAGCAAGGGGACAACCTGGGCAAGACTGTAGTGTAGTGGAATGCTGTCGCCAGGAGGTTGTGAAAGTGTTCACCGGGAGGGAGCCAAATTTAAATTGCCTATAGAGCTTCCTGTCCTGCGGGATCATAATAGCCTCCAGATATTGTTCGTAAACACCTGACAGTTTGAATTCCATAAAGTCCATTGTGAGGCGGCCCCATGACGAATAAGATGATGAAGACTGGGCCACCCAATTCCAGTACTGTTTCTTGACCAGGTCTTTGCTATGCATTAATGCTGGGTCCTTAGTGTCCTACAATCCCTCCAGCGCTATCGCAGTAAGCAAGGACTTCACTTTGGAGAGCCAGCCAATTTTTTTAGAGCAATCAAGAGCCCTTACTTCAGCGAGGGCAGCAGCGTATGGGAGCAGCTCGGGGTTGATTTTAGGCGCAACCAGAACAGAAGAGGGCGTAACTTGGCTTCTCGGTAATCGAGGTTCTGCCCATGTCCAGCCTTAGTGGGTGAACAGGGGTACTCTGTAGAACTGAGGCTAGGGCTCTCAAAAAAAATTCTCCATCGTCAGGAGGCCGTTCAGTTTTTCAAATCTTCAGAGTTCCGTGCCATACAGTCCTGAACCCGCTGCCTTGCAATCGTATATGTGAAGTGGTGCTGCTACTGGTTTGCTCTTAGAGGTCCTTTGCTCTTTAATCAATGCCTCAGTAATCTGTCTATGTTGGTGAGTCCGCTTCAATACATGGGGCTTCCATGACATGTCTTCGGAGAGAGTGATCCCCAGATAATCAAAGGTGCTCACTCTCTCTAAGGGAACCCCGCCAAGTATTAACTTGCCTTTGAATGATTTGTGGGGTTTCAACATTAGAAATTTTGTCTTCGAGGTGTTGACCCCTAGTCCTCGCGTTGCACAGTAAGCCTCGAAGTGATCTAGAAGCAGCTGCAGTCCTCTTGGGGTTTTAGAGACTAACAGCGTGTCTTCAGCAAACAGCAATGCTACCACCTTGGCTCCCTCAGAGTGGGGGCGTCGGCGGGAATATCTGTAAGATACTGGACAACTCCATTTATAAAGAGCTAAAAAAGAGTGGGAGCCAGTACACAGCCCTGTCGGACCCCCTCTTCGACTTTGATCGGGTCAGTCAGTTGGCCTTGGCTGCCCCAGCGAACCCTTGCATAATTGGCCTTGTGGAGGCAAATAACTAACGTTAGGACCTCGGGAGGGAGGCCCATCCCTTTAAGACACACCAAAGCTTGTGTCGTGGGACAAGATCAAAGGCAGACCTTAGATCAATAAAAGCTACATATAGGCTTCTCTGGCCGATAACCCCGTCTTCCATGCCAATAGAAGGAAGCAAAAGACCTGATCGATGGTGCTAATTTTCTGTCTAAACCTAGCTTGCAAGGGGACAAGAGGGTGAAATCACTTATCCAGGTCTGAATCTTCGTAAGGAGTGCAGGGGAAAACACCTTTTGGGCACAGTCAATGAGACTGATAGGCCTGTAGTTAGAAGGTGGCGATTGGTCACCCTTCTTGTAGACCGGGATCACCTCAGCTCCCTTCCAGGAAGGTGGTGTTGGGGCACCTGCTGCAATTCCGTTAGCTAATGCCAGGATATAGGTTGCCCAGTTCTCGGCGTAGCTAAGAAAAATGTTGCCCGGAATTCCATCCGGTCCAGGGGCTTTAGCCCTAACAATGGAGTTAATACTAGACCTAATTTCAGCTATGGAAAAGAAGTCATTGGCCGGAGAGTAAGCATAGCCCTTGGTGGAGGCATCAGTGTCTGGCTCGCATGGTCCAGAGTATAATGATGAGAAGTGGTCATACCAGGCTGCAATAGCAATAGTGTTAGTAGGTGGTGGGGTCCTATTTGCGTCTCCCCTGGTAACTAAAAGCCAGAATCGCTGGGAATCTTTCCTGGTACAGGCCTCTCTGATTAACGACCATCGATTCTCCTCTCACTCCATTTTTGCTCTAGCCTGGACTGATTTATAAAACCTCCTTGCTTCTCTCAACTCAGCCACATTGTTAGCTCTAATGGCGAGGGCCAATTTACGTCTGAGGCTCCTACACTCCTGGTTGAAACAGGCAAAGTGCGACCTAGTCTTTTTGGCGTGCCCTGAGGACATAGTGGTACTCTAAAATTTGTGGCCAGATGATTAACAAGCATTTGCAATGCAATTGGTCTCGACTTTGGGACCTTATAAGTATTTAGAAATTGCAACACATTATTTTTGGTGCTACAACATCTACTGTTATTTAACGTGGAAGCTTTGACACTACTAGGCACATTAATGAACTGAATTGAGAAGTACTTATCTAAATTGTTATTTCTGTACACATGTTAGTTTGAACTCCTATATCTGGAGTGCTTTCATACACAAAATTTTAAATAATAAGCAAGCCAGGTGTGTTCAAATAAATAAAAAATAAACTGGTAGTACAGGAAGCAAATAGTTGGGAGTAGTACAATCTCTACAAGGCAACCCTAAAAAATTGAACATTGTCCAAACATAAATAGTGTAGAAAGAAAAGCGTTCCTGTACCCTAGAATATCTGTAATGGTTTATGAATGCAGAGACACCCGGACCAGGCAAAGAGATTTGCACTTGGCATCATTCTGTGTTTGATGCGCGAGGCTGTGAAAGTCCAGACGAGGAAGCTGCACAAATGCACAACTCCAATGTGTCTGTCAATCGACGAGGAACACGCCAGATAAAACCAGGGATTGAAGAGCTATGCAATTGCTACACGCTGAATTATGCAGTGTGATTCAGGAATACATGTTTGAAATCCATGCTAGATGCCTTATTGTTGGTAGCCTGAGCTAAGCAGATCCTAGACTTTGTTAACGCAGGAGGCTAAACTGTTGCTCACATGCTCTTCTCGTTTCACTCCATCCATGAGACGTTCTTCCAAGCTTGGAACCAGGGCCGGTTTTAGGGCAGTGCAACCATTGCGGCCGCACTGGGAACTGACCTAGAGGAGGGGCGCTGACCTCAGCTCTGGGCGCTTTGTTTAGCAATAACTTATGATTTAAAAGCAGCTGATGCAGAGTTCCTTGTGTATCCAGATTTCAGGCAGCAATAAAAATGTCAATATAACTCTTGTAATTAATGTTCCTGCTAGAGAGAGACATCAGAGTTTTGTCTAGTGGCAGTTTTGACGCGCCATAAAGTAGGGCAAAGGGTTCATATGCCTGCTGCAAAGAACAGATCTGTATTTAAAGTGGATAGCTCAGTGAATCAGTAAAGCCAGCATTTACCAGCGCTTTCAAACAAAGGAATTGTATGTGAGAGATGGGCTATGGGGAGATGAGGGATACTTTTGCTGGGTGGTAGTGAGGGAATCTGAGGAGGAGGTGGGGGGGTTGCTAAAAAAAGATTGTCGCATCGGGCGCCACCAGCCCTGCTTGGAGCACATTAACAAACATGGAATAGGATGTAGCAGTTATTGTACCAGGCATCCACAATGAACACATCAATAGGATCATTGAGATACAGGCAAGAAGCCCAAAATGGGCAGAAACAGTATTTGCGCTCATTAAAGCAACATAAACTATTAAAAGCTGAGTGACACTGTGCTTCCTCCCGTTTCTGCCTGGGTATCTGGGTATTTGTACATATAACAAAAAGAGAAACTAATGACACGATAGGCAGGCACACAAAAAGGTTTACCCTCGTATTACGCCTCCTGCTTCTGTCCAAATATCCCCTCCAATGTATTGCTCTTTAATGCCCTAATAGAACAGCTGCTACACTCCAGATAGATTACCATCAAAAAGTAAATATGGCGTACAAACACACCTTATACTTGGCATCAAATGTTCCTGCAGCTGTCCAATTGTCCCTTGTTGCACAGTTAGTCCACGGTGGGCAAGAA